>VXAA01002998.1:39846-49875 GCA_013399115.1 Anseranas semipalmata | reverse complement strand
GCTCGTTGATGGGGAAGTAGAGAATAATTTTTTTCCCTTTCCCCTCTGTGCTTCCGCACGGCCTTCGCTTGTTCTTTCCTTTTTTTTCCTTTAATTAAATTACCCTTATCTCAACCTGCGAGAGACCCTGTTTTCTTTACATCATACTTTCTTCTCCTCCTCTTCTTTGAGGAGGGGGAGTGAGAGAGCGGCTGTGGTGGAGTTCAGCTGCCCGGCAGGGTAAAACCACTACAACAGCCCAACTCTTCCCTCCAGCATGCCAAGCCTGGCGCTGGGCAGGAATATAGACTCTTGTTGCAGAAGGTGTCACCAGTCGACACAAGGGTTTTAATGTCACCTCACCTGAGCGCATACTTAAAGAAGGAAATACTAACGTTTTTTGTCAGCATCAACTGACACTGAAAGCCATGCTAAAGAGAAGGTGGCGTCTCAGCAAAAAATGAACCTGAAGGTTTAAAGTGTGTTCGGTTAACATTTAATATTTATTCCTAAACAAGAGAAGAAAAATGGAAGAAAGGGATTACAAAAATCTTTCTCCCCTTGGCCTCTGACAAATCTCCCTTACCCCTTTTTTCAAAAAAATATATCCGTCAGCAGAGTTTTGGCATTGCCATATTGAAAATGTATGGGTACATACACATTCATTAGCGCTTGTATGTTCTTTACATGAGTCATAGCTCAGAGCACTGTGGGAAATGAATTGGAAATAAATTCCTATGTCCTCTAGATTTTAATTCTATGATAATGCACTCTTAGCAATTTGGGTAAGACTGTGGGGTCACCTCTCCCTTTTTCTAGATGGATCTTTTTATAGGCAGAAGGTTACTTAGCTCTCCAATTCAGTTTTTGAAATCTCAGGCTAACAGCCCCTGTATTGTTAAGGACCACAGCAAACAAAGCACAGACTTTGTAGTGGTAGTTTGTAGCATCTATGAAATTGCAGTCTGATTCATCATTTACTGATGTCAAGGGTTCTCATCAGTTCCAATGGACCAGGGCTGGCATTTCTTTGAAATACCAAGGATGAATTTCTTTTCTTTCTTTTTCTTTTATTATTCCATTAAGTATAGGACATGATGTTTGGGAAGTTAAAAAAAATGTTTCCTGTGAATTTTGTTCTCTAGCAGAACAATCTGTTGTCTTTCATAATGAATTTGGTAAGTGTTTAGAAACTTGTTCATGCCTCTAGGTCTCACACACTTTTTCTTTAAAATATTCATATCCAGAAAATACCTCGTGGTAGGCCAACAATGCTCAGAGCACCTGAGAGTCTCACTTGCTCTGTAGTATCAAGAGAGCTTAACAGTCCTTTTTTCATTGAATCCCATGGTTGTTCAGGTGCACTACAGAAGCAAAATCAGTTGTGTTTTATATAGCTGAAACAGAGTTAATCTGGAAAGGTGCTGCTGATACAAACTTAAACAGGTTCTTTCCATTAATAATTTGGGAAATGACTCCTTTTTTTTTCCAGTAGGCAACTGGAATTTAGTCAATAAGGAAACTGGGATGAGCAGTAAGAATCAGAATCTTTTATTTCATCTTGATCACTTTTGGAAAATGCAAAAGTTACTGAGGTAATTTGTTGCTCTAGGCGAGCTGCATGTTTTTCAGAGCAAGTGACAAAAAGTGGCAGAGAAAGTATAAGTGGGGTGTAAATATGCTCTGACATTACATGACAGAACATTCCTCAAATATAAGCAACGTTTGTCTTTTCTTACATCTTAGCCATCATCTACTTCACCATAGCAAACAAACAAATGCTTTGTAAAGCCTTTAATAAGATGACAAACTTGCACCAAAAGTCCAGGATCTGCTGAGCCATAGGAGAAACAATGATAAGATGGAAAACAAACTCCAACCCCTTCCTAATGAATTGACTTCAGCAAGGCTTGTAACCTTACCTGTGCATCCATCTTTGGGCATGTGAATAGTTTCTCAGAAGCCATGCTTGTGCATGCCAGACAGTGACCCACTGGTCCAGGCCCTGGAGGATGGAGGTATTCATCATAGAGGCTTGTCCAGGAGGGACAGACTCCACAGGCATCTTCAGGAAGGAGGAAGCCTTTCTCTGTCTGTGCACAAAAAAAGAGTATAATTTGAAATGTTACTGCTCCCACATGTGATGGAGGGAACTGGCAAGCAACACACTGGGGATGGATCTTTCTGTTTTTCCAAGCTTTTGTAAAAACACTCATAGAAATCTATAGTAAGGCTTCCACAAACTTCAGCAGGTCTTGGGTTGGGCCCTTACTTTCCTTCTTTCTTTTCTTCTTTAATCCTATAATATTTATTCTGAAGATGTTTAACCAAAACACTGAAGTTCAATAACAACATTTTGTTTTGTATGAGTATTTCTATCTGGAGCTCAGTAAAACTGATTACTAGTTGCAGCGAGAAACAAAAAGGAAGAGACTTGTTGACTTTCCTACATATTGGTGCTTTAAAAATGAATATTTCCTTCTTCAAAAACATGCTGAATGAAATGCATGTCTCATTTATCACTTAAATGGTAATAACAGTGTCCGCTGCATGCTGCAGGCTGTATTCTGACATAGGTGGATTGACAGTGTTTGCTCAGCGGAAGCAATAAACAGATCAATAACAAAATGTTGCCTGGGGGGCTAGAGGTGTGACAAGTCAACCATGATTTCAGAGTCTTGCTGGGACCCTTATTAAACTCATTTGTACATCTGAAAACAACTGATGCCTCATTGAGTTGAAGGTAGCTCCAAATATTGGTCTGAAGAAGGCTTGAATCTTATCAGTGCCCCAGAGGAACACAGCTGCTCAGGCTTGCTCTTTTGGAAGAGCAAGAAACAGTGAGATCTAAAATGTAATCAACTAAAAAGCCAGCATTTTGTTTGATTTTTGTTTCCTTCCCCATAAATGTTGTCAGTGATGGTTTGGACTGAGCTCTTTTCTTATGTGAGGAAGGAAGGAAGGAAAATCAGATGTTTACCTGTCCTATCCTTCTATTCTCTCGTTACTCCCCACTAAGTGATGGCAACATACCTCCTGGGCAAAGGAAATAGCTTGCTCCTTCTAGTTACTTTACTGGAGGGAGTGATAATAAGAGAGTGCTTTGCACTCTCTCCTGCCGAACTGAGCATCTGTCTGACCACAAGACTGTCAGAAAGAAACTTCACTCTCTTTAGGCAGCAATGACTCAGGTTTCCACTTTTTAGCCTGTTAGGGCTGTGTCTCAGTTACGCTGCCCTGGAGTCAACTGTGCTTAGTCCTTTTGCCAGGAGATGTCCCTAAAGCCACAAGCAGGTCCTATAAATGTTTTGCTCATCTTTCAGGCTAGAAAAGTAGTGTCCCTGATCTGAAGGTCAGCCAAGGTGAAGAACTTCGAGGCTTGAACACCTGTTGCGTGTTCTTCTTTTTATCAGACTTCTATGGACAGGAAGGAGGTCACTGGCTGGAGAAACTGTGGTGTTCCAGAAGTAGCTTGGGAAGCTGCTGGGTCACTAACCACAGGCACTTGAGTGGGCAGAGCGTGGCCGTCTCTCACTCTTTTTGGATGAAAGTGTCTAGCCTGTCTGGAAACGCTGCTTTAGTATCTGATGCTCAGCATGCTAAAATGAAACACTGGCTACTCTGAGAAGTCTCCCTCCAGCAGGTTGATCAGAATGGGTAATGGGTGATGACCTCACTTTCACAAGAACCCTTCTGGAACAACTTTTTTTTTTTTTTTTTTTTTAATAAATTAACAAAAAGACTCTCTAAGGAAACAATTTGCTAATACTAGATATTAGATCCTTGCTGTGTCTCTAGTTTAGTGGCATTTCAGTAAAGATCATTATGGGTAGGGTGGAGAGTGTTGTGGTTTAGCCCCAGCAGGCAGCTAAGTACCACACAGTCACTCACTCATTCTCCCCAGGTAGGACAGGGAAGAGAATCGGAAAGTAAAAGTGCAAGAACTCATGGGTTGAGACAAAGACAGTTTACTAGGTAAAGCAAAACTGTGCGTGCAAGCAAAGCAAAACAAGGAATTCATTTGCTACTTCCCATTGACAGGCAGATGTTCAGCCATTCCCAGGAAAGCAGGGCTCATCACACTGTACTGGGTCTGGCTGGGATAGAGTTAACTTTCCCTACAGCAGCCCATATAGCATTGTACTCTGCACTTGTAGCTAGAACAGCGCTGGTATCACACCAGTGTTTTGGCTACTGCCGAGCAGTGCTGGCACAGCACCAGGACTCTCTCCAGACCCCCCAAAGCCAGTAGGCGGGGGTGGGCAAGAAGTGGGGAGGGGACATGGCCAGGGCAGCTGACCTAAAGCAACCAAAGGGATATTCCATACCATATGATGTCACACTCAGCAATAAAAGCTGGGAAAAGGAAAGGAGAGGTGGGGGGCTCTCGTTGCGAAGACGTCTGTCCTCCCGAACAACTGCTACATGTATTGAGGCCCTGCTTCCCAGGATGTGGCCGAACATTGCTCGTTGATGGGGAAGTAGAGAATATTTTTTTTTTCTTTTTTCCCTCTGTGGCCTTTCCCGCGTGGCCTTTGCTTGTTTGTTTGTTTGTTTGTTTTTTTCCCTTGTTTTTTTCCTTTAATTAAACTATCCTTATCTCAATACGTGAACCTTTTTTTTCTTTCCATCATACTTTCTTCTCCTCTTCTTTTGAGGAGGGGGAATGAGAGGACGACTGTGGTGGAGTTCAGCTGCCCAGCAGGGTAAAACCACTACACATGCATAATGGTTTCTTGGGAAGACAAGCACCATCACTCCGAACATCCTCCCCTTCCTCCTTCTTTACCCCAGGTTTTATTGCTGAGCATCATATGCTGCATCATATGCTATGGAATATCCCTTTAGCCAGTTTGGGTCAGTCAGGTTCTGTCCCCTCCCCAGCTTCTTGTGCACCCCCAGCTTCCTCACTGGCAGGGTGGTATGAGAAGCTGAAAAGTCCTTGGCTCTGTGTAAGCACTGCTCTACAACAACTAAAACATTGGTGTGTTATCAGCACTATTTTCATCAAAAATCCAAAACACAAGATCATACAAGCCTCTATGAAGAAAATTAACTCTATACCAGCCAACACCATGACAGAATCACAGGGACTAAGGTGTTTAGTACATGCCTTTCACTTAAAGAGCTAATTATTCCTGTTTCTACCCAAGAAAGGTCAACTGAGAAATTTAAATGCTTTAGGCAAATTGGCTTCAACTGCTTATTATTTTTGGAAATATGGGGTGATAAACATTGACCAGTCAAAAGGAAAGCCAACACAGTTTGAATAGCAAGGTATTAAAAGGTATGAAAATATAGAGGAAAAATTAGAACAGTAGTCAGACCTCAAAGAAAAATAAATCAAATGCAGGGTAGCTTGGAGATGTCTCAGAAAAGATCACAGCTGTTTTCTGTTTAAATGGACAAATCTCTTTAAAAAGAAAAAAATAACCACAAAAAAACTTCTATACTTGAATTTAGGTTCAGCGGCATATCACTCAGCATAAGTGCATAAATAGTTTATCCACAGCATTTAACTGGGTGAGACAGGAACTAAAAGAGAGGGATGGTACAGAGAAACCGAGGCTTCATGGTATTAGTAAATTCATCAAATTCATCCTGGATACAGTGGGGAAATAGTACAAAACAGCTTACCTCTAGGCTTTGGTGTCTGTCTAAACAGGTTTGAATTGACTCATACAACAGGTCCCGCTGGTTATTTTGGAGCTACTCACATGCAATTGCAGATAAACAAGACTACATGCAGATCTGTATCTTCATTTCTGCATACATAGAAATAGGGTAATTATATCCAAAATCATTATTATGTCTTATTTGTAATCAGACGTGTAATTCATTAAAAAGTATAGCTTAGCATAGTGTGTAGAAAGTTCATAGAAGTTCAAAAGAAAAAATAATAAAAATAAAGTAAAGCTTTGTGTTCTAAGTGGCAAGTACATTTAAACACTTAATTGCATAAAAGTAGGACTTATAGCTGGAGTATCTTCACCAAACAAATGTATGTAAATTTTTTAACTTTTCCTTTGTGAACAGAAAGTTTCAATTCTCTAATCATGATCAAGGTGGATGGAACGAATCAATGTGATATATACACAGCTTGGAAGGAGCACGTTTTATACAGAAGTCTTTAGAGGTCTACAGTTATTAATTCAATCAATGCTGCAGCTTTATCGCATATGATTCTGTACATTTGCACAATGGCATTTTCATTATCTTGTTTATATATAATGTGCTTCTGAAATTATTTTACTTTCCCTCTTATAGTGCTATCCTAGATACTGCTTCTTTTTTTTTTTTTCCTTTCAGCATACTAAATGACAATTACTAATATGAAATAATCTTATATAAATGAGATTCAATAAGAACAAACAATCTACAGAAATAGTTAGGAATTCCAACAACCCAAGGAGTCCAAGAAAAAGCAGTATCTTTAGTACTTTGGGCTGTTTCACAGATAGGTGGGTGATACCACATACATACTTTATGTATAGGTATAGACCCATGAAAGAAGTGAATGAATCAGGCTTTTCAAGATGTCATCTGGAAAGACATTATAGGGAGTAATGATCAAGTCACTAAGTAATCACAAAGAAAGTATCGTTTTACCTCCAAAGTAACACATTGGTCCTGTTTGGAAGTGAGTTTGTACATGGAGCTGTTAACAATGAATGGTCATAAAGAACAGTGCTGAACTGCAGTTATTTATTATTTTCCTCTCCAAAGAATTAAGATTGGCTCATCTTGTAGGAAATTGTCTGACTCTTTCAGGTACTTTATCACCAGCCTCAATTTCCTAAATCATGTTTTCTGTGTTGCTTCAGCTGGTAAGATATTTTTTACCTGGATTATTTAAAATGTTCACAAACCAATGCAAACATTATATTAGGGAACAAAAGTTTAGTGGAAAAGGAAGAAGAAAAATAATTTGCTGTTTAAATTGAATGTCTACATATTGAATAATAATTCGCGCTAGTAATTAGCTTTCAAAATAGAGCTAGTAAGATGGATAAACCAACAAAGAAAAATAATTTGTTATTCCAGCCTTCATCTGATTTTAATTTGCAGTATGTTATTGGGAGGGATATTTGGTGAGATGGAATTTCT
This sequence comes from Anseranas semipalmata, assembly GCA_013399115.1. Classification (NCBI taxonomy): domain Eukaryota; kingdom Metazoa; phylum Chordata; class Aves; order Anseriformes; family Anseranatidae; genus Anseranas; species Anseranas semipalmata. The sequence goes on along the minus strand of VXAA01002998.1, from coordinate 42,789 downwards.
GAAGTATAATTCAGTAGGACACATAAAAGACAAAATAAAAGAAATTAAATTTTATCCTTTAAAATTTGCGAAACACACATGGATGGTTGCCTNTTTTTTTTTTTTTCCACCTACTCAGTAAAAGCAATCCAGAGATTTTCTTTCTGTCTTAGTGGACTGAGAGAAGCGTCTATCATTAAAATTATGTGGCAGGTTCCCTTATAAATCTCTTTCTCATTTTAACTTTATCAAAGTGAAGAGTCATGGTCCTGAAATTTGCTGTGCCTAAAGTCTGCTGAAGGCTGTTCCCAGCATTAGTTGCTAAGAGGTCAAAAAGGATGTCATTAAATGCATTTGCTTCTGCCTTCACATCATCGTACTAAAGACATAGCCCTTGCTTTTGTGCTTTTTTAATATCTAAATTTTGGCATGAGAAATCATCAGTTTTAGTTTGAAGTATATTAAGCTGTTAATCTTTACAAATATACTTTTTTCCTTTTGTGGAAAGAGTAAGTCCAGAACTGCCTCACGTAAATCAGCATAATTCCAGTGATTTCAGTAATTAAAACAAAGCAAAGCTACTTCCCTACCTTAATTATTTATATTGTATTATTCATTATAGTTATGAATACTGTGGAATTAATGATGCTTTTCTAATTTACACCAGCAAAGGCATAATATACTGCCCAATATAGGTAACTTGATTGGTATGGAGTAAATGTCACTTTCTTTAAATAATGGTAGTATCCTTCTTGTGCAATTCATTAAAATACGTGATGTGGCTGCCTATTTTATTAGGTCTTCATTGGTGAAGCATCAGAGAATAAATGACAAGAAATATGAATACTCAGGAATGTAGTTTCAGTCAAAAGAGGAATTTGTTCTCTGCCCAAAATAATTCCAACCTTATACTTCCACTCTGCCCTGGATGGCAACACAGCAAAACGCCAGGCCAACTTGAGAGGGAGAGAGCAGGCATGCACATGTTGTTGTGTGCCTATGGGTTTGCAGGTCAGGAGAGAAAGAAGAGAGAGGATTACAATTAATTTAAACACAGCTGTTGTGGAAAATAAAATTACTCCTTTTTTTCTCAGCAAACAAAAAGTTAGAGGCAAATTCTTTTAAAAAATCAGTAATAACTATGAAGTCTGCTGAAGTGAATGCAAGCCTCTGACCTTCTCACTGCCTCTCTATTGCAGTAAATATTTTATGACTGTGCATAGAATTAATAAGAGCTAAACCTCACACACATGAACATGCACCACACACACATAGTGAATGCATGCTTGTGCATATCAGAGGTAATATTCTTGGGAGGAAACCGCAGGGCTGACAGCAGTGTATGTGTTTACCATAGTGTGCTAGGCAATTCTTAAGTTGGAGGAAGGGCTGTTCATAATCTCCCTGCACCTGAAGAAGATGGGCATCTCATCAGAGTGTGGGCTAATTCTGATCTATGCTAAGATATTAGCAATGCTGGATTTTAATGCTTCATACCTGATGAATAATTGCATTAATCAAGCACTGGCTATTTACTTTCCTTAAGCAATCAGAAACTCTGAGAGCAGATTTTAGTTGTGAATTAGTCTGCCTTTTTTTTCTTATGGGCCTCGGCCTGATATAAAAATTTAGGTCAGTTGGAAGATGTCCACCGATTTCCACAGGCTTTGAATTTGGCTCTGTAGAGACTGAACTGAATTACAGATACAATGATCAGGAGTCTTGAATCCCTTTCACATGTCCCTGACCTGTGAGATATTTCACCTCTCTCCCTCAGAACAGATTTTAGCCCCATATATTATGCTTATTAGCCATCTTAAACCTCTGCTGTAAATCTTATGGATAGAGAGGAAACAAGCCATCAGTTTAGGAAATATATGGGGCCAGATGAGAAAAGTTTTATTAGGTAGAATGAATCCACTCACTTCTGTGGCACAATTATAGAACAACTGTAGAACAATTCTTTTTAAAGTTTCATTTAAGCAATTAATTAAACTGTAAATTAATACACTTCTACTTTCTACTATTTATTAGTACAATTAATATTACGTAGAAACAGCACCAAAAACAAAAACAAAAACAGAAACAAAAACAAAAACAAAAAACAGAGAAGAAATGAAATTAAGAACAATTTTAGGAGGAAGAATTGTTTTGTGATTGACGGAGACATAAATCTTTGTTCTGCTTTTTCTCTGATACAGATACCCCACATACCTTCATGTAAACTACTGAATACCTCAGTCTTCCAGCTTTAAAATAAGTATAGTAATCTTTGTTGCTCAGGTATTATCTGGACTGTAAATGTTTTAGAGCATATTCGTCTTTGGAAGAATGCTTGTATAACCCAAAACACTTACAACCTCTCTTGAGACCCCATCAAGTAACCCATGATAGTCTTCTAATTTCCCTCTTCTGTAAGTATTTAGGGGATCTTGCAGAACTATTGCTTCAAATTTTCTATGGCCAGTATACAAGGCGGAAATCTGGAAGGTTTATATAATCTCTTGTTTAAAAGAAAAAAGGAAAACTATTCAGCTATCACCACTTACTCCTCCTTTGATGTGGTGTCAGAGCAGATCGGGGCAGTCAGAGAGACTGGACATGCCCTGGCATTCTGTCTGCTCTCTAGGTGAGGTTAGAGTTGATTATTTCCATTTTCACTTCCTTTTGCCAATTTAACGGCTATTTGCCGTAGCCAGCTCCACTTCTTTGGAGTTATCTCACCTTCTAGATGTTTTTTGCCACCTATTATGCTGCTTGTCTGTTTCTGATCTCGGACTGATAGGATGTTAGAAATGAAAAAGAAGTGTCAAACTACCTGAAGGAGATAGACGCCTGAAAACCTTAGCAGCATTTCTAAATCCAAGGGGAAATCTCTCCTATCTTACTCTTCTTTTAAGATGCACATGACTAAAACTGAGCTTATTCATGTCAGAGCTTTTGTGAGCTTGGATTTTTTTTTTT
>VXAA01002998.1:0-39804 GCA_013399115.1 Anseranas semipalmata | reverse complement strand
TTTGTGCAATGTATATACACAATGTTGGAATTTTTGTCCAACTTGTTATGTAGCACCGATTGCTGCATTATGTCAGCTTTGCCATTTTTAACAAGCTTTAACTTTTCAGGTTTCTGTTCCATGAGATCCATACGTTAATTAAGGGAAGTCAGTGATATAGATGGGAATAGAATGGCTTTTTGCTAGTGTTGAAGGGCAGAAGGAGGGCAGGAGGGCAGTTTGCAGGATTCTGTCATTTCTCTGTCATCCAAAAGGCTTCCAAGACAACTTGAAAGTTTTCTGGTATTTCCTTGAAAAGCTGTAGAGGGGGAAATAAAGAGTACCAGCGATGCTTTCCTATGTTTTTTTTGTTTGTTTGTTTTTTGTTTTTTTGTTTTTTTGTTTGTTTGTTTGTTTGTTTGTTTTGTTTTGTTTTGTTTGTTTGTTTTCCAAAATGCTCAGGATGATAAAAGGACTTCTTTACAGGAGTTGTGAGACTTAATGAGGAACTCAAGTGCTTGTTCAAATGATTGATTGAAAGTTTTCTGGTTTATATGGTTAGAGAAATTCAATGAAAGTAGAAACATTTAGCTACACCCTTTGCCATGTTAAAGTCTCTTTTCACTCTCTCTGCCAATGTTGCAAGGGATCTGGGTTAGAAAACACTTATGGTTTGCCCCCCTACTTCAGTATCTGTTGTGCCATGCCAGCAGCTTCACCACAAAAGCAGGGCATAGCCCACTTACCACTTTCCACGGTCATCTTTAGGCTTTTCAAATGTGTGCAATGGCTTTGTGCTTAATGGGCTTCATGGTGGGGCTCAAATATGAAATTTTTACAGGATGATGGGGTGGGCGAGAGGAATAAGCAGTAGAACTGGACTTTTTTTCAGGGCACACAGGCCTTGCAATGAACTAAATACCACACCATTCCATGGGGGCAGCTGTTGCACCTCAGCAACCTTCTGCTCTCCTGTCCTATCTCCCCCACCCTGACAAGTCTCCTACCCTGAAGAAAACACAAGGTTGTGTGTGCCCTTTTCTCTGACATAGGCCAGCAAAGGCTGCACCATCAAAAGCTGAGGCCCGGTCTGTAGAACATGGGTTTTGTGTGTAGGGGGGCAAGGGAAAACTTCCTGGTGTTATTGGTATGGCTGTGCTTTTAGATCTGGATATGAGTCAGAGGCCATATATGCAAAAAGCCCGATTATTGACCATAAATGCTGAGTATAAGACTGCTGCTTGTTCCTTTCCAAATGTTTAAGAATAATTGAAGGTCTATCAGAGCATTATTTTGCCTAAATGAGAGAGCTTAAAGGTTTTACTCCATCCTGTGTAAAGACTAATATGGTTGTCCTGGTTTTCCTATACATTTGTTAATTTGGTTGGTTTTGTAAGAACTACACAAATCCCTGTGGTTGTACTTGCCAGATCTACATGATTGTACATAGAGCTCGATAGTAGTTGTTATTCATTAGAAGATGTACTGCCTATTCCACCAGTTGTGAACTACATAGGGCAAAAAAGATTGAGGAGGATATTGAGGACTTACTTGAGTAAGTCCTAACTTACAATAATCAGAGCCCTAACCACAGAGATAAACCTAGAGAAAACTTGCTGAATTTATAACAATCTCCTTTAAAGTTAGAGTGGCTTCAGACAGGAGGCTGCTTCCAGAGGTATTTCCAGGAATTAGGATATATAGTGTGTGACTTGTGACTGTATTTCCTTTTTTTTAAAAAAAAAAAAAAACAACAAACAAAGTTGAATAATGCATTTTGAAAATTGTTCCATTAGGCTATTTGCTTTCCTGGTTTTGTAAACAACGTTCACAACAAATGTGCCAATAACCTGCGTAACTGAACTGGAAAATGGGAAGTAAGGTGTGTAGTGGTATCTTCAAATTCAATATGCTGACCAGAAGCACAGGAAATCTAAAAGAAGGGCATGTGACATGGTGGGAAAGATGGTGAGAAAGCAAGTAAGAGGGGTCTGAAGCTGTGAAACAGAAGCCGACCATAACTGAAGATAAGAAAAAAATTTAGAGCAGCTTCAGCTGCTGAGTATTTGCCCACGTCTACCAGACTTGTATTACAAATGATTACAATGCAGTAACTAGACCAAATGCTTGAAGAACCAAAACCAATCCTGTATGGCTCAAAGTAAGTAATAATACCTAGATTTATTTCAGGAGAAACAGTAGTAAGTCCCAGGCTCTTGTCTCTTTTATTGACTTGAGCATTAATTAATTTATGAGTGGGTTTCACATTTCCACATGTTGCTGCAAAATTATAGGGTTGAATTAATTATTTGGTAATCGGTGAATCCCATTAGGTGAAACAATATGGAGTTGTTCAGCAGCTTAAACATTATTCAACATTAGTGTAGCAGTTGTATACTCATTACAATGATGATGCTTTCATTAAATATACCTTCAATTAGTTCTGGTTCATTTTAATCTCTACCTCCTGAAAAAACATTCAATCAAGTGCTGTGACAAGAGCAGAATGATGAATACACCAGGGCCAGCTCTGCTTAGTCCTTCAAGGATACTGCACAGGCTATAGTAAGGTGAACTTTAGAAACGTTTGCCTAATGTTCTTGTCTTCCTTGAAACTTCATATATAATCATAGTCACAGAATATCCTTAGTTGGAAGGGGCCCACAAGGGTCATCAAGTCATGTTATTCTTCCTTAATGCTTTACATTTGTGATGCAGCCATTTACAATATTGCATTTGGACCCACAGCAGATAATTAGGGGGGATCAGGGCATGCAAAGTCTTTCTTACGTGCCACCTCCTTGCCTGACATACTCAAAGGAGTTTGCCCATGTACTAGAAGACCTGCTTCCTTGCAGCTGGTTTCCACCTCTCCCAGTTTTGCTCCTTCCAGCAGCCTTGCTGGGCACAGGTAGGGTGGTGCTGTGGCAGGGAGCTCCCAGCCATTGCACAGCCCTGGAGGGCTGGCATCTCAGGACCAGTGCTGAGGCAAGGGGTTTCCTGGGTCACAGGGGCTGCACCTGGGAGGGAAAACAAAACCCATCCTGAGAGCCAGAGCTCCCCCAGGGCAAGGGGCATGCCCCTCCTTCTCCACCCACCAGCGACTTCTCTGTTTTCAGAGTCATGTACTGCGGTGGCTAGCCTAATAAAATCTGCAAAGTGGCTCCTGCAATGTGATGTGTGGGTAACCAGTGAGTTTTGGGTGCCCTCAGAGCAGTATTGCATTGCCAGTTGCCTTGTAATGAGTTCTGCTGCACTGATATTGCTTTGCTGCTTCTCTTGCCTATATTAAATGAAAACCATCATTATTAATCAGAGAATTAGAATAGCTAACAAAGGAGACAATTCTTATTCCCTGGAGGATGTGATTTTCAGGGAGCCAGTAATAGATACAGAGCCTTTCCCCTTTCAAATCCCACCAAGGGCAGCCGTGAGTGAAAATCATTACCATATGCTATTTTGTCTGTCATCTTTGTGAAATGAGTAAGTAGACTGGACAGGTTCCATATTACTTAAAATAATATCACAACGAGCATCTTTGGAGCCTCTGTGAGCTAGCTGAACGTAGCAGAGAAGAATATGGGGGAAGTGAGAACTGAGAAATATTCAGGCCTACACTACACTTTTTTTTTTTTTTTTTTTTTTTGTGCAGTGATGTTTTTGAATATGCAGTCTAGAAAGCTGCACTCCATATTCACAGTCTGTGAATCTGAACTCTTTAATATAGTTTCTTCTGTGCTCTCAGGAATGATGCAAATGATGTGTTCCTGGTTAATAATTCTCTCCAAAACTTGGGTCTGAATATCTTCTACCCACTAAGCTTGCACAATGACAGTGTGAACTTCTTCACTTTGACCTGCTGCAGCTCCTTTCAGAAGTGCCACCCACTAATTCAACAACTGTTAACCCATCTGAGCATAGTATTAATGAATTTATTCTCTGTTCATTTCAGTTCTGCTGCTGAAACACATAGACAAAGACTTTCTTCATGCACTTCATATGCACTTGTCCTGGGAGATTGTGAGTACTGTGTACTTCAATTTCATTTGCTGTTTTGGTTTCTCTAGCAACTAGAAGGTGCCTTTGATCCCTCTACCATCTATTTGTTTTTACATTTTGATGATTTTATCATGAATTCATGTTTAATTCATGTCGAAGTGATGCAGTAAGTGGCAACACTCAAAGAAAAGATACTTTTTGCAAAATCAAACTGTATTCATTTGAACTCTGTATGAACTACTCCATTCCTTTCAAGTAGAGTATATTAGTGAGGGCAGATATTAAAAAAAAAATACTTATACTAAGTAACATTTATTATCTCATCTGAGGTTACAGTGGAAGTAGATCTATCAGATAAAAATGAGTGTGCTTTGAGTAAACAGTTGAAATACATTGAAAAGTGACTAATTGTTTTGTGTTAGCTTTTTGATTTTTTTTTTTTTTTGTCATTTTATGTACCTTTCTACTTCTGCATTACATATTCATTGATATACATGAATTTTGTGGACAAAATCACATGAGTAATTAACATGACATGCAAAAATGCAAAACATGTTCAACAGGATCATGTTTTTCCTCTGGGAAAAAAAAAAAAAAAGAGGGCAAATAAGCTTCATGTAGCATGCTCTGTTTACAGGCAGCTTTCATCTTTTTAAAACGAGGCTTCCTATGAAAGTATTGGAGGGGTCGTGTTTCTTTTTTCTTTTTTTTTTTTTTTTTTTTTTTTTTTTTTTTTTTTTTTTTAATGAATTGAGGTTGAAACGAAGGAACTGTCTGCATTTCTTTCACAGGAAACCACAGTAATGTGATGTTGAAGATACCCATAGCTCTGAGACATAAGATGCATGTAGCCATAGCCTCCTTTGAGATGGGTTAAGTACAGCCCAGGAGTATAAACTGATCGATGTTGTCATATGACACTGCATATGGCCTATAGTCCCTAGTGATACCATCTTGCATGGATTTTAAAGAACCACAGACACTGTACAGTGCAGTGAAACTTATTTCTACAGCTAGTGGACCTTCTGCAGCTGTCTAAGTTTGCCCTAGTTGAACATTTTTTTTTTATAGTAACAAAGCATCTTGTGCATTTGAGTTTTGGCATAGCGGGAGAGTTGTAAGCCTAGAGTGTTGTATTAAAAAACCAAAAACATCTTAAATTTCTCTCTCTCTCTCTCTCTCTCTCTCTCTTTTTAATGGTTTTAACATTCACTTTGAAGTACCATTATGAATTCTGTTCGTCGTAAGGTGGCCACTTTCGTACAAAAGTAGGTGCCATCTGCCTGGGTGCCAGCACACTCCCCCTGCTCACTGAGTCAGAGCAGAGGAGGAGCAACAGGACAAAAGACCACTGGGAAGATATAAAATGTGTAACACTATATTTATAATTTAAGGCAAATGAAAAGCTGACTATCAAAGAGCAATTATGGCTTAAGAGAAGAAAATAAAGCTAATAAATAAATAATATAAAGATAAATTGGATTATATTTAAATATATGTTTATTTCATTGAACTCAAAATTTAATTTCTATGACAGCATTTTAATTCACAGTTGAATGCAACAATTTATCCTTTTGAACAGAAATGAGTTTATCTGGGAATTGCTGGTCATTGAATTTTTCAGGATTTTGGTAGTTGTTAAAATTGTAGTTTGCTATAAACTGGACTGTTTCATGGTTTCTTTAGCAACGTGAGCTTGTGCCTAAACAGAGACCTCAGCTGCAGTTTACAAAATTATTGAAAACGCTGTAACTGTTGCTCAATAACAAGAGTAGCCATTTGAATCTATATGACATTTGCTTCTGAAATGAGCTGATATAATGACACAAGATAAGACTACTTAAGAAAAAGGCATGCAACGTTGAAAGTGAACTTACATGCATTTGGGCTTTCAAAAAGATCCCCTTGACTGGGGAGCCTTGATAGGGAGTGCTGAGAGAAGGAAAGTGGGTTGGTTGTGAATATAGACTTGTTATATTATGAATATAAACTTGGTCTCAGTAGGTCAGGTTGATGGTTGGACTTGGTGATCTTGAAGGTCTTTTCCAGCCTAGATGATTCTATGATTCTATAAGACAGAATTAAAGGTAAGCAAACATGCTTTCATTTTTTTTTCTGGATATAATAAAAGTGATTAGTTGATATTTGTCAATTTTTCTGAAGGTGCTTTCTGATCAAATTTACTTCTTGGCCAAGACATATGACTTGGAGAGTACTTACTTGGTTATGGGTCAGGTATCATGTGAAAATGTGTCTCATGTTACACAGAATCAGCTCTGATGGACAACTGTGGCGCCTGTGCAAAAGAGATGGGAAGAAAGTGGAAGAGGGGAAAAATAAAAACAGGTGGCAAGGGGCCCAGAAACAATAAAAGTCGGAATGAGAACACCTTTATCACTTCTGCAACAGCAGCTTAAAGGCCCGAGGAGAGAAATAGATTTTGTAAATCAGGGTAAATATTTTTTACAGGGTGCAGTGTGCAGCTTAAGAACCCAGTTGGGAAAAATAGCTTTGGCAAATCAGTAAAGAAAATATATTTTACTGGCTACTGTTTAGGAACAGGGGGAGATAGGAGATGGAAATACCTTTTACAGGGCAAAGAACAAACATATATGTATATGAATATGAATATATGTATATATATTTTGGGGGCTCCATAAAAAGCTACATAAAAGAAGGCTTCTACCTTGCATAGCCACATTTACTGGTTCCTCTAAAACCCGTAAACCTTTGTGTGTAATTTTAAGCATTATTTATTGACATGCACTTTTAATATAAACTAACCATTTGCACATATAAAAGCCTCTCTTTTTAGAGCAATGATTCTACCATGCGATGACTTTGGAGAAGCCCTTTGAAATAAGAGAAAATGACTAAATACCAAAGACCAAATATGGCAACTCCTACTGAAATCAGAAATACAAGGATTGAGCAACAAATCATTACGACGATGACCCTCCCAAAGATTAATATTTAGCTTATCAAGTCAATTATGTGAAAAGAAGATCATAATTTTGCATAGGCCCTCACATAGCAGAGGTTGGGGCCATGAGTAAGACCCAGCAGTTTTAATGACGAGTTATAGGATCAGAGCATTGCAGAGGCATGATGCCCATTATTGCCGGTCCAGGACGGGATCATACCTGAGAACAAAAGGATGATACTGGAAATAGAATTACATCTTAAGCAGGTAAGACTTTTTTTTTATTTTCTAGTAAATGAAATTGGTTAATAATATCAAAGAGTACTGAAATTGGATGGAATCATTTACAAATGCATGCCACTTTTTGTTTTGCTTTTGTTTTTCCTGTCTGATCCATCTTTCTTCAAGATGGACAGGAACTGTGTACAGATTGAGAACAGAATAGACTGGCAAAGAACATACTGAATATCTACCCACTCATTTTTTCATGCCAGTAAGAAGTTGAATAGAAAAGATCAGAACACTAAAACAATTCTCATCTTATAAAAAAAAAAAAATCAAAATATTCCTTTTAGTTCTTTTGGCAAAACTGGACTTCAGGATTTTCCAGCTTTTCTTAATTAGTCTGCATTGAAACAGACTCTCTTGTGCTTACCTGAAAACTTGGGCAATTTTTTTAAGAGGGGAATTGTCTTACTTCTGCTCCCTGTAACTTAAATGATGCAGAAACAGTCACCATAACAAATAAAATGATGTATTACTACTGTCAATGGAAAATGTTATATTGGGCAAGATGTTTCCCCCTTCTTTGGGATGTGTTATTGTTATTGATGGCAGCTCTGGGTGTCTGTTGCCAGCGAGTGTGCTGGGAAGCCTTTATATTCCTCCTCCTTGTGAAAGGACAACTTTTTTTGCTTTGACATCTGTTGTCCAGAGTTCTGTACATTTTTCATTTGATCAGACTGATTGTAAGTGTGACCCTTGTGTTTCCAGGCAGGTAAGACTGGATGTTTTTAGTGTTTCCCCTAAACACTGTTTCCCCTAAACAGTGTCTTTCTTTTTTTTTTTGTTTGTTTGAAAACTGATGTCTGCAGATGTTAGCTTCCTAATGAGGCATTCCTACTCAAGTACAGGGGCAGTAATGGTTAAAATTAAGACACCAAGCTGAGTGGTGCAGTTGATACAAAAGAAGGAAGGGATGCCATCCAAAGGGACCTGAACAAGCTTGAGAAGTGGGCCCGCATGAACCTAACGAGGTTCAACAAGTCTAAGTGCAGCGTGCTGCACCTGGGTTGGGCAATCCCAGACACGAGCACAGACTGGGTGGAGAACTCATTGAGAGCAGCCCTGCAGAGAGGGACTTGGGGGTTCAGGTGGACAAAAGTTCGACATGAGCCAGCAGTGTGTGCCTGAAGCCCAGAAGACCAACTGCATCCTGGGCTGCATCAACAGAGGCGTGGCCAGCAGGTCTATAGCGGTGATTGTCCCCCTCTACTCTGCCCTCGTGAGGCTCTACCTGGAGTACTGCCTCTAGGTCTGGGGCCCCAAAACAAGAAAGATGTGGACTTGTTAGAACAGGTCCAGAGGAGGGCCACAAAGATGATAAGAGGACTGGAGCACCTTTCCTATGAAGAAAGGCTGAGAGAGCTGGGGATGTTCAGCTTGGAGAAGAGAAGGCTCCAGGGAGATCTTATTGCTGCCTTTCAATATATAATACTTAAAGGAGGCTTATAAAAAAAAGATAGAGAACTATGTTTTACATGAGCAGATAGGGATAGGACAAGGGAATATGGTTTTAAACTAAAAGAGGGTAGATTTTGATTAGATATTAGGAAGAAATTCTTTACTTGGAGGGTGGTGAGGCACTGGAACAGGTTGCCCAGAGAAGTTTTGGATGCCCCATCCCTGGAGGTGTTCAGGGCCAGGTTGGATGGGGCCCTGGGCAACCTGATCTAGTGGGTGGCACCCCTGCTTATGGCAGGGGGGTGGAACTAGGTGATCTTTAAGGTCCCTTCCAACCCAAGCCATTCTATGATTCTGTGAAGATTCTATGGACTCAGATGGACTGTAGTTTCTTAAATTTTGAAATGGATGAGCTTACTTGGTCTAATATCTTTTTGCAGCAAAACAGCCTGTTTATGGCGGGTTTCAAAGCCACCCTTTAGTCAAAAATTAAGATAGCCACAATGTGGTAAGGAAGCCATTATTGAACTTGCTTAGGACATGATGCACCTATTCAGTGCACCTGTAACAACTTTGCCTGTGCATTAAGTTGACTTTGTATTGAAAGAGCTGCAACTGTATGCCAAGTGGATAATAAAAATGTTAAAACTGTACTTTTCCTGGACATTTGGTGATCCTGTCCTGTGGGTATTCTTTCATCCCTGAGAACTGCTGCTCTGGAGTGTCAGGGATTTGTGCAAAATCATGGTAGTCAACCAGCAAAGCCAGAAGGCTGATCGGGTGACTGTCCAATAGCCTACCGTGATTCTGTGAACAAGAGTCATACACATACAGTTAATGTTGTAGGCAAAGGAAAACAGCAGTTCATATATTGATTCAGATGGTCCGGGGTTCATCAGGAAGGTAGTTTAATAGAAAGAAGACAATCCTATTAAAATGTAAACATTTTTCTAACATTGGCAATAGTTTTTGAACCTATGTTCAGTATGCATTTTTAAAATGCTCCATAAGCCAGATCCAAGTTTACATTTTATATGAATCTGGGATGCTTTAGATCTTCACAGTAGGAGTTTCCAGATCTTGTTTTTAGGTTGTCCAGAAGTATCCTTAAAATTTAAGTAACCACTGGCTGGGTTGCAAGGTGTAACTTCGGAGGCAGCTCAGGGAATCGCAGCTAAGTATGACCAACTTTCCAACTGTCATTTCAGAAGGAGGTTATCTAATACTTAGATACACTAAGACAAGATAGTGTTAAGATAAATGATAAGATGTAGGAGTTCAGGAACACAGGAAAACTGTAGTTGCTACCTTGTCTGCAGAGCGTAAAAACAACGTGCTGGGCCTTGTGATATCGTCTGCATCGTTCTACACAGTGACATGTTTGGTTTAAACAGAGATTTATACTGGTGTTAAAATGTTAATGAAACTTTCAGGTACCTTCACTGGGATAGCACAGCATTTAATATTAGGGTGACACAAAGAACTCTTTACAAGTCACATAATCTCAGTCATTAAGTATCTAATTTTGCACTTGCACGCCTGTGTTGTGTTAAATAGGTGCATTTAAATTGTGTCCAAATCCAATTCAAAGTTGGGTGTTGAGCTTCAATGGTGACTCTCCTTTTTTATTTTTATTTTTTAATGTAAAATAAGCCTCTGAATTGGTGCCTGATTTGTTACTGCTAATCAAACACTTTTACCACACTAACAGCCTCAAGTTACACCAGGGGACATTTAGATTGGACATTAGGAAGAATTTCTTCTCAGAGGGGGTGGTCCAGCATTGGAATGGGCTGCCCGGGGAAGCGGTAGAGTCCCCATCCTTGGAGGTATTTAAGAGACACTGAACGTGGCACTATGGGACATGGTTTAGTGATGGCACTCAGTAGGTCAGGTTGATGGTTAGACTTGTTGGTCTTGAAGGTCTTTTCCAACCAATGATTCTACAATTCAGTGATTCTATCTGTGGTTGTTGAGTATCTTGCTTATAAAATACCTCCGAAAGGAACAGCCTGCTTTTTGTTTTTGTTTTGTTTTATTCATTTTTAATTCACGTTGGTGCCAATTTGAGCTCAGCCAGAATCCTGAAATAAAGACCTTATTGAAAAGGTGATTTGCCATGCTGCTGAATCTCCTGATAAACTTTCCCTTTGGTTGTTTTACCTCTGGCTCTGTTATTTCTCTATAGGGCCTGACGTTTCCAATAAAGGTAAATTTGAAGTTACAGTTAAGATTTACAAACAGTAATTAATGGTAAATATTAGAATGATAGGTATATTGTGGAAAAGTCTAATAACGAGGAATCAATATAATGAGCATAGTGATGATGAGGCTGTGATTTTTCTGCAGCTGAAGAATGTGAAATGTTAAATTGTATACAGTCATGAAGCAAGGTAAAAACCTGAATTATTTCTGACACTGTTATATTGGGCTGCCACTTCATTCCTCCTGTCCACCACTGGTGGGACCCTTGTGGAGTTGACAGGCTGGGGCAGGGCACAACAGGAACAGTTCAAAGAAGGTTCCTTGAGAGCTGTGATGGAGGGTTTATTTGATAACCGGAGCTGAGCAGGCAGTCCGGCTAGCCAGGACCAGGGGTATTTGAGAAGGGGAGTTGTGAGCCTGCGCCTGCTGTGTTTGACAGTTCTGGAGAGGGGTCACAAGAATACATGCAAAGCAGGGGAATGACAAGAGACTTATGGAGCCATTCAACCAGCCTGGTGGAAAACACAAATTATTTTCATGCAAAGAAATAGCATCAAGGATTTTATCTTCTGCTTAATGTAGGATATAGAAGGGTGTGTGGCAGTGTGTGTTACCATTTTCTTCCTTTTTGTTTTTGTTTTTGTTTTTGTTTTGTTGAACTATTATGCTTAAATATGTCTATTGTACTGTCCAAGGAGCCCTGTTGTGAACTATCATATTAGCATAGAAGTTAGCTAATCAAAGGACACCATTCCTGCATTCTCCAAGCTATGGGAGATTATTATTTCATTTGAACTGTCTTGCTGAGCGCTTAAGCAGTGCTACATCCTCTAGGACAGGTTTTGTTTTCTGTTGGTTTTGACATTGAGGTACAAAAGGTGTAAAGAAAAACAAAACAAAACAAAACAAAACCCTACAATTACTAATTCCAGATTTACTGGTTTACTGCACCCTTGCAGAACCAGTAAAGAAAAAGTCCACTGGTTGTTCTTCCTCTGACAGTAGTAGTGTGATACAGAACTAGTATTTCTGCTTTACTCTGAGAGTAGAGAGAGAGGGAAGTTATTATTTAGAAGACATTAATTGGTTTGCCTCTCCTTTTATCCATTATTGATCAGGGAAGGCTACACTTCTACAATTTTAAAATAGTAAAATGAGCATGATGGGAATGTTTCATAATTATTTATTGGGTTGACTTTTTAGTACTGTTGAAAAAATGTTATGAAATGCCAGAGAATACCCATTATTATAACTTCTAAAAACTGTGTGAACAAACATAAGCTTTTACTCTTAACAAAACTATTGTTGAAATAAAGGGATTCTTGCTTGAGTGTAAATTCAGTAAGGTCTACAGAAGTATAGTGCAGCAATCATGTGCTGGGTAAGGCATGATGTAGTACAGCAGGTTGTGCACCTAGAAGCTTATATTCCAGGGATATGCTGTATGAATGGAGAGCTCTCCTTGCAAGGATTTACTAACTTGGGTGAAGAGCAAGGCTCACATCACTCTTCTGCTTCCAGCACAAGGAGAGTCTTGGCTTAAAACTATGTTAATCTCAGGTTAATTTCTATGTTTCTTAGACATCTTTTACATATGTATATATTTTAATTTCATTTTTCTGTTGGAGCTTAAAATTTTGTGGAAGATTGTGCTGAAGCAAATACTTGTATAAACCTTACATTGTTAAATTGGTTCTGGATTAAAAGAAGTGTAAGATAAAGAAGCTTGTAGCAGGCATGGGTTGACTTATCACTTGCTGCAGTACAAATGCCTTTTTTGGAACTGGATGGAAACAGGAAGATAAATTTCATTTATATTCTTGCAGTGCTTGTGGCTAGTTGCCAGCTTGTCAATGAGGTGCTCCAAAAAGGACATTGAATCATGACAAGAGCTGTCAGTACAGCTGTGTTTTTTCCATCAGAATTGCGTGAAACAATAAACTTCACGTGGTTTCAAGGCAAAACTGCATTTAAGGTCTAGCTTGCTTGAAATGGTGCCGAGGTTTGTTTGCAAAGTTCTGGAAAATTTTGAATAATGTCCAAGTTAATAGCTTGCTGGGATAATAGAATATGGTCGTCTTTGTATGGTTCAGATACTGATTACAGAGATTTGACCCAAACTACTCTCACATGTTCTTCTGTGTATGGGGTCCTAATGTCGTGATGATTTATGGCATTATGAGCTAAGAGAAAGGCTGTAGGCTACTTCATCTACAGCCATTTAAGCTTTTTTTTTTTTCCTTCTCTTCAACACAGAAATGGAACTTCAGGCTTGTCTTCTCTGCAGAATTAGATAAATATCACTCGTTTCAGCATGTGGTAGCTCTCACTGAAGTTAGATTTATCTTCATAAATGACCACTTTTTAGAGAGGTTATCTCCTGTTGTGTGGTGCTCATGCCTAATTTATTTGGAGATTGCAATGCTTTGACTCATGGACAGAAAAAGATACCAGCCTAAAAGTCAAGCAATTCAATCAGTTATAGACTGTGGCAAGGCAAGATCCTATATATTTGCCTGCAAACATCTGCTCATCATGGGCACGCCTATAATATAAATGGAAGTAGCAGTTACAGTTGAGGAATTCCATAGAAAAACTAAACATTGATTTCATTTGTTGTTTTTCTGTTGTTGTTTGTTTGTTTTGCTTTCCCTCCAGGGCCCAGCAGGGTTCAAAGAGATGTGGGAAACCTTTAAAAGTGTTAAAACGTTCTCATCAGCATGTTGTCAGCAAAGTGGCTTATGTAAATGTTGCAATATATTCAGGTGTGGCTATGCTCTAAGAATAGGGCAGCTTCAGAGAGAATATTAAATGGCTTGTCAATATTAAATGGTACTGTCAGTCACTGTTTTGTAAGCTGGTCACATATTGCTGGTGATACATACTAATCAACTTTCTGCCTATAGCATCACCTGTTGTATTTTCTATCTCAGTTTCATACCTTTTTTTTGGCAAAACCACAGGGGAAATATATTTCAGTGACAGTATATGATAATTTTGCTCTATGTACTCTAGCTCATTACACAATCCTTGTCTTTCTAAAATAGAGAAAGGATTTACATCTCCTACTATGATTTCTGCCACACACTGATTCAGTGAAAGAGCTTTGGGGTGGTTGGGAGTAAATTTAATTTTCCCTGCTGTTTCATGAAGTGTGAATCACTTTCTAGAAGATGATGTCACTGCCATCTTACAAGTTTTTCTTCCTGTACTCCTGTGTAGGAGGAATCATAAGGACTCTTTTTGTCATGGTAATGCAGTTAGGTGTAGAGGGCTATGCAGTGCAGGAGGCAGTGTTCAAGCTTTTTTATTTTTGCCAACACAGATAAGCTAAGTTTGAAACGAGGGGCAGAAAGGGTCACTTTCAAACTCTGGCTAGTGGAGACTGGGGGATTTTGTCCAGGTTTGTTTCTTAGATACTGTGGAGGCTTGTTTTCTGTGAGGTCTATAAGCGCAGCTCTAACAGTGAAGAATTTTGTTTGTTTTGCTTTTAATTTTTGAAACAGAAGTCGAATTATACACTGTGAAGCTCTTCCTCAAAGAAGAACGTTCTCTTCTGTTTAAAAAAGAAGTACTTTTTGCTGTTAAGAACATTTTATACACATAAAGTTTGAACTGTGGGTTCCTGTGAACTGTTCTTAACTCCTTGCTCTTGATGTTTTTTGGGAAGATGCATGTGACTTTCTGCTTTCACTAGCTTCCTCAGCTTTTCAGTAGGAGGAAAATAATTGGTAAATTAGTCCTATTCTTCCATGCAACTGATCTTGTGGAAAGAACAGTTGCTCTCCAGATCAGTTTTATATAACAAAGTTAATTTGTGTATATATATACATAAGTAAATGTGAAACTGAAGTATGCAATCCTAAAAATATTAATGCATATTACCTGTATACTCTATTAGATTCTCTAATCCTAAAAATATTAACGCACAGCACCTGTATGTTCTCTTAGATGCTCTAAGTGCGTTATTAAACCCAACAAACAGAACCCAGAACAGTCTGTGAATTGAACTTTCTCTATATTTTATCAGTAAGGATACTGAATCACAGTTTCCTGAAGAGAAAAATGTCATCACAGCAGTGATCTCCTTCCTAACCAAGGACCACTCACTGCAGGCATCTTCCTATAACAAAATGTGAGCTGTAGCAGGAGGGACAACCAGACAAAACTAGGGGACAGGACAGAAATTCAGCACATATGGGAAAAGCTGGAAATCCAAAAGAAGCATGTCAGGTTAGAGGGAAGGACACTGAGTAATTAGCAGTGAGAGAGTAGAAATCATTTATAGATTATCCAGGTTTATTAGCCTTCAGAAACAGATATTAGTCCTTTCTGTAATTCAGACGTTGTTATATAAGCTTCCTTGCATATATTCCATACATGTGTCCTTCCTCTGACACATCTGATGCCTTGTTACATTTGGCATCTAGTTCCAGTCTGCTCTCTGTTTATCCCTCATCTGGGGATTCATCATGGAGGTAGATACAGATTATAGATTTGGTGGGGGGCAGGGGGGAGAGGAGGGAATTATTAGTTCCTTATTAACCTGAAATAGTAGCAGGTCCTTTTTTTTTCCAAAGGCTTCAGTCTTGAGAACTATATTTATGTACCATCTAGATTTGGATTGTTGTCCCTTAAAGACAAATGTAAGATCCTACTGAGTGCATGAAAATGTATTTACAATTTCATTGTCTCCATTTGGCTAGCAGAACATCTGGAAGGATTAAACAGAACTATTGCAAAGTGTTCCTGTTAGCCAAAAAAGAAAAATGCAAGTAAAATTCATACTTACATTGAACTGTATTTGCTTGGCTTTATGAGTATATGCAGTTCAGCTAAGTTTGTTTATTCCTGACTAGCTTCTTTTCAAGTTTGAGGGCATGCATGCCTTATAAATGCACTTGCTTATTCCCATGATCATGCCAAACATTAAAAGGTTCCAGCTAAATTTGTGTCAGTGAATGCATCTTCTATCTTTGTGTCAGTAATGCATCCAAGATCTGGATAGGCTGGTCCGATGAGCCGAGGCCAACTGTATGAGGTTCAACAAGGCTAAGCGCCAGGTCCTGCACTTGGGGCACAACAACCCAAGCAACGCTACAGGCTGGGAGATGAGTGGCTGGAAAGCTGCCTGTCAGAGAAGGACCTGGGAATATTGGTTGATAGCCGGCTGAATATGAGTCAGCAGTGTGCTCAGGTGGCCAAGAAGGGCAACAGCATCCTGTCTTATGTCAGAAACAGTGTGGCCAGCAGGAGTAGGGAAGTGATTGTCCCCCTGTACTCGGCTCTGGTGAAGCCGCACCTCGAGTCCTGTGTTCAGTTTTGGGCCCCTCGCTACAGGAGGGACATCGAGGTGCTGGAGCATGTCCAAAGAAGGGCAACGAAACTGGTGAGGGGTCTGGAGAATAAGTCTTACGAGGAGTGGCTGAGGGAGCTGGGGTTGTTTAGCCTGGAGAAGAGGAGGCTCAGGGGTGACCTTACTGCTCTCTACAGTTACCTGAAAGGAGGCTGTAGTGAGGTGGGGATCGGTGTTTTCTCCCACATGCCAGGTGATAGGACAAGGGGGAATGGGCTTAAGTTGCGCCAGGGGAGGTTTAGGCTAGATATTAGGAAAAACTTCTTCACTGAAAGGGTTGTTAGGCATTGGAACAGGCTGCCCAGGGCAGTGGTTGAGTGATCATCCCTGGAGGTATTCAAAAGACGTTTAGATGTAGAGCTTAGTGACATGGTTTAATGGAGGACTTGGTAGTGTTAGGTTATAGGTTGGACTGGATGATCTTGGAGGTCTTTTCCAACCTAAATGGTTCTGTGATTCTGTGTGATTCTGTGAATGCTTGGTACTTGTGTAAATGCCTTTTAGGCAAGGATCTAGCACCTTACAGAAATTGCACTCAAAGTGTCACATATCTGAGCTAAGGAAATATTATTTTACAAGTAGTGTACTGATAAATGGAGAGATGCAAATGTTGATTCATGAGACTAGTTAAGAAAGAGATTAATTTTTATTTATGTCCAATTCCCTTACAGTAGGTAGAATACTTCCGTCCTACCAACTCGAAACCTTTCTCCTCACCCACATCCCATGTGGGTACTCTTGAATGAAGTAGTTGAGGAGCCCTGCCTTTTTGCATTCTTCCTCTCCAGTAATTAAGATCATCGCCAAGGAAACTGTCTCCTTGTGTTAATGAACAATAAATTTAATAGTGTTTTCAGCAAAATGAATATACTCTGTGAAGTATGTGTGGGATTGCCGTGTAATTGCTGTGACACATCATACCCAGTTAATGTAAGGCAATGTGCTGATTGCATCTAGGCATGTGTATCTGCATTTCTGAAGGTGGCTGGTTCACACCCATGCTATTTCTATGCACCTGGAATTCCTTTTATTCAAAGGTGTGTCCTGATTACAGATTCACAGATTCACAGAATTGTAGGGGTTGGAAGGGACCTCCAGAGATCATCGGGTCCAACTCCCCTGCCACAGCAGGTTCCCTAGAGCAGGTTGCACAGATAGGCATCCAGAAGGGTCTTGAATATCTCCAGAGAAGGAGACTGTACAACCTCCCTGGGCAGCCTGTTCCAGTGCTCCGTCACCCTCTCCGTGAAGAATGCTCATCTTTTACTTTTTTTTGCGTGCATTTTTGACTCACAAGCAGTGGGAGAAAGTTTGTTGACTTTTAACATCTGGTGCACTCTGCTTCCACTTTCAGTTATGAAAGAGTTTTTCTGCAGTCATGTGTTTTGTGCTGGTTTGTAAGACATATGTGAAAAAAAATCTCAGTTCTCTATATCTAACATTTAGCTGCAGTTCAGGCTACAGCAAGCATCTGAATTTACTCTAGATATGTTTTGTGGATGAATATTTCGAAAAATCTAGCTCAGTACTTTCTATGATCATAAATTATATGCTTAGCTGCATGACCAGGTCACCCACCTGTATTATATGAAGTTATGAGTTGCTCTTGTTTTTTTTTTTTTTTTCCTATTTCTTCTTTTTTATTGCCATATTGTTGTATATCTAAAACATAAATTAGCATCTTTGCATTGTCAAAATGTGCTGTAATTACAGAAGCTTGAAAGAATTTTCCTTATTTTTTAATAAGCTGTGAATCGCGTTACAACATTTGGCTAGATGAGAGCTTTTTTCTTTTTCTTATTTTTTTTTTTCCTCTGGCATGCAGAATAAACACTTTGCAGATTTTTACAGGCATGATAATTTATAGAAAGTCTCTTTTATATCTTACAGCAGTACTATATGCTACCTTTAAAAAAATTCCTTACCCCAAGGGAATAGTTAGTACAACCTCTTAATTACAGGGCAAGAAAATAATGTTACTACTCTTCCTAAATGTTTCATTATATCTTCACAACAAAGTAAGCCATCACCAGCTTCCCTGTGGGCATCTAGATATACAATGCTGAAGCAAAAAAGTCCAAATTAGAGCAAGTCAAGAACTACAGTTGGGAAGATTTGATTTTCCCAGAAGTGAATTTTATTTCCATACAATTTTATCCCAATTTTGCAACTTTCTGTAAGGAGAAACTACTCTGGCTAGCGTAATATGGCCCTCTTGTGCATTACATTATGATTCAGTCTTTAATCAGCCTCCCATATGACCTCTTTCTTTTCTGGTCTACAAGGGGAACAGTGCTTGATTATTTATTAATAAGTACATATACTATAAAGAAAAACTATTAATAAACCCATGGGTTTCTCTATGATGCTCATCAATGCAGTGTCTGAATGCTTGTAGATGCTAATTTTATCTTCACATTAGCTTATGGGGTAAAGTCATGGCAAAGTTCCCGTTTTACAGATGGGAAACTTAGATGAGAGGTTAAGACCAGAAGCACCCACCAGTTGTTGGCAGCTTGTCCAACCAATATGGAACTTTTTTTTTTTTTTTTTTTTTTTTTTTTNTTGTTTTTGTTTTTTTTTTTTTAAAGTGAAACACTGCTTTCGTTGGCTTCCATTGGGTCTGTGGGTGCTCACCATTTTGTCATATTAGATCCAATGATTTTCAGATGACTACACAGTTAAGTACAGTTTCTTTAAGTTCTTTACATACATAAGCTCCACTGCAGCCAAAGGTATTTAGGTGCTTAGTAGATCTTAGTGACTTCTTGCAAAAGACTAATTTTAAGTGATTAAATTAATCACAGTAGAAATTCTTTGGAGAAGCGCATGTGGAAGCTGATTCATTAAGGAATCATTTACATCCCTTACAAATTATTAATCTCCTTTTAACTCTTGTAAATTTATGTTTCATTCATCTCTATGTGGTAGAGATGTGATGAGAACACACATCTTCAACTACTTTGTTTTTTTGACTGACATTTGGAGCTGCACTCACTGGCTACAGTGCCTTTTGCAGCTATGTGCCATCAGTATGCTCTAGGACTGCTAGCTTTTGCATTCTGCCCATCTTAGGTCTTCCAGCAAGAACCATCTATGTGTGTCTAGAGGACACAGAACAGAGCTTGGGCTCTGCTGGGCACCTTGGTCCAGGTGTAAGAAATAATCTGAATACAGTATAGCTGGCATTTCACAACCTTGACTTTTATGGTTTTATCTAAGATTTTAGTCTGCCATATTTTAGTTTACAGGGACTGTCAGTAAAACCAAGAATAATTGTCACATAACTTGAAACAGTAGAACATGATGGCATCTTGGCCCTATAGAGCCCCTAAAGGTGTGTTTATCAACTATCCTGGTACAGTTGTGATCAACATATTTTTATATCATCCAGGGCTTTCATGATCTCTCTTGAAAGAGTCTTATGAGCTTTTGCCTTCCATTTATTAGTTTCAGTGAATTAAAATGGCACAGTAGACATTCATTCCTTACATCTTTTGCTTGTGCTAGATGAGCTGTTACAAGGCAGTGCTGAGCAACAGTGGCCTCTCTACTGTGGGACAAAATTTGTCCCTGCTGTGAATGCTGGGCTTGCAGACACCAGCTAAGCTCAAAGGCATTTCTAGATGAAAAAGATACCAATAGAATTATTGGTACAATGGACTGAGACAGAATAAAGCAGTGATGGAAAAGGCAGGCAGAAAATAATTTGTGGCAGGATAGCTACGGGAGATGAAGCAAGATGAAGCAATAAAATATGAACAAACAGCAGGGAAGCACCTGTTAGTGCTAGAGATTACCTCTGTGAGGAAAAGCTAAGTAGATACTGATGTTGGAGAGACAAAGGAAAAAGTATAGTCTGAGAAATAGAAAAGGAAAATGGATGGACATGAGATTAATGAGGATTATTTATTTATTTATTTATTTATTTTTGAGGAGGAGAAAGACTAAGACAAGAAATAAACATCTGGTAGGTGATTATAGGGTATAGATAAGTGACAGTTCTGAGGACATTGTAACATAAGCAATACAGAGAGTATGCAAAGATGTGGAGGAGACACTGGAGAAAACTTGATAATATTTGGTATTTAGTCGTAGACTTTACCCCTGGAGTCTCAGTGCTTTCAAAGAAACCAACAGAATAAAGTTTTTTTTTTTTTCCTTTAAAATGATATTTCTAACAAAATTCTAGTGAAGTTTGCCAGTATAATCAGGCAAAAAATAAGACAATCATGAATATATATATTTTTGTTGTTTCCTACCGTTGAGGCTTGCAGGTTTGCAGTCTCCTGGGTAGGAAATAAAGTTGCTATCCACTATCCTGTACCTTTCTCTGACTCTTATTTATTCCAGTCTGATCCCAGTCTGAACTCAGAAGCTCCGTCTCCACTAACATGGAGGAAGAAGGCTCATATAGGATCTGCATATGCCTGATCCCACCTTTCCAGTGAGTTCTGTGGTATTTATGCTCCTGTTTATCCTTAGAAGTTTGTTGCGGAGGGACAACAGGAGTTTACAGTTAGTCTAACTTCCTAAACCCTTTGACATAAAATCCCTAGTTTACTTAGGTGGAGCCAAAGTTGCTTCATGTTTCAGGTAGCAATTAATTACACTAGGTACTAATCTGAAGACCTATGAAGAGTGGCCCACAGACCTGTTTTACCACTGCTGAGATAATAGGGCAGGAAGGTGCTGAGGTGACAGTGACAAATGGAGGTTCAGCTCAAAGCAAAAGAGGGATTATTCTGGTCACCCTGTTTGGAGCTAGACCAGGATGAGAAACCTCTCACTATGAAAGGCATGGGTGGTCCAGGAGCAATGCTGGTCCTCTGCCTATGCTGTTGTCTTCTCTTGAAGGCTACCGGTTGCTTCAATGGTTTTAATGCTGAGAAAGGTGTGATTGTGTGGTATGTCCCCAGCACTCTTGCCTTGTAGGGCATCTTTCCTGCCTGTGGCCTGCAGCTCCAGCAGGGATTCATGTTTGTTCCAAGGAAACAGTCAGCAGCAGCTGTGTTGCTAAAAGCATCCAAATGACAGTTCTGAGTGATTAAAATAAATTTAAAGTAAGATAAATTTAAGTATTACAAGAACAGATGTGTTGTATGTGATAATTATTTTCATGGTTTAAGAGTGGTTCGTATTTTCATGTTACTTTGACCATGACACTTACCTGTGCTTTAGAAACGTTGCATCTCTTCTTAATGAAACAGTTCTGAATGGTTTCTTTTTAAAGGCAGAGCAGTTTAATCTCCAGACCATTACTCTGATTTCAATGTGTTGTGTATCTCTAGGTCCTGCATTGTATATATCTGCATAAGCTTTAAGTGTTCCTTTACTGAGTGCTCCATGAACTAGGTATTTTTAGAGGACAACCTGCTGTTCATCCTAGGTTATTTTCAAGCTCCTTTCTTTAACTCTGTCTTGTTAAATTGTGTTGAGCACAGTGGCTATTACTGTATATCTGTAAAATGAGTTGTTATTATTTATTTATTTTTTCTCATAGCCAAGTTTGCTTTAAAAGAAGAAGGCGATGGGGTTGGGATAGAGGGAAGGTCTATTAGTGGAAGTATGGGAAATCTTTGATTAAGGGTGAGCATAGTGCTGGTGCCTATAACCTGTGAAAGCACTTTCACCAGTAGTTTACCCCCAGTGTCTGTGAAAACAAATCCTATTCAGTATGATATAAGAAAACATAACACTCTGTAGTATAAGAATCAATGGAACAATTCATGTAACAGATGACTGTTCGGGTTTGTGCAGTCTGCCACTTGAACATAATTGGCATCTGTGTAATAAAATACTGAACACCAAGGGAAATATTTTATCTGTTTATGAGTCATCGCATGGTTTATTATAGAAGCCTGACATACAACTGTGTAAAGCAGAATAGGCTAAATAGCACTTGAGTTACTGTTACAGTATTTAATACTGTGTTAAAGACATAAAAAGATTTTAAACTTTCCTTGTGTTTAAATAATGTACGATCAAAATCAGTTTGGGCATCTGGCAGGTATAATATAGCATCAGATTTGTAAACCTGTGTTTTTACGTGAAATCCTTAAGTCATTGCTCAAAAACACAGGCATGAAATACAGGTCTTAGAGTGCAGCATTGCTGACAAGCAGAACTGGCTGAGCAGTTGCACAGTATATTGTAAGCTCTTCTGAATGGGTCCTGTCTTTTGCTGTGTGCCTGCATAGTGTTTAGCACAGCTGGGAGTCCTTATCTCAGCTGGAGGCCTCTCTACATGCTCCTGTAAAGGAAATAATAATATATTTGTCAGCTGCATGTCTTAAGCATGTTAATAAATTCCCTATTTATGAAAAGGACCTGCTTGCTTGACATTTGAACAGACTTGCAGCCTCTTGATCTTATCCTGCAAGTCTTGGGCTCTGTCTGTTTAGAGAAATATGGTAAAATAACTCTCCAGAACTCATGTCTCATCCTGACAACGTTGTCTCTAGCACCCAGATGCAAAGTTTAAAGCTAGCTCTGGTCTGACAATGTATTGCAGTCTGCAATGTGTACATGTTAACATTAAGTGTTGCGCGTGTTCTGTGAGATGCTTCTCAAAAATAAAGTAAGGAATTGTAGTACATGGAAGTACCAGAACTCTCCTTTTATTTCAGCTCCGCTCACTTGACTGTCTAGGTTGTCACCCTCCATTCAACTGATTTTTGAGTGAAGAAAGAGAAAGCAAATGACTACAACTCCATCTGCAATAGAAAGTGAATAAGTGCAACACTTAATAAAAAGCACGCAAGTGGCCATACATATTCTGTTTTGCTGAGTAACAATGCTCAGCACATCTGTCCTGCTCCATGCCATTCACTGCCTTGCATGAGTGTGCAATTTCTCTTAAATATTAATGCTTTTGATTCTGTCACAGAAAATGAGAAAAAGAAAATGCTACTCTGTCTTTTGAATGTTGCATTACCAATGCTAGTATATCTTCCCCTCCCCCTGCAAAAGATGGCTTAACCACACCAAGCAAATTAATGAATTGAGATGTGGTACCTGCAGTTGACTTGCAATTCACAGGATATTAATACCATTCTTTGGCCACATGAGAGGTGGGTGTCTGTCTTTTTCAGGTGCATGAAAATTCTCTGAAAAGTATCTTAACTAACAGGGTTCTTCTTCTTCCTTACCTTATTCGTGTGCAAGGTCCTTAGCTGTGGCAATTCTGTTTAGCCCTGCTGAATTTTGTGAAGAATCTTTCAGTTATAGCAGAGGCCCTTTCTACCTTTTATTTANTTTTTTTTTTTTTTTTGATTATGGGATGAGTCAATTCAGCTTTGAATCTTCAATTTCACTACAAAAAATATCTCCTTGGGTGATGTGACAGTAAATCATGCTTTGATTGTCCTGTACCAGTGGCTGGCATTTCTGTATTACGGGTTGTTCTGAGTGTGTGTGGGTAACAGAGAGATGGACTGAGAAAAAGAGGTCAGGATTGCCCTTACTCTTAACAAAGGAACTCTCTAACTTATGATTTTGGACAGTTAAGGAAGGTTTTCAAAGTGAGTGAACACAAGTAGAGTTCTTGACAATTAGGAGAAAAATGGCTTATGAGGTTAATATGATTCTTTCCCTCAGAGGTGTGCAAATGAGAAGTGCTATTTCAGTGCTAAAGATGTAGAAATAGGGAAAAATAACATGATGTAAAAAATAAAATTGTCATCCATCCATGGAAAATACTGACAAAGTTTGCAGAATTGAAGGACAAGCCCTAAGGTACCAAACTATACAAAGATGTGGTGGAGGTGCAGGAAAGCAGAGGGAGACAGATTTCCTAGGGTATAGCCACTGTGATATATATCAGGGCTGTGGTACAAAGAGACTCTGGAACAGAGAAAGGGTTATAAGAACATGCTATGTAGGGAGAAAGGCTCTGCTTATGCTGTCCCTGGATAATTAAAACCTTCCAGGGTAAATCTAGACCTGGAATAGAGTTTGAGGGAAATGTAGAGATAATCTAGTAGAAAAAAAATTAAGCTGTATCTGGGCCTTTGGTTCAGTCCAGGCGAATATCTTGTTGTGATGCAACCCCATCTAAATTTCATTGACTTTGGAGACCAAAGCATTGGATCAAGTCTTCAGTTTACAGTCACACTAGGCTTTCTGGGGAAGGTGTATAGTTCTCTGTAGTTCTAGAAATAGGCTAGTGTTACCCATGGTGTGCAGGTCAGGGATGTACTAAGGGGCAAATCTAATGAGACAGTATGAGGGTGCAGTGGTATCCTGTGATGAGGAACCATATGCTCTGCTAGATTGTACTAATGTAGGGGCTAATTTCCTTTTCTTCTTCTGGTAATCTGACTGTTGGTGAAGAAAAATCAACTTATGTTAATATCCAGGTGCAGTTATTTGCAGCATAAGCTTTACTTGGGGTTTATCGCTGCTGGAAATTGGTTGGTAGACTGTATAGTCAACTTTCTGGTCCTGAGGAATTGCCAAACCTGATCCATAGTACATGGATGACAATTGATACATGACCTTTCTTTCAAATCTCCAGTGTGGAACTGGAAGCTCTGTCCATTTAACACCTCGTGCTTTCAGCTTTTAATAATACCTTCAGGCTATAGAAAATTCACATGGAAATCACACAGCAGAACTTCTCTTGGGACTTCTTAAATTTCTCAAGCACGGAACATATTTTGAGAATAGGTAATTCATAGCAACATATTCCTTTGGGGGCAAACCTAAAATGAGAAGAACTATGAGAAAGTGAAAATAAAATATTTTGAATCTCAGAAGAGATTCAGTATGGATTTGATCTCAAGATAATTTGGTATATTTAGGCTATTCTTATTAACTCAGATCTGATTCATATATGCCTAGTAGAAAAGTGTTGTGAGGACTTTAAGTTAAGAGAGTGAAGGTTGGAAATCTTGTTTTCACTCTTGCAGCTTGGCATAATGGGAATTCATCTACATGTCAGAATAGAACCCTGACTATTTTCCTTGACACTTTAGGTCTTGAAAAGAATTGAATATATGTAATTCATTACCTGTCTTTTGTAGTAAATGTAAAACTATGGATGAAGATATTTCATATCTATAGTCTTTCATAAAGGTTATTCAGTGGTGTTAGAGTTTTATCTCTTATTTAATGGTGTTATTTTCATGGCCATATATGTAGTTCAGGTTTTAACTGGGATAGCAACATGCTTATTAACTAATAAAGACATCTGCAGCATGAGTGAAAATATGCTAATATCTGTTGCAGTGTACTTAGCTGTAGGAAAGTGAACAGTAAAATACTTAGACATTCAAATAAAAAGCAGGATTTTTAGTAAGTGATGAATTGCCATTGCTTTTTTGATCACATTTGCTTTCCCAACCTGAAAGTTAGGGAATAACTTACGTGCTTACCTCAGTATTGGAAGAATGAGAATTTTGCAAATTGCACAAATTGCCTAACAAAAAAGAACTGACTGTATTTTTGAAACTGTTAAAATATTATTTATGGATTGGTGAGAGCTTGATAAAAAATACCATTGTGCACTTAATTTCTTTTAAAGTGAATGATACAGTATTTTTTAGCAAGCAGATTCTATATCAACTCCTGTAAGAAATTTGGTTTGAAAATATCGAGAAAAATATCCTCCTACTGTATTTTACAGTAGCCAGCCTTGGGAAAGTACTCAGATATGGGCAGAGGTGAGTTGCTTATTATCACCTTTTGTTCTAACACCCTGTACAACCTAAAATCTGTTTTTTGTCTATCTTTTGTCATTATGAAGATATTGTGAAATATAAACTGATGGGTTCAGACCCAGCCCTGCAACCATCTCCTTTAAACAACAAGGGAAGAGGGAGCAGCAGCAAAGGACTGAACTCTGCAACCTTGTTCATCTCTCTGCCACCATCATCATACCTCCAGTACAGTGATAAAACCAAGTCTCAGAGTGGCAGCAGGGGGCTAAAATTGGGAAAGGGTGAAGGTAAGTTCATGTTTGTCCTTTTGTTTTCTTGCATGAATACAGATCAAGGCCTAACTGGAGGAGCTGTTAGGGACCGTAAGCTCATTGGGTTTTTTGTGGGCTTAGAAGGACTATGTTTCTGCTTAGTGAGCAGTGGCATGCCACAAAAGTCATCATGTCCTAAAGCATAGGCCTAGAAGTAGCTGGGATTAGCCTTTATTCTGTGCTTCCCTGCGATGCCATAACTCAATGTAATGGAAAGTTGTTGGCTGTATTTTCCTCAGCAATGTTCCCTCTGCAGCACAAGCATCTTTGCTGATGGGGAAACAGCATCTTTTTTGTTTCTCTGTACTAGCAGTAAAGACTTGTCTCCTTGTTGCCAAATGTGGTAGTTTTTTTGGTTTGTTTTTATTTATTTATTTATTTATTTGAAAGGGGTGATTTGTTCTTTTGACTGTTTTTATCTTCAGTGTGTAACTTCTCTGCATTGCTTCTTCCTGAGCTTATTGCTAATCCTCACATATTCAAATCTTCCCTTACTCAGGGGAAGAATGATACGTAACTCATTGTTTCCACTGCTTCTACAGTTTGATATAACTTGAACAAATCAGATGTTGTGCAATTGCATTTCTGTTATGCAGACCCAGCAACTAGGCTTGCAAAATCCTGTCTTTCATACATCCAAGTTCTTAGTGCATGCTATCAAAGCAAATAAGGAAGCATTGACAGGTGTGTACAAAAGGCCTCTTCTGACTGTAGAAAATTCCTGCCAATCCTACAAGCAGGTACTTTGGTCTGCTGTGGTCATTGATCACACGGTCCATTCATATGTCAGAATGATTCACAGCTGCCAAAATGGGAATAAAATGTCATTTCTAGTGACTCATTTTTTTTAATAACTCAGTCGAGTATATGAAAGTCTTATGAAACTTAATTGTGACTTGAGCCTCAGTTCAGGAACACCTTTTAATTGGTTTCACTGGGACTTCAAAAATATTTCCTGCCGTTAATTGTTGAATTGGGGGCAAACGCTATAGGATTTTGTGGACACTTAATAAATGTGCTCTAGAAAGTCTACAGACAGGAATAATCCCATAGCTTGTGTCATTCTCTAATAATACTCCACAGATTTATATTCTTCTTTCTCCTTTTTTACTTTCTCCTCTAGTAAAAAATATGACATTTTATCCTCTGTCTGGAAGTGTCTGTTCCTTACATCAGTCAAATACAAAACTTGCAGCCTCTTCTTTCCAAAGAAGAGCTGGGAGACTGTTAAAAACAACTGGAGAAGAGATTTGCACAATACACTCAGGCCATCAGGAAGTGCTGTGAGAGGGAATGAAGGAACACAGATCAGCTTGAAAATCTCTTGGATATTATGACTGGATATGGTGTCTGTCTTCTTCTCCATCTTAAACAGTTGTGATGCCATTAAAAGTCAATGTGCTTCCCAGCAGAAGTGGTTGAGTTTCAAAAATGAGAGGAACAATCACTGTGTGCAGTTGGCAGATGAGTTTGTAATGTGCTCTGGGAATCTTCTCTATGCTGTAAATTCAAATTACATCTCATCGTGTGCCTAGTTAAAGAACAGAATATGTCACAATAGAGAAAGAGAACACCAGGAACAGATTGTGATCCTGTTGACAATTATGTAAGTCTAGACCACTTCTCTGTCATTTCTTATCCCAGGATAAATGAGAGCAGGGCAGGGCGTCTTTGGGGAAAAAAGCTAAGAAACAAACAAACAACCCAAACTCGTATTGGACAAATTGCGATACCATTTCTCATATTTCAAGTGATTTAAACACTAAGAACAAAGGCAAATATGTAAACATGAATAATATTGGAAACAAGTCACAAAATGTAACAAAACTGGTTGTGTCTTATTTATTTATTTGTTTATTTATTTATTCCAATCTATTCCTTCTGCTGCCTGTTGCACATTGCATTCTTTGCAAGTTGTAAGTTTTCATGTTGGCTTGGAACCATCAGACAAATGCTAGGAAATGAAGCATGGGAGTAAGAACCTGCTCACGTTCTGCCAATGCTGTTGAGTATCTAAAACCCCAGCTCTGGGGTCAGGAAAGGAATTTAGTCTTGTTGTGTATCACTGGCCACGCTTGCTGACCGAGGCAAAATGAAATATATTCATTGCCTTTAAGAAGAACATTTAATGTATGTTCCCAGAAGTAGAAATTAAACTTCTATTCCAAATACTGAGTGATATGGAGACCTGAAGAAATGTCAGAACCTAATCTAACTAGATACTTTGAGAGTATCAAAAAACTCTTGAGTTACTTACCTCTTCTCCACCTTTTTTTAATCTTTAATGATTCATGTCTACCTTTATTGTTATTTTTTAAAAAAACTGTGATGTGCTTAAATAGAACATATATAATAGACTTTAGTGTTGCAAACTATCTTATTGCTATTTATTAAATTATATGTTTGTTTATTTGTGTTGTCTTGAGAATATGTGTCACTTTTCCAGGGCATTTCGGTGGCATAAAGCCATTATAATGGCACCAACAATGACTTCTGGTGCTTTACAAAAGGAAATAATGAAAACTTTCATGTCTTGTTTAAGTGTCAGGGGAATTTAGGTATGTTATCCAGAATGCAATTATTCAACTCGGAGCACAACCAAGACAGTGAGACTAACAACGTGTTTAATCCTATAAAAAATGGCAAGGGATATTTAGTGACCATATTTTGTCATGGTCTTGGATTTATGATGTCTCTAAAAGACAGCTCTTGTGGTGCCATTTTCAAAAAGACATAATTAGAAAATCCATAATTCTGTTAAATTTTGTTTCAACTGGTCTTTTTTTTAAAGGGGCGTGCATTTATTCTATTTTATTCCTGCTCTGTTCAGTGCAGCATTTTGATGTCAGGGAGCTAGTCTTGGGAGGAAGCAGCTGGTCAGACCCCATGCCATCCATTGATGGGGAAGCTGTTTCCCTGGCAACGGAAACTACGAGAAACCAAAGAACAGCTCTTTTCCAGTTCATGTTTCTTTTTCACTCAGTGTTACAGGCACTCATTAGCTTCTTAGGAGGAATCATATAGCTACTATCAATCCAATCTAAAGCTAAGCGGAACAGTGTAAATGTCACCACAGTTTCCAAGGTTGTGAGCTTCTGATGCCTACTGCTATCAACATTAATTTTGTATTGAAAAATGTTAACAAACTAGATTTTTTTCCCCTTTGGGAATTATTCATGGCACTGTGTCAAAACAAAGAAGCAAGGAAAAAGAGTAAAAATTGCTACGCTGGCTTTGCTTCATGCTTTGTGCAGAATGCATTTGCATGTGCAAGGATGCAGTTTAAAGGGAGGTTTTGGCACTCAATTAGGGTTGTAGAACTGACATACATTCTTCCTTTTTATTAATGCTCCTGAAATTTTAGAGTCCCTTAGGAAAAAGAAAAAAAGAGAGATGAGACAAAAGCGACAGCTGGATTGGCATAGACAGTTGACAGTGAAGGCATTCTGGTGTTTTCATGCCTGTGTGAATAAGGAATCTGAGTTTGCGTCTATGTTCCACTATGCCTCATGTAAACTTTCACCCAGGATACTACCATTTCTCTGAAATTTGGCAAATGTTTTTCCCTGGTAACATCTTAGTGAAAATGACTGCATAAGTTGTAGGGTTATGCTAAAGAGAGTCCAGAATATCAACTAAGGTACTCTTGGGATCTATTCTGCTTTGTGAAAGAAAAACTCTGGCTATTGTTTTCAAATGTTAGGGTTAATAAATACATAAATGAAACAAAAACAGGGATCTCAGGAATTAGTAAAATTGTAATTCAGCAATACATAGGACAGAATTCTTCGTTTATGCTTGTGCAAAACATTTGAGTGATTTAATTCATTAATTCACAAAGTAAAAGTAATATACATATTTATATCTATATCTATATTTCAAAAATGGCATCACCACAGAAGTTTTGCAAGGTTTGAGGATTCTCTGTGATCACTCCCAGGACAGTTGCTCTTCCAGGAGTGTGAAGGTCCTTCTACTTGCCTGTGTAGGTAACAGGATGTACGTGCTTTCTGCATCCTGTAATAACCTTGTCTTACTAAAGCAGAAGTCATCATTACTTTGTGTAATGCTCTTCCCTCTTATACAAAGTCTGTGAAACTGTAGAGGTGTCAGCCAATGACTAGCCCAAACTGAAAGAGCCACTGGGAGTTTAGGTGTGTTGGATTTCATTGTGAGCTACACAGGTCCAAAAATCGTTAGTCGAGGTATGACAGAATTTAGTATTACTGGCTGGTGGTAAATATACAGTAGCTTGAGCCTCAGCTGATTTAGATTGATGTGGTTTTAGAAGTGGCTACTTCTAGAAGTAGCAACTGAGGGACTCATATAAAAAGGTCTTTGTGACATGAGCCTTGACCAATAGTCCAAATCCAGTTTGTCTAGTCTGAGTGCATCAGAGATCAATACATTTCTAAAGTTCAGCTAAATTTCTGCTGATTTCTGGGGTAGCTTAAAGTTCTGGGCAGATTGTAAGATGCTGCCAAGTAACCAGGTTGCATGAAACACTGGGATTATGCACATAATCAAAAACCTAAATGTTAATCCTCCAAAAATCTCTCCATTAATAAACTGAACAAACAAAACAATTCATAGCTGTGAATAGGCACCATCAAGCTGTCATTTTTATAAAACAACATTTTTTAAAAGCCTCATGCTTTCAAGCATTATTATGATGTATATATAAGACTATATATATTATATGATTTATATAACTATAAATCTTTATAATGGCTGTCATGTTGTTTTAAGCAGCATAAATACACCATATTTTAATATCTTAATAGCTACTCCTGTTGAAGTTACTCAATGGCTTGAAAAGACCACCAATCTGGTCTTCGGAGATAGATAGAACTTGGATTAAGGAAATTTTATTTTATTTTTTTTCATCTTATGAAAGCTGAAAAATAGGTGTATATGAATGTCTGCTTTATTTTGGATTGTGACGTGAAAATTTTTTATGCAACATCAGGCTCAATTCATGTGAAATTAAAACTCTTAAAGCCTACAGACACTGATTTCTTTCAGAACAAGTAACACCCATCCTCCAGCCCAACATGTAATTTTGCTGCAGTGCCATGTCATGAGCAGGCATTTTTCAGACTTATGTTTTTGGTTGGCCATGGCTTTGTAACTAAGACTAAATACTAATTAGTTGTTTCTAGTTAGAGGTTGTCGACTAGGGGTCAAAGATAGGATGCTGTGTGGACAGTTTATGGTTGTGATTCCCTATGGTAGTTCATGTGCTCTAAAAAGAAAAGCAACATTTGAACAGGAGAGAAAAGAAATCAAAGGAAGCTGGGAGCCCAAGTTCTTGCGGTAACACGTTAAACATAAAACATTAACCTTTTATTCTCATTGCTGCATTTTTAAAATTATTATTTTTAGCAAAATACAGGGTCTCTTCTGCTGCTGCTTGTTTGCTTTTGTTTTACTTTAAACTCCAGCATTTTAACACATACTTCACTGGGTGATGGAATAACACATTCTTCCCTGTCAAGCCCAAATATTGTCATTATTCTTCCAAAGGCATCTCTGTAGAGGCAGAGACAATTCTGATGTTTGTTTAATTCTAATCTCTTCCTGGGGTTTCCCAAAATGAAAACTACAAATGTATTTGGTTTCCTCTTCAGTGTTGTTATGCCTGACTTATGAACAGTACTGCCAAATTAAACATGGTCAATAAAAATTCATAAAAATTCAAACAAAACATGTTACTTTAAAGGCTTCCAAACTCTGTGCTCTGCTTCTGCTTTAGAATTGTACTGCAAAGTGATTTTTTCTTTTGTTATTATTTTTGGGGTATAATCTAGTAAGTAGTGATTGAGGCAAATGTCTGAATGCAGCACAGCTACTGAGACACTGAAAGATGTGAAGATAATGGAGTCCCAGATCACGTATTCAGTGGGGTTTCGGTGACAGTGGAAAACTGTTTCTCATTCTTTTTGTTATTTGTAGGAATAGCTAACCTGCCTGATAAGGCATGAATCATGTCTTTCTTCTTCCTCCTCACAGTTGGTTATACTCTAAACCTCAAAAATCTAAAGTATAGCTTTTGAAAGAGGGCTGGGTAGATTAGGGAGACAGTGTATTTCAGGACTGGAGGAACTGCAGTCTTGACATTAGCAGTTCTGCTCTGACACTACTCTGAATGTCATACCCTGTCAATAAGGAATAGTGGATGAGAGCAAACGAGGAATGCTGGTTGAACTAGACACTTCTTGAGGCACTTCATGAAGTTCAGTCTACCCTACAAATCTGACCAGCATTTTCACCAATCATGGTCATGCTGAATGAAGACATCAGAACACAGTTTGTGAGCAGAAGTCCACCACAGGACCCCCCCTTAGCCACACCCCTGTGCTGGAGTTAGAATGAACAAGAATTGTAACAAAAAAAATAAGGATTCAATTGAAATATTAGACCTGTTTACCAAAACACTGCCTCAGCTATGATCAAATATAATGATTTAACTCAGAACTAATTTAGGACGGTATGGTGAATGTTGCCACAGTAGGCATTAAATTTTATCCTATATCATCAGGAGGTTGAAAAGTGACACTTACCTGTCTTTTTAAGGCTTTAATGAAACTCCAGCTATCTGTGAAAAGTATCTAATTGTCTCTGCCCTCCTTACATGCATTGTTCTGCAACAGAATTGCATTACAAGATAGCTGTTCATTACATGGGCACTTATCCTGCAATGCAAGTTAAACAGTCCTTTAGCTTTTGGGAACCCTCTGCGCATTGAGGGTTCTGAGGTCTGTGTTGAGAGCCAACAAATGAAAGAATTGCTCTCTTGCTGAGTTTAGGAATGATTTGTAATGAGATGTAATTTTCCTAAATGCAATTGTACATGGTGCATGTACAATGCAATTGCTATGGTGCAGCTATCAGTAGAAGTCCTGCTTTGAACAATGGTGGAGACCTGAACTACAC
Source organism: Anseranas semipalmata (assembly GCA_013399115.1). NCBI lineage: Eukaryota > Metazoa > Chordata > Aves > Anseriformes > Anseranatidae > Anseranas > Anseranas semipalmata. The sequence goes on along the minus strand of VXAA01002998.1, from coordinate 6,750 downwards.
CAGCACCAAAGCCAGTTCTGAAAGAGGGGACTGGAGTTGCTTATGCTAGACCAGACTGATAGTTACAGAGCCTTCTCTGGAGCATTAGTTGCTCAGAAATAGTGCCAGCACTTGTGAGATCATGCAGGCTGCCCTTGATACAGATTCATATGCAGGCAAGCTTGAGGGGAGCAAGAAATCTTGCATTTTCTTGTGGGAGGTGTTGAGCTAGAAAGGAGTTTAGCTTGGATTAACAAGTTTCTAGTGGGTGGAGGTGCTCAGCACCTGTTAACTTTCATTTGAAGCTCAGCTTCTTTGTAAGCTCTCCATGCTATGTCACTTCCCTGGAGATAACGCTTTGAAAATAATTGCTCAAGCATCAGAAGACATGGAAACCATTTAGGATGGGATTTTTGTGTTCAATTCGAGGAAGACACTTCCTATGCAGCTGGATATGGGTGTTCTTTTGTTGTTCTAGAAATTACTTGTAAACGTATGAAATCTATTCTAAAAATCTAAAGATGGAAAAAACACAGGAAGTGTTTGAATTGAAATGTGAAGTACACTGGCTTGAAATAAGAGTGATTTACCAACAAAACAAAACAAAACAAACAAACAAACAAACAAACAAAAAGGCACAAACAAAAAATAAAAAAGGGAATTTTTTCTTTGACAAAGGGTTGTCATTATCCACCGGGAACCTTGTGATCTGTGATCTCTTTGATTCAATTCACTTGACGCAGAGATGTTTGCTAATTACTGAGAAATTAATTTAAAAACCAAAACACATATCCTTTTTGCACACACTAAACACCCATGCTGTCTTGCACAAATTAGCAAATTGTGTGTGCTGCCTATGGGCCCCCATAGGTTAATTTACGAATACTCATGAAATTATCCATTTTGTACACGTTTCTACCACATTCTAAAAACCTGGAAAACAAAACATAGCAACAGCCCACATTTGAGGAGGTGGGTGTAGAGAAAGTGAAGTATTTGGGAACCCTTTTTAAACATACAGTAGCTGGTGATGTTACATTTCTAGAGCATGTCTACTCACCTAGCCATAGGACTTACCTAAGATCCAGAGGCAGCTTTGGAGCTTTGTGACTAATTTCACCGAATCACAGAATGGGCGGGGTTGGAAGGGACCTCTGAAGGTCATCTAGTCCAACCCCCCTGCCAAGCAGGACCACCTAGAACACGTTGCACAGGATGGCATCCAGTCGGGTTTTGAATATCTCCAGAGAAGGAGACTCCACAACCTCTCTGGGCAACCTGTTCCCGTGCTTTGTCACCCTCACAGTAAAGAAGTGCCCCCTCATATTCAGCTGGAACTTCCCGTGCTTCAGTTTTTGCCCGTTGCCTCTCATCCTGTCACTGGGCACAACTGAAAAGAGACTGGCTCCATCCTCCTGACATCCTCCCCTCAGATATTTTTTTTCCTGTACATCTATTTTTTTTTTTTTTTTCCCCACACAATCCAAATGCCTTATGATTTAGTTCAGGCTGTTTTTGTTGAACTTCTGTCTCCTAAACTGTTAGATACTACAAATGAGGCAAGCAGTGGGTCCCCCAAGGTTGTCTAGTCAAACCCACTGTTAATAATGAAGGATTATTTCATATTCTGTATGTTCTAATGCTTGTGCTAGCCTTCTTTTAAGTATCTCAAATAACGACGTTTCTACTATTTATCATGGAAGATTATTTCACATGGTAACAGATCTTGTCACTGAGAAGTTTTTGTTATTTGTTTCCTAAAGCTCTTTATCACCTTTCAAATACTCTAGTGATTCATATGCTCTTCGATAACGGTCTTGAAACATCTGTAATGAATCCCCACCTAGAAGAAATGCATGAATTTCAAGATGAGGATAGCTAATGATAGAAAATCAAGTGAAGATGGGAGGATGAGTCTGAATAATGTCACAATGCATATTTTCTATCCATGTGTTCAGTTAAAAAAAAAAAAAAGACAGAATTATTTGCTTTTAGTTCTGGTGTAAAAATCATCTCCTACCTTCCTGTTATTTCTGGTCAGAAAGTGGATGGTTAATCTGCTCAGAACTGGCCATGAAACTCATCTAAATTTTCAAAAACAAATCTTACTTTCAAGTTCTTGAAATAAAAAAAAATCATTATGAAATATTTTGGATTTAACAAGATGATATATATTAATGGAAATATAGTTACTTGAGCCTATTCCAGGTGACACTTGTGCCTCCTTTTTTATGGGCCAGCTTAAGCTGGTCTTAAGAAACTTGATTTTATAGGAAGTGGATAGATAAGCTCATTTAAAACTATTTTTCCCTAAAGAATTAGAAATGCACCTTCACCAGCTGATTTTAATAATGTTGGGAACCTTATAGTGTGACAGCTGGGGGGCATGAGAGGGTCACAGAATTATATCCTAGCAACGGGATTTTTTTGAAAGCTTTATGGAAAATAAAGTTTTTATAATAATTCTGTGATGAATTAATAGGTATTACAGGGCCAGCTTGTGTGTGCTCTTGGCATAATAGAAAGAAAAGAGACTGAGCTGAATTCAAATGAGAAATTTGAAAATGTGATATAGTTTAGGCTGCAATTTCCCAATCTCTATCTCGTTTACCTTCCATAGGTCTATGCTGGTCTGTATCAGCAACAGACCCATCATCTTTAAATGGTTAGGAACAAGAACTGAGGAAATGTACACTAAAGAAACCGGTGTGTTTCATCCTGGCTTGCATTCCAGAAGTGGAAAAAAAAAAAAAAAAAGCATTTTGCTTGCTCTACAACATGCTTACTGTAAATTAGAACTGGTGTGCAGATACTCTGGTGGGGGAGCTATAAAGGCAGAGCTGCAAAAGGAGTCAGCAATATATTGAATATATATATATATACACATATATATATTTGTCAGTTTTATATGCCCCATGCTACAATGTTAAGGGGAAAGAGGAACATGGGGCTTTGAGACCAGGGGGAGAGAATGGGAGAGCAAGGGGGGCATGCTTGAACTCAAGCGTGTGGCACAGCAAGCTGCAGCTTATCAAAAGGCAAGCAATAAATCCATATGCAAGTAGGGGGAGCTGCAAAATGTAATTCAAGGAGGGAGGCCTCTATCTAGCCTGTCTTTGTCTTTGCTTGAAGGTTGGTGTCACTCAGCTGAAAAAGGAGTGATTTTACAGCTAATCTCATTCTTATGACTAGAACTTTGTGTATGTGACATGACATGAAATAAAATAACTAAAAGCAGTAGCAGTCATATTTGAGGAAGTCCTAATGATATCTTGTTCTCCGGTTTTCCTTCATTTAAGTACATTTAGTAACCTCTAATCACAAGAAACCTTGAAATGCAACTTCTGGAGCCTTTGACCAGGTCTTTGACCAGAATAAATGATGCCAACTGTAATGGATGCCTTGAGGCAAGACAGATTTGCACTATTTGGAACAGTTTATGAAACAGTTATAACAACTCTCTTCACATCTTGTAAATTATTTATTTGTCTTCTATGGTCACCTTCTGCAAGTAAATTGGCAAGCAAAGTAATCTGCAAACTATTCATAGAAACATATTTAAGAGAGTATTGAAAACTCTTGCACACGTTTGGATATATGTCAGACTTCTGATTCTCAAAGTTATGCTGTGAACGGTATAAACAGGTTATTTTGTTCACAGAATAGATTCAGGTAAACTTGACTGAGGAATTGGAAATGTGCAAGAATCCTGTCATTATCTTCAGATTAAAAAATGAGTGTTTGATAAGAAGTTAATTTGTCAAAAACAGGAGGTAGATGAAGGAAAATCAAGAGTATGGGAGATGCCATAATTGCTTATGTATTTAGGGAGATGCCATAATTGCTTATGTTTTTATTATAAACTATTTATTCAGTCTTTTTTTTAAAAAAAAAAAAAAAACTACTAAGGCAGGAGGGGATAATGAATTATTAAATGTATTCCTCTTCAGTTTTAGAAAGGCCTAAATGTGTTGTATTTCTAAATACAGTATTGCTGGTTGACAACTTCTCTACTCTGAGGGCTGAAGGTCAAGAGATACACTATTTATCTGGGTTATATTTGTTTGTTTTCCTGGAAGTTATGATTATATATATATATTTATATATGTGTGTGTATTTGTATACATATTTGTGTGTTTATATATATATTACGTATAAAAATAAAATAACATACATTTTTTTTTTCCTTGTGAAGTAAAAATGGGAAATACTCAGTATTCATAATGGTGAAGTGGGGGGAAAGGGCAATGCTTTCCATGAAATCTCCTGGAATTAAAAAACTATTTTCAAAGCATGTCAGAATATTAAATGTGGTTGCTTTTGATACTTATTAATTGAAATATTGACATATTGAAAACATGGGAAATTCAAAGCAGTGATAAACCCTAGAAGAACAATGTCAGGGAAATTATTGCCAACAAATGAAGATGAGTAATGTCAGATAATGACTGTCAAGCAGACAAGATGCAAATGAAGCTGAACAGTATTGGATGACAATTGTTAAGTGGACATGAACAAATTGAGATGAATGATGAGAGATGATGAATATCAAGTAGGAAGAAGCAAATGAAGATAAACAATGCCATATGAAGTTTAGCGAGCAACTTATAAAGGAAATGAAAAGGTTTTCTTTTTCAGATGGTTTACACACACCAGATTGCTGAGTAAAGCCCTTTCTGGATGGGTTTGTGTGGTGGTTTTACCCTGCTGGGCAGCTGAACTCCACCACAACCACTCTCTCACTCCCCCTCCTCAAAGAAGAGGGGGAGAAGAAAAAAACTCACGGGTTGAGATAAGGATAATNTTGTTTGGAAGGACAGACGTCCTCACAACAAGCCCCTCCCTTCTCCTTCCCTTTCCCAGCTTTTATTGCTGAGTGTGACATCATATGGTATGGAATATCCCTTTGGTTACTTTAGGTCAGCTGCCCTGGGGATGTCTCCTCCCCATTTCTTGCCCACCCCCACCTACTGGCTTTGGGGTGTCTGGAGAGAGTCTTGGTGCTGTGCCGGCACTGCTCGGCAGTAGCCAAAACATTGGTGTGATACCAGCACTGTTCTAGCTACAAGGGCTGCTGCAGGGAAAGTTAACTCTATCCCAGCCAGACCCAGTACAGTTTGCATGTTTTGAACTTGGAATAATTGTCTGACAATTAGATGACACCAAAAAATATTCCGGTAATCTTTGATTTGTTTTTATTTTTATTTTTTTGAAACACTGCAAATGTATGCCATCATTCCCTGGTGCCTGACCTCCTCTCTGGATTTTGTTACAGATGAGATATGCTCCTTGTAGTGAGCTCTTCATTTAAAGAACAGTGTCATGCTGTGAGTGCTAACGGAAACAGAAAGGCTTATTAACGCTTCTTCATTACATTCAGGCTTTTAACTATGAATCTCTCTGTTTTTTATGCTTACCTATTCCTCCCTTGTTGTCGAATTTTAAATTGAATTTACTTTATGCTCTTTTCCCACAGCAAAGAAAAAACACCTTCTTGTTTAATTAAATAATCTAAGAAGGAATATTGTGTATTGTGTTTTATACTTGGATTGGAAATAAACTTGAGAAATTTAGAAGTGGAGTATTAAGTCCTGAGTTCTAGTGATGATAAGGGAGCTAACCTATTGAGGTCCAAAAGGAGAGACAGCTGGAGGGATCAAAACCACATATTTAAGAAGAGATTCAGTCAGATCATCTTAGGCATCTAAACTAGAAAACCTCAAGAGACACCTTAAATGAGCTTCCTTCATTGTGAAGCTTTGAAGCTCTTGTATCACTCAGTTGTTACACACGTATTTGTGTGCTATTCTGTCTGTAGCATCTGCTTTCGGGAGGGCAATTAATATTACACACTCCTTCTCATTACTATGCAGTTTTCTACTTCAAAGCAAAGCACAATACAGAACTTGCCAGTAGTTGGTGTTATCAGAAATACCAAAGTACTGTGCCCTCACAGCCACTTCCATATTTTCCTATATTGTTAGCCACAGTAGCTATGAAGTCTAATATACTCTGCTTGCTTTTCTTATCCCTGCACAGCAGTCACTTCCACTGCCTCAAAGTGCCTGCAAGATTACACCATTCTGGTAAGAAACACTTTCTGAGGGGGCAAAAATGTATGCTGCTTGCACCAGTCCTGCAGATGTATTGTCCTTGGCCCCAGCGGTTATAGCTTGGTGATGGCTCCCCTGGGGTATTCCCTAGCAGGTTGGGGAGCTGGTCTCTGACTCCTTCCTCAGGAAGAGGAGGCTGAGTCACCTGCAAGTGAAAATTTTCCGTAAGGGTTTCACTCTGGGTGACTCAATTTTATAAGGCTGTGCTGCTTTCTGCCATAGTCTCCAGTTAGATGTCACAGAAGCAACAGGCAGGGTATGATTCATACAGACTCCTTCGGCTGTTTCTATTGAGACTTGCATTTTTCCATGTCAGCCTACTAGTTGGCACTTGATATCTGTTCTTGAGAAGAAGCAAAAGGAAAAGTATTTTACCAGAAGTATCTCTTTCCTCTCTTAAATGGGTATTTCCTCACATAGTAGTCATATTTTTTGACTGAAGCTTAGTGGGATGGACCACGTGCTACCCATGGTTTATTTTGTGCCTGCCTGTCAGGCTCTGGGCATGGTAATCTCTTAGTCTAGATGGTGGTCCGAAAAATGTTGTTAAAAAAAGGTAAGATCAGCCACTGTAGATCTTATTCTTGTCTTTCCATTTTTGGTATTTACTACCCAACTGGATAGAGGAAGTGTGTTGTATTGAGGGCACAGACTCAGA
>VXAA01002996.1:1364372-1381561 GCA_013399115.1 Anseranas semipalmata | reverse complement strand
ATGAGAGAGCCAGAAAATGGATACAAGTGCTCCAAGCAGCTCAGCATGTGTCAGATGTGCATTCTAGTGGGTGGTATTTACCAAAATATCAGGATTGTTCATGGGGCTTTGTATGGTAAAGCGTGTTTTTCACCTTGTGTAATGGGGAGCAGCTGGTACTTTTTTTTTTTTTTTTTAACTTGTATGAGGGGTTATTTGTATGTAACTGTGATGAAGCTATGTGTCCCTATAAGGAGAGGAAGTATGGCTGGAGAACCACAGAAGCATAAAATATCCTGAGTTGGAGAAGTTGCATGTTTGTGCCAAGGGAGGTATTAAGACAGTTTTGGGGGTTAAACACTAAGTTGCTTGTCTCCAACTGAGTCCAAAAAAGGACTTCTGCATGAGGCTCGAGGAGTGCCCCTCTCTGCTGTGGTCTCCTTAGCAAGGCAAGTTAATCTAACCAGCCCCTGGAATCACATTAATTCACCAGGGGTTACAGGGATTGTGAGTCATGGCAGTGGGTGTATTTTGAATAGGCGACACTAGCAGCTCTTATACTGGGAGCTGCTGTTTTTCAATCTGGTGATAAAACCTTCAGTGACTACACGCAACTTGTAATTTCCCTAAACTCACTCATGAGAGGGGAACTAACCTGTATCAAGTACCTTCTGTGCAATAGTTAAGTGAAATGAGCAGAAAGATGTTAGGTTTCAGATGGCAAACTAGAATGACCATGTTAGTATAGCTGTTCTTCAAAAGCCAGAGATGTTACTGTGGTTGTATATGTACCCTGTAAATGAGATGAAATCAGAGCAGGGAGAGAAAATGGTGTAAATCATTGGCAAGACCTTCATTCTGAGCTGGAGAAATTAGTGTTACTTATAGAAGAAATATGATCAGAAGAGTCTCTAAAATAACTGTGCTGGAAAAGGCAGTGTGAATTTCTTATCTTCTTCTTTTTATACTTAATTTTTACCATGATAGCTTCTTTCTCTGAGTGAAAATACAAAAAATAAGGAGCTGAGAAAATGTAGCAGTTAAAATGTGGAAGTTCAGTACTTCCTATCATTCATCCATAGGAAGTCGAAGTCAGTATCCAGCCAGCAGTCTGTGCAGTACCTGGAAATGGAGAAGCCTCTAAAGCCTTCCTGCAGAGCGCATCTCTTCGGTTTACTGCTAGCTGCCGCAGCTCTTTATTGCCACTATTATCTTTAGCTTTTTTGCATATGTGCAGTATGGAAGTGTGTTAGAGCAGCCTGAAGAAAACCTAAGGGACGAATTCTACTTTCTGATGCACTGCTAATACCCAGTCAACAGGAGCCTTAAGTGTTTTGTTTTAAAATAAGTCATTGCCTTATAAATCAATGTGCTACAGATAGAAATTTTTAAGAAATCCTGCAAAACTTCATAATAAAAACATCACTGGTCTGTTCTGGGCTCATTTGCTGTGATAACACCATGTTCAACAAACGTAGGGACAGCGTGGAAGTGTTGCAATGACAGGTTCAGCATCATGATCCAGTCTGTTTTCCTGGGTCTGATAATGAGCGTCATTGTAGGATTGCCTGTGACAAAAGGAAAGTCTTCCAAAAATACATTTTTAAATTAGTACCAGCTTATTCACAGGCTGAAGTGTTCCAAGGACAGTTAATTACAACTGTGTGTGCTGTAGCTGCATATGTGGAGTGCTTGATTACACTGCTGCATTGCTGAGGGGAGTTGTGCTATGGAGTTGCATTGGATCGGAGCTGGACTTGTGGGGAGGTGTTGGGCAGCCTGCAAAAGTGTTAATTAGCCTGATAGTCTGTGCACAGCAACTGGCTGCCTCATACATCCAAGACATCTAAAATTTCAGTGCTAACAAAACAATAACGAAACAAGCTGCTGAGCGTCTGCAAGTCCAGCGTGGCAGTTCCCAGCCCTAGCAGAGAGAAGGCGCTTGGCGATGCTGCGGTACCAGACGTACAGCTTGGGCTGCGAGGGCGAGCAACCTGCTGGATCTGAATGAGTACTGGAATAATTTCTGCAAGTACTCATTCACCTTCTGAAGTGGATTAGCTTTTAATTTTTCTCATGGCAAATGGGAAGCGTTATTCAGATAGTCAGCCTTAGTCTGCACTTAGGGTGACAACTTCTGTTGCAGGCATAAAAACATGTTTATACTGACTTCAGATAACTTATTGGCATATAAATGCTTTTGCATTAGTATCACTAAAACTGTCCTATTGTAGATAGATGCACTGTAAGTCAGAAAGACTGAATTTTCTGAACTTTAATTTTTACAAATTTAAGGGACAAAACATAGAAAATTACCAGTCACTATAGCCTTGACTTACTTGTACCTTTTAATATCTAGAAGCTAAAGCTGCTTTTAAGTTAATATTATCTCTAGGGAAAAACTATTGCTGTTTTTACATTTCTCTGGGTTTCCCTCTGAGATACTTATAGCTGTTTTGTTTGCAAAATTATTTTTCTCCATTTGTAGGAATCTCTTTCCAGCCCATGCTCTCACATATTGCAGTTTTTTGTATCACTCTCCATCCTTGTGTCTCTGTTGGCAAGTGCTGGGTGTCGTGACCCTGGTTGCCTTGCTATGGGCTTGTCTGTGCTTCTGCAGGTGCCTCCTTGTCTCCATTCTTTTATAGCCCTCTTTCTTCTGTCTCCCAAAAGCCAGGCAGTATGCATGCACAAAAGTACTTTGTACTAAATACTACCTTCCAGTCCAGATTTATTTATGAATTTGTCAGAAGCAGGTATTTATGGGTATTCTGTTTATTCTTAAATGTAGCTGGTGGCTGCTGCTGCTGCTTTGGTATAGAGCCACAGGAGTAAATGAGGCCTTGAGTGAATAACTGCATGTCACCCTGAACAGAGCAGCCCTCATGTACTTCATCTGCAAAAAATTCAGAAAACTGGCAACACTGCATAATAGCAACTAGCAGGACAGCTGAGCCAGTTCAGGGCTCTGGCACCAGAAGGCTTCTTTAGCCATCTCCTATGTATCCAAGTCTGTCTCTTTTGTGCTTTGTTCCCAAATATATTTGCCTCATAAAAAAAGTAGTACAAATAAAATGACATATATGTCTAGAAAATATCACATAGCAAAATCAACTGAATGGAAAAGCTGTTAAAAAGATGATTTCACCACAACCAAACAAAACTCTATGGGGAAAAAAGAAGTAGCAGTAGCACTTGGTGAATTTGATTAGTTTGATCTAGAGCCTTTGTGGAAGGGTGCTACATAGACGCTGGTGAGCAGGACGGGGACACGCAGTGTGCAGTTAAGCTGTGACTTACTGAGCCATCCCTCAGTAGTTTGGTGGCAGGGCTCATATTTTTGTCTTTCTGATACAAGACTTAAGAAGGTTTAAATTGTCCATTCAAAAATTGCTCCAGGATTTTTCAAAGCAGCGTAATTTGTTTTGTGATGATGTTCCTATTGACTTCAAAGAAAAGCATTTGGCTTAAAACAAACAAACAAAAAAACAATAACTCCTTTAAAAATTCCTGTAATCATTGGATTTTTATTACCATGATTCTAAATGTAAAATGACAAAAAAAAATTGGATTTGTGGGAGAGCTGCCTGGCAGTAACAGTTTAGAGAGGAAATGGTACAAAGTGAAACATAGTTCTTCTGCTGTAGGTTTATTTTTTCTTTGCCTCCAAATGCTCAGAAAATTCTACAAACAGGTCTTCAGCATCAGCATCTTAAGTTTCTGATCTGTCATCACTCAGTGTCAAAAGGTGAATTCTTTATAGGCCTTTATTGTTTTGTCCACCTGTGATAACGACTCTACTATTAAATTTTACTTTGGGCTTCCCAGATGTGACACAGAAGGCCAGAACAGGGCTTCTCTGCCCAGAACCACAGAGGGCTGGAGGTCAGTGGAGTCAAAGTGGAATGGAACCATCTTCTCAGCCTGGACACAAATGTAGTTGGGGAAATGTAGAAAAGGAGGGAATTGCCTTGCTGCCTCAGCATCTCCTCACAGCTGGAGGAGGAGGGGTTGGTCATGGCAGTTGCCTGTGGTGCTGATGGGGGATGGAGATCTTTCTCCAGCATGGATCATTTAGGCTTTCCCAAGATGTGAGTTATGTTGTCCATCTCTTTCCAGCTTGTCTCTCTTCTTCTATAAAATCTGTTTTGTTTAAAGGCGGTAGTTTAGTCTGTCACTTATGAGTAGTGAAATATTGCTTTTTGAGCCTTAAACATTGCATAATCCAGTTTTATTGTTCCTGGCAGCATATTCAAGAATTAAGTCTTTTTAAAAGGTAGATCTGGTTATGAAAATAAAGTAACAAAAATGATGTTTCACTCACGATACTGTAACCTATTGCTGCACATTTCATATGAATGCACGAGTGAAGCAAGAAAGCAGTGCTTGAGTCACTAGCGTAAAGCCCATCTTTGAGTGTCAGGTGAGTCAACGCAAGGGAGAGCTCCTACCCTGCTCCCCAAGGTGAAGGTTGTGGTTAATGTTGAGGCTGTGGACAGATGGGGGTGCTCAGAGCGCTGCAGACCAACATTGCTGTCCTTAAGGGCCTCTTCTGGAGGTTTTGGAGGAAATTGTGTGTGAAAGACTGCAGAGGCAGAAGGGAAGGGTTTGGGTAGTCTTATCCCTGAGAATTGCTGGGGATGGGGGAAGGAACGGGATTTGAACATGTTTGCGAGATGGGAAAGAAAAACAGTAGAAGTGAGATAGACATTCGAATTCTGGGTCTGAAAAGGCTGTTCTGCCAGGGTGGAGAACTGAATGCAAGTGGAGTAGATACCTCTGCGAATAAGAGGCCTTTAAGCAGAGCTTGGGTAAAAGAAACCAAAAACCAACCACCTTAGCTGATGATCCCAAACCACAAATAATTCTTTAGTGACTTCTATACAATTAATTTTAGCTTCCCTTCTGAGGAATTTGGAGGTCAGATAAGAACTGCATGAGTTTAGGAGATGAGGAAAAGAATGACAGCAATTTTGACTCCTTTCCTGTGTGACCATTGCCATTTTAAAATGCTTCAGACTGAAGACTGGATCATTTTGCATGATGTTTCATGTAACGTGAGCTGCCTTTTTTGCCATGTCTTCCATGTAAAATGTGCAATTGCAATTTATTTATCAAGAAAAAATGGTTCTATATGGAGAAATAACTGCTGAAGTGTTGAAGCTGGACAGACCTATGCCACTTGTTCTAGGTGCTTGAGAAGATACCATCTTAAAAAAAAAAAACTCCAAAGGGAGAGTAAAACCTTAAATAGTTTAAACATGTTTCAAGTACTTACAACAATAACAACACAACCAACTAAAACTTTTACCCTTTTTTTGGGGGGTAGGGGAAGGGAGGAGGAATATATGCTGCCAGGAAAATTGCAGATACATATTTGGCAAAAGTCCTTTTTTCCTCCTGTGTCTCATGAAGTATGAATAAAAACAGCACTTACAGCCAAGCATTTCTACTTTTTTTTTTAGTGATCTGTTTTCTTAAATAAAATCTTTTAATATAAAAATATTTAATTCAAGTGATGTAGCATTTTAGGATTCTGCAAACTGGGCCCATAACCTGTGGTCTTTTACTTTCACTCTAATTTGCAGAGTGACTCTTTCTTCACAATGAGGATTAAATGCTCCCCTATGAATGCTCCTTAGCTCTTCGACAGCCCTTGCAGTCTCTGATCTTCCTAAGGAGCACAAACTGAGAAAAGAAGAGAACCATCTGTATTAACTGTGTAACCTTTTTAAACATAACCAGCTAAAAATTTAGATTGGTCACTTTTAGTTAAATAAACTGGGATTGGCATAAGGGTGATTTGAGCTTCAGGATCACTGTAATATAACATTCTGTACATAACTATGAAATTTAAAAACGTAATGCTTGTGGTGCATAACTTCTGGAGCTTTCTTTTTAAGCTGACTGTAGATTTTTGTGGCACTTTCAATTATTATGGTGTTGGCTGTTTTCTTAATTTCTGTACTGAATAGAGAAAGCCAAAACACCTTTCTCTGTCCAAGAAGTGAAGAGTATGGGTGTGTATGACTAGTGACATCCAGACCTGGCTTCAAGATGCTAACAAGCTTGATCCAGGTTATGAGTACTCATTAAATTTGAGAATGTTCAGATTCTTGAAATAGGTTGTCCCTATCTAAAAGAAGGACTTGAGTTAATCTGACATTGAGATTTTTTTTTTCTGGTATGGATATTATGTTGATCCTCCTCTAATAGCTTCATCACATATGAAAATACTAGCTTTGAAACCTAGCACAAAAGGCATTTGTCTGCAGTTTCCTTTGTAAAGGATCAGCCCACAATTAGTACCAGATTTGTAGCTGTTGTGTCATCCTATGACTGAATCTGAAGTGCATTTTTCACTTGTCTCTAACAATGATAATTGCTGTTATTTAGTACTCTGTGTGGAGTCTCTGCACTTCTCATGGTACACAGCAACTTAGAAAGATTGTTTGAATGATGTAATATAGGAGAAAATTTCTTGGTTCGTTTGTTGCTGGTTTTAGTCCTCATCGACCAGTGACTCATCAGGGAGAAGACAATGTTTTGTTCTCACATAGGTGAGATAGCTGCCTACATGAACAATATGACTTGTGACTAACACTATAGACAGTTGAGCAAAGGAAAAAAGTTCAAGTTACTCTTATTTTTCAGGCTGCTGGCTGTTGTACTTGACTAGCATGTGCTGTATGAAGTCATGTCCACTTAGATTTATCTTTTTCTATGGCTACCGCACTGACCACAAAAAGTTTGTCTCATGTCACAAGGATTTCTTCTGATTTGGTGGAAATCAGCTTGGTCTCTGTTACTGTATTACTGTTACCAGTTGTGTTACCAAGCTAAGTTGACCTAACTTGATGCATATTTCTCTAGACTCAGCAGTCCTCTCTATTTTTTTTTATTAAAAATAGTTGAAATGAGGTTTACTTAACCTTTTTCTTTGCATCTCCTTTTACTTCCATGTCTTCCAACAGTGTAGAAGAAAGTTTAGTTTCTTTGGGTTTGCACATGCTTGCATGAGGTGAGAGGGATGAGGACTTACTGCATGAAAGCCAAAGCAGTAAGAACAGCTTTTTCTTTTACTGCCAGTGAGTTAAGCCTCTTGGTGCTGAGCGGTGCTTGGAGCTAAGTGAGATAACTCACTTGGCTCTTGCAGCAGTGAGTTCTATAGCTGAAATTTTAGGAAAACTATCTGCTGTACTCTGAAGACTCTTGTTTGACTAGCTTCTGAGGCTTGAATGGAATTGGCCATTTGAAGATGCTCATGGCACTGGAAGGAAAAAGCAAAGACAGACCTTGGGATGCAGCTCACCATTTTTATTGGTGCATCAAGCTCAGCTCACGCCTGTAGCTCTCTAGAAATTACTGTTCAGGTAGGGAGCATTCAAACTCCTTGGAAAGTGCAAGTGTGGTCCTCAAAACAACAATATTTTGGTGTCCCTGATAACCCAGAAAGAGCTACAGTGTCAGGGGGAGATAATGTTCCTATGATGTCTCAGGCAGGGCCATCCATAAACGTTCCTCCTATGATGTCTCAGGCAGGGCCATCCATAAATGTTCCTCCATTGGGCTTTTTTTATCAAAAGCCATTTTGGCAGCCGATGCAGGGATCAGTCCTCAGAAAATGAGGCAGAATGAGATAAACAGATGTAGCTGGTAATGATGTGATGAAGAGGAAACCAAAACAAAATTGTTTGATTCTTGAGCTGTTATGTTGCAAAAAATGCTTTAAGATGACTCCCTAACTACCTTACAAACCGTGAGTACTTGTTTCAGTTTGGTAAGCTACTATTGCATACATTATTGGTGCATTAACTGGCATGTATTTGCAGTTTCACTTTGTTTCCACCGGCTCCACTATCAACAAAGGACTACAGCTCTTTGTCACTACAAATATCCCCTTTTCTTTGTCTGCCAAACTGAAAATGGGCTGGTAATCGCTGCCGGTGTGAGTCCTGGGCTAATGTGTTTGCATGGTCAGGCAAAGAAAGGACATGTACGGAGCCAGGCTGTTGTTAGGTGGGTGCATCTGTGTATCCTTCTCCTGGAAATGCTGAAAATGTCTGACTTCAAAAGGGAAAGACCAGAACAAAAAAAGCTGTTTTCTTCATTATCCTGCCATGGAAGAGTTGATACGAGAGGAAAACGGAAGGAAAAAAGTGAATGAAATATGCTTTGTTCATGTGAACAATAAAATAATATTTAAAATATTAGTATTGTGATACCCACAGGAGAAATTGCTAATCCTTAGGTACTGTAAACTAAATATTTCTAGTCAATACTGTGTTGTTACTGATACTTTAACAAATATCACATTCTTCCATGATTTTTTTCCAAAGGCATTATTCTGTTTTAATATGTAGATTTAAAATAGCATTCTAGCCATAAACCCTGTGACACTTTTACAATTCAATAACATCAGTACATTTTATTTTCAATTTTTGTTCCTTTATTTTAATAAGTCAAGAGGAGAAAAGCATATCAGTACATATAGATTTATCAGTGTACAACACTGCTTCATCTGATGTAGAAGATGAAAACTCATCAGTACTGCCTTATAGGTCTTTATTATAGAATTATATTTTTCTCTAAAATGCAAATCTTAATTTCAGAAGGCTAAATTTTTGTGAGTAAACTTTTCTTTCCAATTTTCATTTACAAAGTTTTTCTATAATTCAGAATATCAAAATTATTCTTAGACCTGTCCATACATAATGGGGGATAATTTTCATGCATTAATATTATTCATCAATATGAGAGAATGGCCTTAGCTGCTGTGTGTGATCCCATCTGCTCTTTGGAAAAAGGTCCTAGAAATTACCAGGTCAGTAAGTTCATCTTCCAGTTGCCTTCAAGTGCTGTAGTTTAAAGTGGTTGTTTGAAGGTAAGAACTGTATTCCCTCACTGCGTGAACAGTATCATACTGTGAGATTTACAAGCGAGCAGCTTAATTCCTTCCCCAATATTGTCTTCAAGGTATTCCACAGCCTTTATTTTCCTCCTTTAATAAATAAGACTGCAAGTTTCAAATCTGAGTGCTTAAAATTAGGCTTTTAGATCTGTAGTTGGGCTTTTAAATAGCAGTGTCCAGATTTTCAAAAGCGAAGCCAGGTTGATTTTGGAAGCCTACAGAGGGTATTAGGAAAAACAAATTTAAGCAGGCAGCTTTGGCATTTTTTACCTCAAACTTATGGTTTGCACTGAGGTATTTTCTTCTGACCATGGGGAGCTATGTGGTGCTCTTCACACAGCAGCAAACTCTGAACTAAACTGCTTATTTGCAAAGAATAGGAGTCATAATACTTCTATTATGACCACTGAGTTGTCAGATCATATATCATCTTTAATTTATTTAACATCTTAGTTATTCCATGCTTGTGTGTCAAAACTGGGTAAAAGTGGGTGTGCAAAATGAATTCTTTATTCTCTTTAATTCTGAAGTTTGGATGATTCAAATATGAATAAAACAGTTTTCACCTTGTAAAACTGCTTTTCACCTCTCTTCCAAGATCACATTACTTAAACCTGTGGCCAGTCTTTCTGTGCTACCTTCCCATTGCGTTGCTTGTGCAGTCCCCAGAGATGCATGGCAGAATGCGTCTGGGTAGTGGTGGATCCAAGCAGCCTGGTCAGGTGCTGTGCTGGGGCAGTACAAAACATCCCACGATTAACTTCACCCCTTGTAGACAAAGGCTTGAGTTAGACTACTACGTCTGCTCAGAAATAGCTGGATTGGATCCATCTCCATATGTATATAACTGCCCAAGCTAAGCTGTCCGGTATTGCTTTTTACTGCCAATGTTCTCTCTGAAGGTAAATTTATGGTTGTGTTTGTCAGTTCTGTGGCTGAGTCAAAATAACTTTTTCTCATAAGCAAACAAAACATTCTGACTTTTAAGGAGGATTTCCAGATGAATAATGTGGAGAAATCAGTGTGGTCACTGTGCTTAGATATAATTACAAGTAGGTGCCTTTAATAGGGGGGTGCTGCTTCATTTAGTCAAGTAAAACCCCACTTTGCCATGTGAGTTTGGCTCATTGCACACAGGAGAGGACTCTTGCTGGTCTTTTGAAGCCCCAAAAAGTCATAAAAGCCCTTAATGTTTATCTCATGTAAACTAGCTTTGCTGTTATTTTATAGTCAATTCAGGATACATGAGTAAAAATAACTGAACCTTCATAGTGTCTTTGAATGAGTCCAGTGTATATTAGAAATAACCAAATAGTGTCCATAGTGTCTAGTGTTACAAAGATATTCAGTTTATTTCTCTTCTTGCTTAACTTGTTCCTCATGGTAAGAAGGCTTACTCAACTACCGTCTGCGTCCTCCAGTCACTCCTTCAGCTAGTGAGAAAATAGTGTTGCTCAGATAAAATGAATAGATTTTGCATCTGTTGGGCAGCTTAACAGACAGGTTCATTTCTGCTGGTTTCACAGTGGGTCACCAGGTAAAGGAGAGAGATCAGTCCAACAGCACTCTAAACCTTGTAAGGTACCAAAGCTGGTCAGAAATCATTTGGAAACTGGACTGCATTAGTTCCAGCACTCATTGGACTGCCTGTTGTAATTTAGGAAGTGGAGGATGGCAGCAGTCACGTTACCTGGTCAGACCTGAGCAAATATTCAGTCCCGGATCTGGAGGGAACATGAGGTTTTCTGCCTCTATTCTTTTCTCTGGTTTTGTCCTTAATGTCTCAAAGCTGCTTCAGAGGAGGGGAGGGAAAAAAAAAGTTTAAAAGTATTTCTTTCTATAGACAGGTATTCATGGAAGAAAATGTTTGGAATTCTTTATCTGAAGGGGTCAATAAGCTTAAGGGAATGGGTAACTCAGTCAACATCTACCTGAAATTCCAACATTTTTTAACACTCTCTCTCACCAAAGACCATTAAGGAAATTAAGAAGCCTTAGGATAAGGTGGGGGAGAAGGTTCTTCCACAGAGATAATTGCTTAAAAGACATGAGACAGCTAAGGAGTGAGTGATTGGTTCCTGCAGCAGAAGGCGTTCACCAGTGGTGTCCCATGGGGCTGTGCTGTTCATAAACATGCTTATAAATGGGCTTGAAAAGGGGGAGGGAAGTGAGGTGACTAAGTTTGCTGTTGATATGAAATTATTCAAGGTAGTGAGGATGAGGGCAGGCTGTGAAGAATTACACGAGGATCTGAAGAGACTGTGTGACTGGGCAATAAAATAGTAGATGAAATTCAGTGTAGATAAATGTGAAGTGATGCATGTGGGGAAAAACAATCCTAGTTTCACATATAAAATGATTGGCTCTGAGCTGTCTGTTCTCACTCAGGAGTGAGACCTTGGCTTATGATGGATAGTTCCATGAAAACATCAGCCTGTGCTCAACAGCAGGCTAAAAAGCAAATCAAATTTTAGGAATTATGAGGAAAGGACCAGAGAACAAAACAGATAACATCATTATGCCACCATATAAATCTGTGGTTCACCTGCACCTTGGATATTGCATGTAGATCTGACTCGCTCATCTCAGTGAGGATGCACTAGGACTGGAAAGATTCAGAAGAGGGAAACAAGGAAGTAAGCAAAGGCTTTTATGTGAAGGGCTGAGTGGTTTGGGACTCTTGTCTGAAAAAGACAACTGAGGGTGATATGATAGAGGTCTACAAAATCATGAATGGATGGAGAGGGATAGTTCTGTCACTGTCTGTTTCAGCACAAGAGCCAAGGGCCATCAAAGGAAGCTTACAGAAAACTGGTTCAGAACAGCGGGAGATGACATTCTTCAAAAGTGTATGATGTGCCTTGCCAAAGGTGTGTAGAGGCTCCTGGGGAGACTGGGCAAATACTTGGATGATATGCCTGGTCAAGGGTTGCTAGATGTGCAAACATCAGCAGGCTCAAGAAATCTCCTGAAAAAGTGCCTGAGAGTGTTAGGTTAGAAATACCACGTTTGTCCTGTACTTTCCAGTGTGTCCACTGCTGGTTTCTGAGGTGGATAAGTGCGTTTGAGGAGATGAGGGTCTACAGTTTGAGTGAATCTATGAAGTATACGCATGCAGGCAATTCATACATCAATCGAATACCACCAGGACTGCTATCTCTTCCTGTCCATTACTGAGTGCAAACGTAACAGAAAAAGCAGTCTGATTTTGGTAGCACAGCAAACCGGTTGTTCAGGTCCAGCAAAAGCTGATCGTGTCAATGTGTCAAAAAATGCTTATAGTGCAAATTCAAATGTGATTGATGCTGGAATATCTGAGCATATGTTAGTAGAAGGAAATGTATACCTCATGAATTTGAGTAGTATTCAAGGGCACCAAATAGTTGAAATTATGTATGAAGGTATTCACAGGTGGGAATCAAAGATTTTGGTTGGATCCTCCTCCAAATATATTGAGTTGTAAAACTTGGAAAAGTAGTAAATACATTTTCCTTCCCTTTTCTGAAGTCAGCACTCTATTAGCGTTTACTGCTTGTACTGGATACAAACATTCTTTTCACCATATATTTATTCAATTAAAGAAATGAAGTATTGTGCAGACAAATGAATAAATGGAATAAGATGTAACAGTTGTGGTCGACCAGTGTTCATTCTCTTGCTTGTCTTCCAAGGAGCACAGTGATTTACTTGAACAGTTGCTGCTTGGGACTGCAGAGAAATTTAACAGATATGAATGAAAAAATATAGTATAATGCATATAGCAAACATGACAATGCAAATTCTAGGAAGATACGGAGGAAGAAAAGGGAATGTGCACAAGAATTAAGTATATAAAGCCTGTGAAACAGTAACTGAGATGAGTAAATAATTTCCTTGAATTGTCCTAATAGTTTTCAGAATATCACACCTTTTGTGTCTTCCATTCCACAAATCAAAATGAACCTGTTGAATAAAATAAAGATAAGTACTGAATTTGAAATTCCTAAACCAGACATACTTTTTTTTTTATTATGCACTTAAGAGAAAAATCCTAGTTCACGTTCTGGGAGTAAACTAAGTGATCTAAATTGTCTTTCCTTTTGTATTTTGAAAAGCCCATGCAAGTATTACTAGTAAAAGGTAGGGATGAGCAGTGATGTGTAAATTTTAGGTGAGAGGTTGTTCTTCTATACCTGTTCCTTAATCAACATCTTATGACTTTCTTCAAAGGAAATTGCAAGGTGAAGAGCCCAGCAAGCAGTGAGGAATGAAGAACTAGGAGAGTAAAAGGCCAATCTGACGCTTCATACATTGTAGGAAACTTTTCTTTAGCACAAGGAAATATTCCTATTGAACATTTTTCTTAAAAAGGCAGAAAAATCAAACCCCAAATACCTGAAGTATATATATTGCAGGGAAAGTAGGCAAAGTATTTTCAGTGTTCATTTATCATCTTGTGTCTGTAAGGCTGCATTATTCAGCCAGAAGTATTATGACCTGTTTAAATATTCTTCTAGCATATTGGCTAATATATATATAGTTCAGTAATATCCTAAAAAGTATGGAGAATGGACATTTATTTTAAAATACATTGTTAGTACAATGTAACATTACAATGGCAGCTATTGTGTTCAAGCAACAGATCATCTTTCTTCCTGTAACTGATGAACCTAGCTCTAGAAAATGTAGGAAGTGGCCTGGTCCAACACCATTTATGTGTTAGTATGCCTATAAAAGCCTTGTTAAAATACACTTGTTCCAGCAGTCCCTGACAGCACATGAATAGTTTGTGTCCTTGTTTTGATTTTGCAACCCTTCACAGCAAAAATTTGAAACAGTGGCAAGGAGGGTATAAAGTCAGTACAAATGTCATTCATAACAAATACTGGTACTGCTTAGTGTTTACTTCTGAAGGAAAACTTCATGCAAAAAAAAAATTTTTCCTCTCAGAGAAAGGAAGACTTGAATCTGGCACTAACCGGAAAAGCTGCTCTGTGCAAGAGAGACTGCAGCAGCAGTTGGCCACACATCTCTGCAACTCTTCAGGCAGTTGTTGACTCCTTCAGAAAGCCTGCCAGATGTTCTGCTATCACCTTTGCTGTCTTCTGTTACCCTTTTGTTTTGTACACAGTGTAATAACTTTGGGAAGGGCAGAAACTAGCGGCTTTCCATCTGCAATAGTTAACTTGTATATTTTTCTAGTTTTACATATATTTTATCAGTGCTGACTCTATAGAAGGCCAGCTTAAACTCCTTGATGCTATCCTACATTTTGTTTGATTGCTTGTGTTAGATGATGCGACTGGGATAATGTGCTCATGTGATCATGTTTTCATGTGCTGATTAGCCATGCTGGTGTGAGTACAGCACATTTATCTTTTCAGAAAGATTTGGTACTTCTGGCTGTTGGAAGTATTGCAGGATTCTCATCTCTTTTAGCCATCAGTAAAAAAAAACTTTTTTCCTTGCCTTCCAGCTTAATCTGTTAGGCAGGCTGGGGTGTTTCTGCAAGTCTGAACTACAGCATGTTTGTTAAAGATGTTTCAATTAATTCACAGCGCTTGCTACAATAGGGATAGTAGCATCTCTGGGTGCTTTCATCTGATATTTCTGTTGCATTCTTGGTGGCATCACTAGTTTGATCTTTATCTGCATGGCCAAAGAAATTGAATCCTTTTTATTTTTGCATAGATGAATCTTAACTATTTACACTTTGCAAAGTAAGTTTTTGTTGAATATTTCATATTTGGGGGATTGAGTTAGCACTTCTTTGTGGTCCTGCGTTATTTTATATGGCTACATCTGTCCAGAGGTCTTTATTTATATGCTCCTTTAAAGACAGTTTTTTTTTTTCAGGCCCTCAAGACTAAGCTGATCTTGTAAAGGAATAGTCACTGAGATACTGACCAATCCTGAGATGGCTTCTTTGCTACTGAGGGTTAGGAGAGTAAAGAAATGATCAGAAACTTATCTTTCCTTTCTTTTCCTTTGCTACCTTCCCACTTCCACTAGAAAAAAAGATACAGATGTTCACCAAGGACAATTGTCAGGTTTTGGAGCCACTTATCAGGTATTATAGTAGGTTTGCCATCAGATGAAGATGTCAGAGCAATTGATTTAAATACTGGTATTAGTTCAACCAGAAGTTGTCATTCCCAGCTGAATGTCCATGCCTGCCTTTTCACAGGGCTGCAGAGTGGTAACCAGCAGTAACAGAGCTCTGAAGACAAGGTGCTTCCTGAGCAGTCTGTGGCACTGTTACAGCTCGTGATTTGAGTTTGTGGCCTAATTGTTTTGTTACAAATTTAATTTTATTCAGGCTTCAAATTTTTTGTTCTGAACAATGGAAGTACCACATAGCTCTAAATAGAGTAAAAAGAAAATTACATATTTGAAAGAATAGAGAAGTGGAAATTCTTTCTTCATAATGAGGGCCGTTAGTGTGTGATAATAGTTGTCCTTACACTTTCCCAGAAAATATTGGTAGTTTACCCAGTCTCTGCCTTGTGACATTGTTCTGCTGCACATCTCATGCAACAGCACTTTATTCTTTTTATTTGTTGTTCTACCTGGAACAAAAATAGGAATTAGATGTGTGCTTTTGACCCCTTGAGATATTTCTAAAACATGCAGGGTGTCCTCAGTCAGTGCTTTAACCAGTTAAAGCTTTGAAATATTAAACCTATACCTACCCTTGTAGAAATACATCTCCAGATGAAATATAATTCTAGATATCACTGTATGAACCTGACCCTTTGTTCTACATATGTGTTGTGTTCCATAACCTTGTTGTGGGTTAGGTGACAGTTCAAATCTGTAAAAAGTTAAACTTCATTGTGTTCTTCAGATGATCCCATTGAGCAATGCATGCTCAATGCATTGCTGGGTTTTGTTGGGCCATGTCTGTGCACATGAAGCCTACACTTTCTTCAGAATTGCAAGGCTCATAACATTTCTACTCCAGCTACTGTGTCAGGGAACAAAAAATCCTCAGTGGTTTTCCAGAGCTATTCTATATCCCTGTAGGAATAAAATTAAACTTATGGCAGTTAACGGCATGAAGAGCTTGAATGATTAATCTGAAAGTGAAATGTTTCAAATCTCCTTACCTCTGTCCTGCAGTCCCTTAAGTGAGAGCAAATACACGGGGGAAAAAAAGAGCATTGTACAAATGAATACTTTTGGATCAGAAAGTGGGACTGGAAGGACTGTTAGTGGCATAGCTTCACCAGTGTGTGTGTGGGGGAAAGTATCTAGAGTTCCACTGTTTTCTACCTCTATGAATTAGAAAATATCTTTTGCTTCTCTTAGTTTACTTCTGGTTTACTTCATGCATGGGGTGATGAACGAAGTAACAGGATTTAATTAGAAAATGGATTCATGAAACTACCAATATTTTCTGAAGTATAAATCCAAATTTTGTTCTGATCTATCATAATTTCTAAATATTGGTATAGAAGACACCTGAGAACTTGCTGATGTTGACCCATTAGGAGATATACTGAGGCCCATGCATGCATGGAGAGAGCCTCTCTGATTAATAGCCCTGCTGTGTGTATGACATATCTGTGCTGCTGTGTAACTTTCCGGATGCTAGACACTTATGTTTAATGATATTTGCCACTTCAATAGGAGAAAAAAGATTGAGATGATGTTAAACTGCTCTTCTCAGTGTGTGTGTGCTGTAGAAATGGAAATGAAACATTCACTGTTTTTTCTTTTATACATGCCTGTGAAGTGAGGGCTCTGGTTTTAACCCATTAGTCTGCATGTGGGCAAATCTGTGTCATCTGTGTCATTGCTACTGGCTGGGGGATGAATGGCTGGAAAGCTGCCTGGCAGAGAAGGACCTGGGTGTATTGGTTGATAGCTGGCTGAATATGAGCCAGCAGTGTGCTCAGATGGCCAAGAAGGCCACCAGCATCCTGGCTTGTATCAGGAACAGTGTGGCCAGCAGGACTAGGGAAGTGATTGTCCCCCTGTACTCAGCTCTGGTGAGGCCGCACCTTGAGTCCTGTGTTCAGTTTTGGGCCCCTCACTACAGGAAGGACATTGAGGTGCTGGAGTGGGTCCAGAGAAGAGCAACGAAACTGGTGAGGAGTCTGGAGAACAAGTCCTATGAGGAGCGGCTGAGGGAGCTGGGGTTGTTTAGTCTGGAGAAGAGGAGGCTCAGGGGAGACCTGATCGCTCTCTACAGGTACCTTAAAGGAGGCTGTAGCGAGGTGGGGATTGGTCTCTTCTCCTATGTGTCAAGTGATAGGACGAGGGGGAATGGGCTCAAGTTGCGGCAGGGGAGGTTTAGGTTAGATATTAGGAAAAA
>VXAA01002996.1:1347796-1363983 GCA_013399115.1 Anseranas semipalmata | reverse complement strand
AAATGATACCTTTAAAACCCCCAAAAGGTACTATTTTCATATCACTCTTAACAATGCTCCAGTGTGGGGGGACTATGGAAATAGCTCAGTGGCGTGACTGCCACCTACTGCTCGCTGCTCATCACACCAGCCATCGGCCAGCTTCGGCAGCGGAAGGGATAATATTTTTGTCAAATTCGAAGAAAAACTATTTATTACACAGGCATTTTTGATCTAAAAGGAGGCTACAGCTGGATTTGCAAGTATTAAGTGTTGCTCGTGGTTTACAATCTATAAATTTCCAGCGTGAGAGATGCTGAAGAACTTGAGACGTGTATTTAGCATGCAGAGCTGGCAAAAAAGTTGGAGAAGCTCCACATTTGAATTTCAAAACCCACAAATTTAAACAAAGGAAAGCACTTGATTTAGAAGCCTCTTGGACTTTAAGATGGCAAATATGGGTTTTCATCATTTTTCAGTGTCTAGCAGTTTTCTAGTGGGGGCTGTCAGTTAACTCTCATTTCACCAAGCATTAATTCCAGGTTAGGGTGAAAATTGAGGAGCTGTCTACCAAATGCCCTCTTTTCTGCTTCACCAAAAGCCCCATCCTGCATCATACAGAATTGTCCTCTCCAGCTGAGGCCACTGTGGGGGCCCTGGTACTGCTTACCACCAGCTTCTTGTGCACAACTTGAAATCCTGAAAATCAGGCAGCACAGTTCAAACCATTTTCATGGCATTTCTGAAAAACTGTTTTAACAGCTGTAATCCAGTCTACAGCCTCGTACCGTTACTTTAGGGGCTGTCCAGAGCTCTTTCTGTCACTCAGTGTCCTGCAGTCTCATGCCTATGGTAATTATAACAGTTACTGCATGAAATATGCTGGGAGCATGCACATAGCACGATAAAATTACAAACATGAGGAACAACTATATTGCTGTATTAGTATTTACTAATAAGATCAGAATAAGAGGTAAACTAAAGATTTCTTCACAAGAATTATACTAATATTTTAAATGTGCTCCCCGTAAATTATATATGGGGAGCACTTTATGTAATAGCCTTTCTGATAGTAAGCAGTTTGCTGCCTCTGGGGTTTCACTTAAAACATGCTTTTTCACACTTTAAGAGCCTGTGATGGGAGATGGATTTAATTCCTATGAAAACCTTTCACTCTGTCCAGAAAAACCCCAAAGCTCATCCTCCCTCAGTTTACAATGCCAGTGGAAAGCAAAGGGATGCTGAGCTATTGCTTGCAAAGTTCAATGGAAGCCCTATTTAATGTTTCCAAAACCCTAACCGTTAGGGCATCATCCATGGAGAAAAACTAGTAGTGTCTTTGAAGTGCTAATATTGTCCAGTTGGGTAACAGAAATATAAGTCCTATGATTCAGGTGACCAATCAAATAATGCAAATAATGAATAACAAAGAGCAACTTGGAGTGAGCTGCTTGTAAATTATTCTGAGCTTAAAATTCCTTTAAATGGATTTCTCAGAGGAAAATGTCAAATATCCAGCACCTTTGCAATAACTATGATCCATCTGTGGGCTTTTCAGGAACCAAAAGATGCAAATAATGTATCTGTTGAATTTAGCTTAGTGAGTAACTCAGCCAGCTGTACTCATAACTTCAGGAAAGCATTATCTTCTGCTTGTTGTTTGTCTGGAGCCCACCTGAAGGTAAATGTTATTCAAAGATTTAGAGAAATGCTTTTTGATCTGTTAACATCAATTTGCCATTTTCAAAAAAAAAATAAAATAGTAAATTCCCCTCTGATATGGTTAGTAAGGAGACTTTGTAATGATTTCATTTGCACGAATAAATAATGCTTACAGAAGATTAACTGCCTTAGTAAATTTTAGAGAAGGTAGTTGAGACATCTATGAAACTGATAAGTACAGCTAGCAGGGTAAAATATTTTTAAGAAAACAATACACAACTATTAAGAAAGCCCCATAGTGTACACAATGCAAGTATACAGTTAACTGGTTAAAGGGATTTTGAATTTACCCTGTTTTATAACTTCAAAAATCCAAACATAAATGAGCAAAATACAGCTGATTAAGTGCTGTTGAATAATTTTTGGCACTATTGAGCTGTTGAATGTTTTACTGCACCTAAAGCTGTGCTAGACCTCTCACAGCACAACTGAATGAAAGCATGCGAAGAGCCTTGCTGTTTAATTTCATGTATGACAAAATGAGAAGACAAAGCAGTGTAGGTTGTATTAATAAGTTCATATGATTATTAGCAATGTTAGTCCAAATGATTCAGCTGCTATTTTGGGGCATATAATTTATATATATATTTCTACATTTAGTATATATTTATAAATAGCATATATATATAAATGCTATGGTTGACTCGCTCCCTGGGATGTGGAGGAGGGATGGCTTTTAAAGGGCATTTTGGTGCCTGCCAAACCCATTCAGGAGGGCAGTGTGTGGTCAGAGGCAGCGCCTCTCTAAGCAAGAGCTTTGTCTGCAGGAAGGCTTGAAGGCTTGGGTCCTTTTATATCGTGTGAGCCAATATCATTGTAAAAAAAAGTTACCAGATTGAATTCAGGGCTGGCTGTATTCCTCAGGAGCGAATTACACATTTCATCCCAAACCAGTGCCAATGAATCCTTTGAATCTGAATTGCCAAGAGGTAGCATAATGGCAAAACTGACACATACTTGATAGCTGTAACCTTATTTACATTGACTCTGACAGAACCTATCACATTATAATGAAGTATTAATAACATGTTAATTGAACTAATTGTCATCAACCATTAAAGCTATAGGTTGCTGATTCAGTCCACAAATACAATATTTACCAGCAGCTAAAGAAAAAAATGTTTTTACTTAAAATATTGGTAAAGAAGCTGGACGAATAAAATTAAGCTGACCTTTTGATAGATGTCTGTTTATTGATTTAAATTCACCATTTTGTGAACAATGTTGAAGAGGTCTGTTAGAATAGAAGCATGTATAATAACACAAGCTAAACAATTTTTATTTCTTTGTGTGTCATTATGGATAGATTGAAGCAAGCTTCACCTAAGTGTAGTGATGCAAAAAAAATAATAGTACCCAGTCTGGATGTGAAAAAGCAGAGGAAAACGAGCTTCATATTAAAGTGCCTTCTAGGTAGCTGACATGACGCATCTAGTCAGACGTAAATAATGACAGACGGAAACTATCATGAGGTCTGTGAAGCATCAACATGCTGCCATCATTTTCTTTCTAACCTTGCCTTGCTAGCAGCTCTCAGACTTACAGGCTGAGAGATCATTTAAAAAGCAAATCCTAATGATGCTGCCCACTGTAACAACAGCCGGTGAGATTGGCATCAATTTAGCTCACTTTGGGAACTCAGGCTAGCAGCCATTGCTGGCTCCTGACGCCCTCACCAGGCATCGTCCCTCCTGCCCTGGCTCCAGCACATCCTGGGGAAAAGGATGCACCGGCATGGGCATGGGGGAGAGGGTGGCCACCGCTTCCACCCGCACCTCGGCAGATAAGCCCTCTGATTACTTCTTTTTATTCGGTTGGTTCATTTGGGTGCAGGGTGCCTGGAATATGCTTTTCTCTGTATACGTTTTATTTGCAGTATGTGTGTGTCGGAAAACAGGGAGTAACATGCCAGTGTCCCTGTAGCTTCAGCTGAGCAGTGTTATGGTTCGGATGAACACATCTGTACATGGCTGCCATAATGTGGAATGGCAGAGCAGTTTTGCAAATGCAACTCGGGGAAAAAAAAAAAAGCAAAGCACAAAAACCTCACTGCAGTTATCTGTCTTGTCCAGCTCAATAGACTATTCGTCAAAACCGCCTACAATAAAACAGTCACACATTTTATTTAAGCTGGTGACTTCATTGCAAACCACTGGGAAACAAAGCTGATGTGCAATAACATAATGGCATTATCACTTTGCAAATCAGCATGTGGCTTTGCTTGGGTGCTAGCAGGGCACGAGGTCTCAGAGAGAGACAGATGACAATGTGGGGGGAAAAAAGCAAGTAGTTCAGACTGCTTGTTTTTGATTGTAAACATTATTTTCATATACAACAATGAATTTCATCCTGTTTGGTAAGCCTGACCCCAGGCTGTATCACTGTATTTCCATTGTTTGTATGTAAATTAAAACATGACAAAAAAAAAAAAAAAATCCTCCCCACCCCTCCCCATCAGAAGGCTATTTACGCTTCATGGATCTTTCCAGTACTTTAAGCACAACTAAGCAGCTATCTCAGGTAAAGAAGATGCTTTTTTTTCAAGGAGGCATTTTAAAAGATTTCCCCCCATACACTTCTGAATGCTCTAAATACTAATGCAGAATTCGTGACTCTCAAAGTAAATAGATGGCACTTAATTATGCTGGTGATGTCAGGTACTGTATAGGTTGATTTCCCAAGGCGTAAGTGAAAAATGTACTATTTGGTCTTAAATTTAGACTTAATAAATAGCTAATTTAGGATCTTGTTCTATATGCAAGGATATAATCACAAGGCATTCATTTTTAAAAGGTTTCATTTATTCTTGTGAGCTTAATTATTGCAAGGAAACTGTGAGCAATTTGTTTTTTTACCAGTGTCTGATTTCTGAGAATGGTTATTAAATATTAAATGGATGCATAATTCAGGCAATTAAGAAAGTAATCACACAAAGTAATGTAATGGAAGTTAATTATTACTGCATAAGCAAATAGTTCATTAATGCTAGTAGTTGCTATGGCTGCATTCTTAATACATGCAGAACTGAAGCATGAATCCTCTGTGTATTCAGAGGTACTAGAAGTATGGTACTGCAGAAAGAGTGCTCCTAATGAAAGGCGCAGGCAAATAAGGTCATATTGACCCCTGACTTGTCTGAATGCTGTAGGATCATCATTACTTAACAGAGTTTTATCAAAACCATGGATGTTTCAGATAGTTATAATCTCTCCTGTTTGTAATACAGACCATGGCTTAAATCAAGGAAGAACTTGGGGAAAAAAGCTTGTTTAAAAAAAAAATAAAAAAAAATCACCAGTCCTGTTTCCCCTGTTAAAATCCTACCCAGTGGTGCTCCTCTTGTTAAAAGGCTATAAAATCATTATATGTAACTTAAAAGGATTGTACAATTTTTCAGTACAAAAGCATAATAGCTGACAACCACCTTGTTAGATTTTGTTCTTGAACGACTAGAGCAAAATCTGACATTTCCTTGCTAACGTTATTTCCCTAAAGCATAGCACTTCATAAAGACTATTTTAAGTCAAGAGACACTCATGCAGCTGTATTCTGCCTATAGTGGGCTGTGATGCAGCGATATTAACCTTACAGCCACATAGTTCAGCCAACGATGGGGGGATCTGACTGATGGATGAATGATGCAAAAATGATAACAAGGGTCTAGTTGCAAACTCAAGAGGTGTGAAGACAGGACAGTTGGTGCCTTCTTTTTGTGGCTTTAGAGATAAGCAAAGTGTCACTTTTTTCATTTTTGACTCTACAGTATTATTGTAAAAAGGGGGGGAAAAAAAAAAAGATGGAGCTGTGCTCGCGACAGCAGCAATTACCATGCTGGGCAATGATTGTTAACCACTGCAGCTATCCATGTGCCCACTCCTGCTAGCTGCTGGTTCTCACTTAAGCTACAGCCATGTTGGGTAAAAGGAGGTGGATTTTGTTGCTAGCTTTGCACTGGAGCTAAGCAAAGAGTGGGATCAGATTAGTTAGCATAGACTGCTCAGAACTGCTTGGGATGTCTGTAGCCCCAGAGGACTGTTTGACAACTGAGGGTGCTGAAGTTCACAGTTTCTGGTCATGTACTCTCCTCATCTCAGAGCATCTCACAAAAGGACCGTAAGGAAAGGAGGGTGTAGGAGCTAGCTGTTGCTAGCTTGGTGCTTGCTGAATTTTCTGGGGAAATCTTCTGATGGTAGCTTTATGGTTCCCTATGTATGTAGGACTTGATCAGACCAGGGAATCTAAGGAGGGGGAGGGAAAGCGTTGTGGTGGCAGCTCAGCATTGCATGCTATAGTCTTCCCAAGGAGCTGGGTCAATCAGCTGGAGTAGTGATATGATAAATCTGGAAATAAAGCGATTGTAAGCTGCTGTGACTGTCTAGGGGAGAAAAAAAAGATTACCCCTTTGGATTGAAAATGCACTCTTGCGCACACATGCACAATGACATTTCTTAATTTATATTTAGGGCTACTCATTCCATGAAAGTGTTCATTATTTTGAAATTTGTAATGCTGTTTCAGAATGAAAACAAATGTTGAAGTACAGGAAATTCCCATGGGACAGAAATTGTGCTTTTTTTTTTACCAGCTTTAATAACCACCAAAGCAACAGCATGAGCAGTCAATCAAACAGGAATTGAGCCAGCACAACCCCAGGAAAGTTCCTTTCATCCCTTCTTTATTTGAGAAGCAAACCCTTAGTCTTTTTGCAAGCCCTATTAAATGTACAGCTTGTGCAGAACGTCTGGGAAGGCTTGAGATTGGGCTGCGCTGGGCTGAGTGTGAGGGAACAAGTACCAGACTCCTGTAGGCCCCACAAACAACACCTTGCAAACGGCCATCTGAAGCTTTCCATGCCCAGTGCCTCTCAGCGGTGGCAGTGTCACACGGGAGGGTGGAAAGCCCTTCGGCTCAGCCACCAGCAGCCCTTCTGCAGTGCTTGTGGCTCGTAGCCAGGTCTTCTGGGCTCTATCTTGCGGTGTCACCCACACCCATTTTGGTGCACTGCTGCCATACCCTCAGCAAAGCCTGTCTCGATGTGTAAACTGCTGACTCCGGTGCACCTTCACATGCAGCTTGTTTCAAGGTGCAGTTGCCCTGTACAGAGGGCAATATTACCATCCAGAGGAAAAAGATAGCAAAGGTGGCTTCTTGTGGATAACTTACTGAGTGGTCATCTAAAAAGATGCCTAGGTCAGTTCAGGCAGTAAAAAGGCAAACTTGAATAATAAATGTTTCTTCAGCCCTGCACCTGAAGCAAAGTAATTGAATTATTTTCTTGAATAGAACAGAACATAGGCAAAAATGTGTTGTAAGATTATTTAAAAAAAAAAAGGGGGGGGGGGGCAATTCCACCTCAAGCAGTCCCTCACAGACCACTGAATAGCAGGGCACATTGTGTATCTTACCCTAGAAACTGTTTAAGAAGAACTGATGAGCCATGATCCCCTGTTATGCAGCCCTTTCCCCTCCTGCCAGGAGCGAGCGCTTAGTGATGCGGGTGGCAGTGAGATTGGCTAGGTCTGAAATGCTTCGTGCGAACAGCTGAGTATGTTACCCAGAAAACTATCAACCAGTGCAACTCCTGATAGCAATGTCCTTGGCAGGTCTGCAGCCAGACCTCACCAGCGAATTGTCCCTGCCAGCTGCTGGGGCTGGGAGAGGCGAGCGGGGCGTCAGCACCCGCAGCTTTCCAGCCTATGCTGGGACTGCTTCTGGGCACCGCGCTGTTTCCCACTTTTTGGTGGAACTCTTGATCTAGTACATATGTTTCTGGGTGACTGCATTAGAAGCTATGATTGTTGTATTGACAGCAGTTTTAATTGTTGTGTGGACTGCTTATCCATATTGCTGACAAATGAATGTGTGATAAGTGTGCTTGGAGGTCTTTCAGTGAAAATTTGTGCAAACCATTCCTAGTAATGATTTTATTTTTTATCCTGATGACCCTACAAAGAAAGCAGATTTCTGGAAATGAGCACACAAAGGGCAAAGGTCTGATTAAAACTATGATCCTCTGAAATGAGAGAATTCAATATACCTTTAAAATTTGTTCTGAATACAAGATTTACTAACATAATCTTCTCAACACTATACTCTCAATGTACTACATTCTTCTAATCACATAGTTGCAACTTATTTTAGATACAAATTTTTTCTCATTTGCTGTGCCACATATTGCAGAAATATCCCTCAAATCTTCCATTTAACAGCAATGATGACACCATTTTTCATTATAACTGGTCTTTGTGAAGCAAAATAATCAGTAATTTCAAATATTGATTTTTATTTTTAAACCATCTTGTAATTCTTCTGCATTCTGGTTTAATATGGGTAACTGGTGGATGTTTGTTTTCACTTACATGGCAAAAATGACAAAGTCTCAGGTTCAAAAGAAGTACTTGACCTTTATCTTCACGTAAGAAATGTAAGTTTTGACTTTCAGTTCTTTGTTAGAGCTATAAAATTAACTTGTTTTCTTTTAATTATGATAAATCTTTACAAACTTTAATTCCTGTTGTAAAAACACATTTCAGTCTCAAATTTTTACTGCTAACCTGACAGTTACCCGATAGAGAAGGCAGAGTTGCTAGGGCTTTTTGAAAGGAGGGGAAAATGCCTAAGTTGTGGCAAAAGCATAGCACTTGAGTGCCTGAGTTTTTTGATAATGTACCAGCTGGCAATAAGAATTCATGATGTCTACCTAGTACTGTGTATCTCTTTGCAAATATTCTTGCCAACTGCATGTGAGAAATAGAGTATGTTTGAACCATGTAGTGCATGGCATGGATTTTTTTTTTAAATGACCACAGAACGGATAGGGCTCTTCAAGCTTTGTTTTTTAATTTTAATAGGAGTAATCAGATTAAAAGCTGAGCCAAGTAATCTTACTTTACCACAGAATTCACTAAAGTTGAACAAAAATCTTACAGAATAAGTAAAGAAAAAAAATCCTGAGAATGATGCAAAAATTGATGGAAGAAAACGGGGGTGGTTTCATCATTAGTGGAGTAGCAATGAGGTAGCTTGCTGGTGAACTTCCCTAATCAAGCATGCATATTTACTCCTCTTCTTTGTGTCAGTTACCTACAGTTTTAATCTTGTACACTTAAAAATTGTAATAAATGAAACTCCATAATATTGCTTCTTAGTTAACCTACTGCAAAAACTTAGTTTTAATTACCATGAAAATCAAAAGCTTGCTGGCACCAGAAATGATACTATTTAAACTGTTGACTCTTCTGTTTTTAAAGTGTCTGCGCTAAGATAACCAACCGGCAGCTGAGACTGGTCTTGTCAGAGCCTTGTTTGGCCTTAAGCTGTGCTGGGTGCTGCTGCTACATTAGCAACATTCCCATGTGTCCTCTGTCCTATGTCAATTGTTTAAACAAGACAGGTTATAACTTCCATCAAGTGTGGTGTAGATTGGGGGATGGAGTATCACAAACATGGTTTTAGTTCTGAAGAAGCAATTGTACATAGATGAGGAACTATTAAAAAAAATAAGTATGTATAAATTACATGTGGGACTAATCTGCAATGCAACTGAACTGGGTGATACAGTAGGAAAGAGAAAGCAAGGTAGTTTGAGCTGAGAAACACGCTGGCAGAGCCAAGATATTCTGAGGGAAAACATGATATACTCTGGAGTCAGAATTTCTAAAGAAAATTTCACTTTTCATAAGTGAAGCCAATTTCTTATTAAACAAATATCTAGGATGACTTTTAAAGCAGTATGAGGAGAACTTGAAAAGATAAGAGTTGAAGCATTTAAGAGATGGTAGCACATGTGAAAAGTGCCAGACTGAACATAATGGGCCTCTGCATCTGAGAGGCAGAATCTTCACAGGAGATCGAAAAAATGCTTGAACTTAACTAGCTCTAACAAGTTACCATGGGGTGGCTTATTTTGAGTGATTCCTTCTTATTTCCTCAATAGTCTTGTTGATTTAACTCAGTATAGTCATACAATAAACATTTCAATAACCAGGTCAACATGCAGTATTCATAAATTCTTGCAGAGCAACTCTACATCCATCATGCAGTATAGTAAAGGTTGAACACTGGGCTTATCCTATTTTTCATTTTCCTTAAGCATATGCACGTAATTCTTCAAATCATACCACACTGTTATTCATAGATTCTGGGAGGCTGTCATGAAATGTGGATAAAAAAGTTGTACATATAATTGTATGGACTCTGATAACAGACATAACAAGGAAAAATTGAAGTTTTAAGTATTTGTTCAAGTTTTGGATATGGAAAATGTTTTCCTTTTTCTCCTTGGTCTTTGACACACAAGTATAGAAGTAACAAATGCCCAGTTGTGGACTGTCTGTATAGTATGGTGGTCTTTTCTATTATCTGTTGTTACTGTCTGTATATATTGCATTTGTTCTCATTGTAATAGATATTCTAAATAAATACAAGAAATCCTGAAGACACACCGTCTAAGTCTTAACACAGAATGTCATTAACTGCAAACTTTCCACTCCAGGCCCATTTGAAAAGAGGTTGAAAAACAATATGTATGTGTGATGGTTCATAATCATTTGCTTATTCTGTATATAGGTTTTGTTTTTAAGTATTGTTCATCAAAGTATAATTTCATGCTCCTTTGGTTTCTCTTAACTCTCTGCTTGTTTCATCATTTTATTTGAAATAATGATGGTCAGAAACCTTTTTTATTTGCTCTTCTCAGTCTCTTCTTTACTTTTCATTGTTTGCTCAAACATCTTGACCAGGTCAGTCAACTACTTGCCTCATTGCACTATTACTCCTGCTCCCTTGGTCCAGAGAATTGTCCTGCTCTTGGGAAAAATTGGAGGCACTCTGGGAGAAGGTGGCCTTTGGTCAGGGAGCATACAGTCTGATGTTATGGCATGTAGGTTGTGAAAGTCCTGGTCGTTAGTCAATTCCCGGTTTACTGAATGTGGTGCTACAGGAGCACCACCTTCCCCATGAACTGGCTGCTGCAGGAGCCTGAACACCAAGTGGCCTCCCTGCTGCCATGGATAAACTCCGCCTTAATGTAAGGTTTCATCTAGACAATGCAATTACAATAGGGAGTTTAAGGGAACAGGAAAGTGAAACCGCACGGAAGTATAAACAAAAGGTGTTAAACAGAGAGCAGCCAAAGACGATTGAAGCGAACCAGTTAGTTGAATGTGAGTGGGGTACTTGTAGCTTTCTGGTGGGGCTGTAGTGGTGTGTTTGCACTTGTATAGTAGAAGAAATCCCTGCCTGTAGAAATTTAGATGGCGTTAATTTCAAATCTGAATTAGCTTTGTAAGCTTAAGCTCATACTTCAAAATTGATTAATGAGATAATAGGAGTAGATCTATGCTGGATAATTATCTCATTTCTAATATTTTTGTTCTAAATACAACCTGAAACGTCTTGATAGCATCCTGTGGATAAATAAAAGAATGATCAAAATAATTTAGATGAAATTTCTGTTCTCACTTTTTACTGCAAAAAATATACTGTCAGCTGTATAATAAATACAGAAAATGAAGGTAGCTCCAACATGGAAAAGCCTAGTCTGAAAAACAAAAATGAAGAAGGTAGGGTACCAGTTGAAATCTCAAGGACAGCTTTTTTTCTAATAGATATTTTACATCCCAGTTTCTCCCATGAATGACTCACGGTAGACATCAGATGCTTTGGTATGCATGGGGAGCTACTGTGTTTTTTGGGGCAACGTGGTTCCTTGTGGGACCAGATATCTGCACAGTTCCCTTGAGCTATGCAACAACAGCAGCAACAGCTAATTTCAGGTGGAAAGACAAAAAGAAGTTACTGACTCTTCAAAGTTGTGGTTTTTTTTTGTTTTTTGTTTTTTTTTAAAAAGCAGCCTCTGCCTGCATCACCTGACTGCACACACCTTCAACAAAGTGATTTTGGCATTTTGCTGTGAGCCTTGGCAGTGTGTGATCTGCGTTGAACCTATGTAAACCCATGTGATTCCTAACTGGTAACCTAATGCTGTCCTGCCAAGGCAGTACTCTGTTATAGCTCACTGTCATGTTAGTGTGTGTTGTTCAAGCACTGTTTGCCTGCAGTAAATTGAGAGGTGGAACATCTTGAAAATCAGGACCCTTACTTGCAAGTATGCAAGTGATATTACTTACATATGCAAGTCAGTTAACAGCTCTTGGAGTTCAAGAGGTTGTGTAGAGATAGCACTGTAACTTTTCACAGAAATCTTCTAGATCCAGAACTCATTAGTGAACTCCTAACAGTTCATCCCAGTGTTTGCCCCTGAACTGAGATGCTGATGGGTTGCCATAGCTTGCTTAGCAAACTGCTCCCAGGGAAATTCTCAGCAGTATGAGATCTGCACACAATGACTCCCTTTGTCTCAGTAAAAATATAAAAGCAATTTCAATACTTCTAATGATAGGATCTGTTACTTTAAAAAAAAAAAAAAAAGTACTGAATTTTTTCCACTCTGCAGACCCAACCAACACAAGGGCCCTGCTTTCTGCAATCACTTTCTGAAAACAGTTCATCTTGTAGATATGGCTCCCATCAGCCATGAAGTTACCCTAGGATTATTTCATACAAAGGAAGAATTCAGCTGAACATTATTTCTTTTATTAATAGAATATAAACAAGTAACTGGTTTAAATCCAAGTTGTCATTCTAAATGAAAAACTGAAGTTGAGTTATGCCTTCAAGTTTTAAGTAGGAAACTAAATATTTAACAAGCTTTTAAAAACTTTTTACATAAATTGAAAAATGTGATTTTTTTTTTTTCTTTTTCCTGGGGAGATGGGAATTGTTTGTTTTAGGTACTAGGGTATCACTCTGGCTAAGTTTTGGAGCCTACTACAGTACATTACAGGTGTTCCTAGCTGGCAATACATTTCTCAAAGTTTGGATAAGCTCTGGAGAAGTGTTAAATACTCATACCTTAAACTGCTAAAATGTTCTCTGTGTGTCAGGCTATATTCTTTCAGCCAGCCTTGTTAGTGTACTGCATAGCACCACACGCTTTGTCACTTGCCAGTTATACCATGTGAATAATAATGTATCTGTAGTTCTTATTTAGAAGTTCTGTTTAGTCTGTTACATGTAATTAACTTGTTATTACTATAACAAATACAATATCATTATTTCCTCCCTTCCTCAGTGTAATACAGTAGAACTCTATTACTTGAATTAAGAAGTCAAATTAAAGGGAGACAGGACTGTTTCACTTTTCATTAAGCTTCTTTAAAACCATACTGGAGCAAATGACATTTTAAGGTAATGGTTAAGATAGACTTGTGAATAGGATATGTAAACCTGAAAAGTTTGTCCCTGGTTATTGTTCAAAGACTGAGTGGATAGGGACATCCAGAAATAATGTACTGTGATTTCTTCAGTACAAGAAGTTCAAGGAGAAACAGTAAAGTTAAGCACACAAAAAAAGCACAAAAATATATATTTTTTGTTTTGTTCAACTAACACTTCAATTTCAAGGAGTCAAACCTGCATATACTGGAGCAAAAACTTTCTTCCTGGCTTCAGCTTGTTGAGATCAGGTCATAAATAAAATTGTTGGTATAATAGGACACTTCAGTTTACTTAATCAGTCATTTTCACAAGTGATATCTTGGTATACAGACCTATGGTTATTTCATCCATGTATTTACGTCCAGTCCCAGGCCTTCAAAAATGCTGGTACTTTATCCTTGAAAGAGCATCCAGACTTGTAATATCATTATAGGATGCACTTCAGTAGTCTCAGTGAACATAGGAAAAGAATGAAAGGACATCTTACTCTTTGGACAGCAAGTCTGAACTAAAGAAGGACACGTTTTTTTTTTTTTTTTTTTTTGTCTTCAACATGTTTTAGTACACTTGCTGAAATATTCAGGAGTGAATTAATCCAAATGTTTTGTATCACCTGTAAGGCTATTTTGTAGTTAAAGAGAAAATAGAGAGCAAAGGACAGCTGTGAAAACATGGAGGAAATGGCAGAAAAACAGTGCTTAAAAATGTCTTGGTATGAGCTAGCAGAGGATCTTGGACAGGTCTTGCAGACAAGCACGTGTCAGGAGTCTGAATAGCTAATAATGCTTGTTAGAGGAGGAAATTAAGGACAAGATCAAGAGCAGTAGGGGATCAAGATGGTCTACAGAGCCATGAACAGGCAAAGGCAGTCCCTGCAACTTGCTATGTGCCAGCAGAGAACCTTCAGCAGCACTGTGTGGTCTCTTTTGAACTGGTGCGAGGGAGTGAAATTTAAATTTTTGCCTCAAAAACAAGCACAGATCTTGTCTGAAGTGCTGCCGATGTCCTTAGCCATGTTGGCCCCAAGTCTGAGCTCAGTGAAGTGAAAGGAAGGTGATTCCTGTTGATTTCAGAGCACCCTGGGTCAGATCCACTGTACTTGGTAAGAACCAAGTGCTGTTGCTACAGTCTTTCCTGCAGCCAGCTCCGTTATGCAAATTAATTCAAAAATTCCATAACCAGTGTGAAATCAGTTGTATGTTGCTATTGCTACTTAGGGATAATTATAAGTCCCTGCAAAGATAAGTGTGAAATCTGTACATATGCTGTCTGGGACATTCCTAGGCAGGAGAGAGCTTGGCGCCATTTTTATAGTTATGCCTGTTAAGATTTAATAGATGGAAAGTTTCATTAGTGAACTGTATTGCAATTAACTCGAAGGAGGTTCCAGCCTACTGTATGCAGTCCTTCCTCAGAGAAGGTTGTTTACGTTTCCTTTTGGTAATAATTTATTGGCTTTTCAGCGCTTGAATGTTAACAAATAGCAAGGACCGTGATTTAACAAAAAAACACCAGCAACATAACATGATTTTCTAATTACTCTAACAGGGGATTGGGTCAGTTGTATAACTTTTTATTTCTCAGTGAGCATACCAGTTACTGAAAGTCAAGACTGAGTTGACCCAAGGGCAAGGGATAATGCAGAAATGCAAATTTAAGGGAATAGTTTTCTCCTTTGTAACATCAGTAATAAGGATTAATGGGGTAATGACCTGGCTTTTGTTTGTCTCTTTACCAGTCCACCCTGAGGCCAGATCCTGGTTGTTTCACACAGTATTTTCATTGCAAAATAGATTAGGACTTAGGTCTTGGTCTTGTGGGTGACCTGCCATGGGAGAAGAGCTGCACAATTCCTGCTGACTTCAGAGCTATTGCCGACTTTTTGGTGCATTTAGCGTGGGGCAGTTCCCCGTACTTCTGAAAGAGGAATATGTAGTTGCTTGAAGCTGATTGATGTTTATAGTGACAGAAGATCACATTCCCTGAACTTTCTGGGTCTACTTAAAAACAGCTCTATCAAAGCAAGCCTTCATTTTTGTCCTGCTGAGAAAACTCTGCCCTTGGAGGTGGCCACTCGCAGGCAGGTCTGGGGCAGGGCAGTGAGAAGGCGTCCACAGCAGCAGTTGAGGTGAGCCCTACTGCTGCCACCTGCAAGCTCAGTCACAGTGGACAGCCCTCGCTGCCCGCCTGAGCTGCAAGATAGTGTTGCTGAGATGTCCAGCGGATACCTTCCCCTTTTGAGAGGTTCCCAGCGTGCTTTTGCTGACACTCTTAACCATGAAGTGAAGGCAAACTGCTCTGAAGATGACTTCTGTGCAGTGTCAACATTCATGCAGTGCCTACAAAACTGAGAAACAGAGATCATGTAATAGACCAAGAAGTTGTAAGTTCCATGTGATGGCAGTTTAGAGCACAATAACTACTGGAAGTTCTGGTTCTCACTGAACAGATATTTCTTCTCTGAGAGAGAGACAATGCAGAGCTGACAAGCTGGTGTTAACAGGATCTAGAAGGTTTTGCATTTCTTAGCTATTGGGAAATCTGTATATGATGACCAGAGTGTGATGAGTGACTTGTTCTTGGACTGGAACCATAATTTCAAAATGAACAAACAGAAATAAGGAAGGTGTTATACTATTTTATGTTAATTTAACCTCCATAGACAGTACTAAACATCTGTCCCTGGAGCGTCATCATAAAACATAAATATTTTCCCTGCAACAATGGTATTACAAATTTTTCATGTTTCTTTATCAGGATGTAAAATTACTAACCAAGATTTAAAAAAAAAAAAAAAAGAAAAATGGGAACCATTCAAACAAACTTCATTCCGTTTTTTTAACTGAAATTTCAGTCATTGTTTCATTTAGAGCTAACTTTTTTTTTTTTTTGACAAATATATTTGTGAGGGGGAAAAAGCAGATGCATCAAAGCTTACTCTGCAGGAGCGCAGTGGTCTGTGTGAACCCTCCCCTGGGCATGGTGTCCAGGGCTGAGGGAAGAAAGTGTTGTCAGAGTGGATGCATGGACTTGCCAAGTGGCCCGCATGAACACACGCAGCTGGAACACGTGGGTTTTGGTTGGAGCTGCAATGTGAGAATTGTTTCTGCCACTGCAGTCCCAACCAAGTGCCTTTTTCTGAATGGACACCTCTGTCTGCCATGTTACAGAAGACCCATTTTGTATTAAAGATTTAAGAGACCAGA
>VXAA01002996.1:1329289-1347750 GCA_013399115.1 Anseranas semipalmata | reverse complement strand
GTGGACAGGGGGGGGGGGCGGCACCATTTAGTCCTATTCCAGTGATTGATTTATGAGAAATGGAAGGAAGAGAGTTAGAGATAGCTACAAGTAATCCCTTGCATATCAGCTTATTGTCCCATGAGCTCTTATTCTGGTGGGAGAATCTTTTTCCTTTTCCTTCTCTTGTGCCATTGTAAAGTACTCTGGAAGGTTTTAGTTTTGTTTGAAAAGAACAGGAGAAAAGCTGAAAACTCAGAAGAAAAAAATCCTGTCCTTCACATGTGATTGTAATTATGGAGGCTAAGGGGAAGTTTTGGACATGTACAGCTTATCCTTCTTATTTTGACAGACTTAAGATGGAAAATAAAGGATAAAATGAGGCAATGGATGTATAAGTGAGAGACATGTCAAGATGTGCCCCTTCAGGAAAGAAATGAGGTGTTACCATGATGCTAAGAGCAGGATATCTGCATATGTGCACAGATACCCACATGCACGCTACAGCTGTGGCTTAATAATGAAAGTAATTAACTTTTTCTTAATTTTAGATCTTCATTTAATAAATGTGATATTAGTTGACACTAAAAAAAAAAAAAATTAGAGTCAGAGTAAGATGGAATACAGTGTGAGGAAACCAGCAGACTTCAGTTAGCATGAATAGGACAAAGAACCTTTTCCAGAGCATTCCCCACACACCCGCAATAGATCTGGAGCTACCCTGAGGCAAGAGCGAAGGTGGTGATCTCACTGTTCTGGATTTTGTGTTACCAAAGGTGTCTGAGATTGCCCAAGTCAGTTCAGTTAGGGCTGCAATTCAACGGGACAGCAGTGCATTAAATCACAGCACATGCTAACCTTCCAGAATCCCTGTCTCTCACCCCTCCAGCAAATTATTCTTTGCATTCGAGTACTGTAATCCTAGAAAGAATACTTCCAAATGGCTTAAAGGAATGTCATGCAATCTTTTGCACATAGTTTGCCACTATAGCA
Organism: Anseranas semipalmata; assembly: GCA_013399115.1. Taxonomy (NCBI): domain Eukaryota; kingdom Metazoa; phylum Chordata; class Aves; order Anseriformes; family Anseranatidae; genus Anseranas; species Anseranas semipalmata. Next base: position 1,346,778 of record VXAA01002996.1, on the reverse strand, counting down.
GAGACTCTTCCAACTCACTTTGATTTAGCGACATAACTTGTGGTTAAAAGCTTTAGGCAAGGCCACACACGTGCAAACAAGGACTGGTGATTTGGATAATTAGTAGGAATGGCAGAGCCCTGTCTCTTTACAGGAAAGTTAGCAATGATATGCAATTAAAAAATGAGCTGTAAAAGGTAAAATCTTGTGGATATATGAAATGCAATAGATCAGGTTGAGCAAAGCAATGTAACTACTGGGAAAAAAAGAGAATGAAAGGAGAATGTCGTATTTTTGAGAGTTTTCAGTGAAATCATTTCTAAAGGTGGAATGGGAGAGACTCCTCAGTGGCTTCTCCGCAAAGCAGAAGCAGCTCTGTTGCACGGTAGCTGTCCTGATGCTCATAGGCTCTGCTTTCTTAGAACATTTATAAAGTGTTAAAGGTGTGTGAATGAGGTATATTGACAGTACGAAAAATAAAAATAGAATTAACCAGAAAGTAGTGATGTCCATTAATATTTTCTCTTATGAGTTTTTTTTTCTACCTCTTTCATTTCTTGCTGACTTCTGAAGTGCTTGGCCTTGCCACTGGTGTCTTTGCACTGAGAAGGCTTCAGGCCGGCCCCAGCATTATTTACATTTCAAAAAATTTAGGCTACATTCTGTTTTTTCCTTATATATTCCTTATTTGTCTTGTGAAACTAAATTTCTGACTGAGTACTATTTCCTTGGCATAGTCCAGGATTTTTACTGGGACACAAGATCTGCTTCTCCTTGTAGGGCATGATGAAAGAAGATCCTGTTTTGCAAAAGAATAAAAACCTGTGTTCGATGACAAAGATGGTCAAAGGAAGGAAAAGGAATGCAAAATAATTGACCAAATAGCTTAGTCATAAAAATCAAATACAAAAAATTCAGTCTAATAATTATAAAATAAGTCTGATGTGTGCTCAACAAAACCATATCATTTTGTACAATGAAAGTCTGAATACATTGTTAGTAAAAACTGTTCAATATCTCTGATTCACTTCCACACTTTGTCTTGCATTAAGGTATGATCTTAGTCATCTGCAGATGATTCGTTGTTAACAATTATTTGAATGAATAGAAAAAAAAAAACTTTGAAAATGCTTTCTCATATAGAAGTATGAGAAGTTTAAGTTTCTTGATTGCAAGCATTTTTAGAATTTATTGCTATTCATAAAATACTCTAATTTCAGCACTCCAAAAGTATTCACAAGAAATTTTAGTATTTACAATCGTTTTTGTTGTGCTTCTGCTTCTCAACTTGAGCATGCTGTCAGCACACACAAAAATAGCATGCGACTGAACCTGCAGAGGAAGAAGGCAAATAGTGAATTAAAAGTTGAAACTAACAGCATACAGGTTATAAATGTAATGAGAAGTATTTGTCAAAATAACTTGGTAAACACAGCAATGTCCCGAGGAGACCTCCACGTGGAGTGGAGTTTCTGTCATTGGAGACTTTGAGGGAAGGGCCCAACAAGCACCTGCCAAGGTCGACTGCCACAGTTGACTCTGCTTATGACTCATGCACTGAGTTACTGAGTACAAGGAACAGATGCCAGGATCTTGGAAATAAATGCTTTGAAGTGTTCAGGGAAGTAATCCTCAGTGGTAGGCTTATGGAGAATACTGACTGTCCCAACCATATTCAGCATGGCTTGGTGTGGCAGGAAGCCACTGCAGTGCAAGGATACATTTCTGCTTCTTGGAGTGCATTGGCATTATGTGTTTGCAGCACAGGGCATTTAGATTTTCATTGTGGTCTGCATATGCTTATAAAAGAAGAGAAGAAGATGGGGGAAAATACACTTGGTGATGAGCTTGTCCATCCTTTTTGTATGCACACTTTTTGTCTACTTGTGTGCTGCTCTGAAACTTCATACTCTTCTACGAAAATGATAAAATCTGCAGAGGGATGTGTAAAAGTTGTCCCTCAAAGAGGTTATTGGGAAGAGAAAAAGCAGTTCATTAAGACTGTAATTCCAGCTGAACAGGTCCCTTATCCTGTTTTAATAGTCAGTAAATATTTTTTATTCAGTTATGACTGTACTGGAAACAAATCTGTGGCCTCACCAACTGAGGAAAGATGCTCGACAAGCTGTCTCTTGGAATTGTGTCCAACAAACCAAAACTGTTTCTAACAGTGTAGATTTCTTACTAAGAATATCACCTCTCTGGCAAATCATGGGGAAGACTAGGAAGCAGCAAACATTTATGTATCTACTGCTTCTGAAAATCACAATTGGAGCACTTCTCATGTAAACTAAATAGCTAGTTGTTTAAAGACCTATTGTACTGTAATGAATTCTCCTTTTTGGGAGCTCAGAGCTTTTACAGCTATTTTATTTTTGTTTGGCCAGTCAGATTGGTTACTTTGCTTTATGGGGATATTTGAAGGAAATGGGGAGGTCTTGATTGTGTAATGTAACTGTTTTCAGCATGCTTTGGCAAAGTAGTAAACTGAAGTCTTAGGGAGAAGTTAGCATTTTAGTGAAGAAAAAATATCTATGGCAGCCTTGGTGACCTTGGAAGAAGAAATTACCTTGTTCAGCATAGAAGAACACGACAGAAAGCTGCCAGTTACTTTGTGTTGGAGAAAACGTGAAGATAGTTATGTATTTCTAATAAATCAGAATGACTTCACAGTATTTTGTGTACTGCATATTTATAGTACAGCTTTAAATCTTTGGAATGAGGTAGGCTACGATACATGCTGGCACTGTCTAATCTGTCTATCAGATGATATAATACAGAGGTCCTGACCACTGAAGTTGATAAAGACCCCCAAACATACCTCACAAAAGAAGTTTTAACCTCATTCTTTTGGAAAAATAGATTTTAGATATTTCTGGAATAGTGCTCTATCTCATTTCTGTCCAAGGTTTGTGCACTATTAACTGTATGGTGTCAAACTGATATCGTATAGCACTGTACAGATAGCTTTAATTCAGTAGCTGGTGAATCATTAAAATGTGAATATATAGGTTTTGTATTTCAAAATACAGCAGATAATTATTAACAAACAAAGACTAGCCCTTGCTTTTTAGTATATAAGGCACATCTGGGTTCATAGCTATGTTTGACCATTTTTATATACAAATCATTAGCATTATGCAATGGTCTTTCTAAATTTATCAGTTTCATGTCCCTTTAAGCACCAACTGGTCAAATATCATCATACAACTAGAATTTCTGTCCATTTTTTTAATATTCTGAAGAGCCAGCTAATGTTAACATGATACCTTAGGGGAAGATAAAACAGATGTAGTGAAGCGTTACCTTCTCTTTCGAAGGGTTGTTTGTGTAGTCGTCTTTCTTTGTGTCTTGATGCCTCCAGTGGAAGGGTGTATGTTACAGGAGTGGCACTATTCAGCTGGGTGCAAAGGAAGTGTTTTACTACTAGATGGTGATGTGTAGCTATTAGTATTTGAAGCTAGCACTTATACAAGAGGTCGTTCTCAAAGCCATTATAAATGGATTGTATTGCTCAGAACTGAAGATTAAAGAGCCTTGAATAGGGTTAAAATGAAATCTCTGTGGTGACTCTGAACTAATCCTTAATGGGCATACATTTGTAAAACAAATAATGGAAAAAAAACAAACCAAACTTTTGTGCTGGAATGAGATATGCAAAATGTGCAAATATACACTGGGAGCAGTTCCTTTTCCCTCTTATCCAAAGGGGCAGGGTTAAGGTATGTAGATATGCAAAAATGTGCAAATATACATTGAGAGTTGTTCTTTCTCCCCTCTTACCCATACGGTCAGGGTTAAGGTCAGGAGATGGGTCAGGAGATGTTTGTTTGGAGATATAGGTTACATTGTATAAATGAGCTTAATGAGCTTAGTGAATGTTGAAATAAGCTCAACAAGAGAGTTGTAGCAAGATATCTAACAAAATGATCTAGTTTGCTTCCAGTAATCTAGCAGAATCTTAAAAGATCTCTGATAAGGGAACAATCCTAAGTGGTGCTTTACTGCCTAATAAAGGCAAAAAGTGGTACTTATTTTTTTTGAAATCTTGAAGACTACTACCTTCTCCTAAATCCAACCTCCTACCGTTTGTTATGTATTGCATATATGTATGATATAAAATGAAGCTATGTTTATAAAATTTGAGACTACAGACTGACTTGCATCAGTGCTGGCACAAATGATCAACTGTGTAGTAATATAGTTGTTTTGGTCAAGAGATGAAGTGAGAAGACATGGGCACATTTGATATGGTGGTACTTCTTGAGGGGAACATTCCTATGAAAGTGAGGATAAATAAATGTGTTTCTATGACTTGCATAATTTTATTTGGAAAAGAATGGAGATTCTGATTATACTGAAAAGCAAAGAATCTAAATGGTTTAGAAATTTCAGAAAGATTTGGCTCAAGTTTCATTGGCTTGACTTCTAATATTGTCCTTCTTGGTTCTCTGGAACATTCATTGAATTGTGCAGGTAGAATAAAATTGCAATCTGCAGCAAGACTGTTAAATTGTGTAGCTGGAAAAAAAAAAAGTGCTCACCCATCTAAAATCTTTTATTTTGGGTCAAAAACCTTCCTGACTGTCTACATCTTGTGCAAGGTCCAAAGAAATATTGCAACTATTTAATTGTAACGTTGTAGCACTGAATGTTACTGTTTTGTGAGCTGGGTCCTGCTTTTCAGGGATCATTACCAGATTTACAAAATGGCTGTTCGGTTAAGTGGCATAGAGTTAGGTGAAAGACCTAGGTCTGTATCTGAGGCATCCTGTTCCATGACTCCAACAGTTGGACTCCAACACAGGTTACTGTGATGAAAGTAGTTTACTAAGAAACTTGGCTTTAGAGTCTGCAATACTTTGCTGCATCAGCAGTATTTTGTTTTGTTTTCAAAGAAATGGATCCCTTAAACAAAACCGCCAAGAAACCTCTATCTGTTCACGTGCTTTCTGTTGATTTTTTTTAAATGACTAAATAATATTTTAGGTGAGAGCTGACAAGATAGTGAATCCAAACTTGCATCCAGACAGCCCAATGGTATTTTTCTGTATTTCTCTGGAAGAATTTAACCACTCTTCTCTCAGAAAGAACACAGCTGTGACCCATGTAAAAGAATAAGAAATGCTCTGAGATTTCAGTGATTAGTTGATTTGCATCTTTAGTTGAAAGGAAATTCTAGCTAATTAATGGACTCAACTACACTTGTTTTAATTTAAATAAGCAAGCCTAAAAGCCTTCTCTGCACCTCTGTTTGTTTAAGTTGGGTTTGTCTCTTTGATCTCATGTTAACATACCTTAATGACAGGTAAAGATTGATAATGGTGTATTGTAAAGTTCAGGTAATAAATAGTGTTTTACTCATAATAATGCTGAATAATGTACTTTTTATGACCTAGTTTGATGGAAAATTTCCTTGTCAACTCTGCCTAATTGTCCAAACAAAACCACCCATTACTTAAAGAACTACATGTCTAACCGAGACACATTAATTAGGGTCATGACTGAGCTACGCAAAGGAATATAGTAACACTTCAGCTATCTTTAAGTATGATCTTTGGATAGCAGTCCTAATGTTAAACTGAAGTTTAATGGGGAGCTGTTGTTTACACTACCTTTTTGTAGCTCACAGACATATGTTGGAATCCATCCATAGTGGATGGGTGATGGGAAAACAGCATCTCCCTGAAGGTCTTTAAAGGTCATAAACAATATTAGTTTGAACATCAGAAGTCACAACATCAAGTAAGCCTGGATGAAAAAGGAGGAAAATAGGTTTCTGGGTTTTCATCCAGTCAGAAACTGAAGTCAGTAAATATCATGTTCCATCGAACTGAGGGTTAAAAAGGGGCTTAGTCTTCAGCTGTCAACATCTTGGAATCCTGTACATCAAAGTGCTGTGCCAAGCCCTCTGTGAGTGCTGGCACTCTCTCAGTACTTCATCTGTTTTGAAGTTTCAGGGATTTTTGTTGATAATGTAGTGAGGCTCCAGAAGTACCAGTATGGCCTGGAAAACAGAAGTCCAAATTTCAGAAGACTCTCATTTCAGAATTAAAAGTGTTCAAAACCATTTTTAAGTGTGGAGACTTTTTTTTTTCCTGCACTGAAGCTTCAGCACATGCTCAGAGTGAGACTCTGCAACTATTGGTTTTATTTGTATTAGTGAAGTTCACATTTCTGACCCAGGATTCAGAAAGAGTTTTTAGCTCATTTGGGTTTACACTGCACTTGAAAGTAAACGTTCAAGAAAATGTATTCAATATTGATTCAAATCTTCAGTCCTATTCTACTGTAGCCTTTCCTTTTTCTTTCAGGACTAATCTGTGCAAATGAATAATTCTTTGCATATTTACTTCCCTTACTACTTTCATTGATAGCTACATGCTTGTCTTTCTTCACAGGATAGAATGGCATGTTCCCTCTTTTGATTCCTACATTAAAAAAGAAAAAGACAACATAAAATTTACAGGCTTTCCCATTATTTTCTGTTTAAAAAGCGATACTGGATTCTTGTTGTCTAACTTTCATTGCGCTTGTGCTGAATTCTATGGGAAGCTGAGGCATGACAGGCTGCCTGGGGCTAACAGCTCCTACCTACTTGTGTTGAGGTTAATGCAAGAATAATAATAATAAAAAAGCTTCATTCTTTGATATGTTTGCATTATTTTCCCTTTTATTATTTACAGAAGTTTAATTTCTAAATCGGAGCAAACAGGTATGCTTACCCACATAACCCCCTGGTGGAACTTTGGTTACTTGTGATTGTTTTGCATTGCCTGATGGGGAAAACAGACTGCTTCTGCTCCCCACGATGAAGTCCACGAGGACTTTACCATGATACTTGGTGAATTTGATCATGGATTCTCAAGTGACTTCTACAGGCTAACATAGCAAATTTATCAAAGCAATTAGTGTAAAATCATATGTCAGACTACTTGAAGAAAGATTTCCTCTTTCATGTGGTATAATGGAGAATGCAGGACAATTTTTCTCTAGATTCACCTATGGACTCGGAGGTGATTTACAGGTTGTTCTCCATGTGTGGTGGGGAGTTCTTGCAAACAGCAATGCTCTGGGCTGCATCTAGGGAAATGCTAGCTAAAAGCCAGGAGGAGAGCTTGGTGGAGTGTTGGTGGTTTGTTGTTTCTTTTTTCCCTCTGGGAACATGGGGACTGCTGAGCCATGTGGTTTGTTTAATAGGAGGGTACTTTTTGAAGTAATGACTGTGTCAAAGGAATGTATGTACAGGTTTGTAATATATGTAGTTCAAGAGTAATGGGACTGTAGAGAACTTTCTTCTCAATCTGTTAATTAGTGATAGGGGTATGATACAGGGGTTTCGTATTTGTTTCCTCATTACAGAATGGTTGGGAATATATTGTATATAATTGTTATATAAATAAAATAACAAATACCTTATAGCAGTGAATGTTGATATTATCAATAAGGATATTTTCAAATCCTCTGTCCCTGACTGTGTGGCAGTCAATGAATTTCAAATGGTCAGTCAGATATTAAGCAACGAAGTATCTCTTATTGCATATGCAAATTTTGCTCTAGAAATCCCTTAACTACTCTTTCTTATTAAGCGAAAGTACCCAACTTCTTTTTTTTTGTCATATCTCCTAAAATTTAACACTGGTAAAAAAAAAAATCAAAACAAAAACCAAGAAACAACAACATTGAATTTCTTCAAACAGAAATCTCTCTGGTTCTTGATTTGTCTGCTAAAATTGTTGAAAAAAATTAAAAATACTAATAAAGTATTAAGAAATGTTACTTAACTAGGAAATAATAGAAAGTAACTCAAGAGACAAGTTTTGTCTTCACAAATTCATTTAATTTAATTCTTATCTTATGCTGACCTCCAAACAGAAGTACCCCATGACTCGTGTAAATGTTCTGAAGGTTGTGTTACTGTAGCATACATTAGAAGTTCATCGATCAGGGGGTTCTTGCATTTGATAATTTTAACAAAATTTCTTCTGGATTGGTGGCATCTGAAGTAATAATGGCAATACTGCGTGAACTCAAATTAAATTTGATTTCAACCAATTTTTGTTATATGTTAAGCTAAGAAAGTATAAAAGCTATCTAGCCCCATATGAATATGATTCTCGATGGATCCTGTATTTAATACTCAGATACCATACCTATAGTGAATTACTTAAAATTATAATGAAAGATGAAAACATAAATCTGGGAAAACATGAGCTTCCAAGAGTGGCCTGTGTTGTGGGACGAAGCAATTTTCTTGACGCAGGGTTCAGGTCCCTTTGAAAAATCAGTGCTCACTTTTCTAACTACCATAGAAGCAAACATGCAATACTGCTGATTTAAGAGAATTTGTATTCTCTCCCACAGCCCCCATGCAATGGAGCTTGGATCTTGGAAACACAGCAGCTTCAGTGCAAGGCAGTGTATCAGCATGCTTGGAATAAAATGTAAAAGCACCTCCAGAAAAGTAGAGCTCTATCCTTTTCCTCTCTGTTATTTTCCGTCAGTATTAAGAGTATATAAGATGTTATGCCAAAAGCGATTTGTCCTTTTTATCTAGTAAGAAGAATGCTTTTGTTATTTGCATTTCTGAATTGCTTAGCTGCCCAAGCATGCTTTATGTGTGCTGCTTGAAATGTGTCATTGGATCACGTGAGTGCTGTTCTCTAGCTGATGTTGGACTTCCTCCAACAAATATGGATTATGTTAAAGTAGGTTCTGAATTGACGAGGATATGTTAATAACTCCCAGATGGGCATCTTTGTGCAGGGAAATACAAGCGGTGTATGGCATGAGCTAGTGTTTGGCAGGTCCATCATTCCGTCATTAAAGGCCACATTATTACTTACAACTCTGCTTGCATGACAATTGCTTGCATAAACTCAGTCTCCCAATAACAAATACACACAATTTGCTTTGCGATATATTTACCTCTTGCAAGGATTTTTTTTTTATATATGCCAGCTGGTATTTCCTCCAGTTTAAAATACAGATTTCTGAAAATGAAATAGTAGCATGAAATAAACACTTAGGTTCCATAAATCCATTATTAAGATCATTCTTTTCAGATGTGTGATACAAATAGAAGTACAAAATACTTACATCTTCATATTTTTGCAGTCTATATTATTCAATGTTTAATGCCAACACGAGAATTCTGGTTGCCTGGGCAATTTACACTGATTATTTAAATTTTCTTTAGTTACAATTGGATATGCTATGTTTAAAAAAAAAAAAAAAAGTTATTTCATACTCTAAGGGGGTTTGTAGTCTTCCTATGGACAGTTAAAAATAGTGTTGTTTTTAACACAGTTGCATGGATGGAAGACATTGTTATGATTAGATAACTATGTAGGCAGTATACACAAAGGTGAATTATAAAGTAAAAACATTTGCTATGCATCTTGATCACTGCACTTGTGCTTCATCTATTAATCCATTTTAACAAAACATTCCAAAGCTCTGTTCATCCAGCAAACATCTGCAAAAAGTGTCTGGATGGAAAATATTCCTCCCTTTCTTCTCCACCCAATGTCTTTTTGCAATCCTACCCCTCCTAACTATCCAGTCATGAACTTGGAAACAAATGCAAAAGCCATACCAGTTTTTTGGGGTATCAGAAAAACCCATCATGAATTACATCTTTCACTGCTAGCTAGAAGTGGAGCAAAGGCTTTGGATTTGGGGAATGGCATACTTTGGTATTCCCAGTTTTTGTTCTTATCTTTAGTCCTAGAGCCCTGACTCCAGGAGTGGAGCCTATAAAGCTGGACCTCTGATAATGATTCGGGGAGTAGTTACCAGGTAAGATAAGATAAATAATACAGGAAATAAACATTTTTTAAGAAACTTCATAACATCTTTTTTTTAAGATGTGAATGTCATGAATATTATCAGTTGCCTAGGTTATTCTGCCTCGAAGTCAGATCTATACCTCACTTTAATGTATTCTCACAAGCATGCATGTGTATTTTCTCACTTATGCACCTATACGCAAACCTGGGTTTTGACTGGCATATCAATGATAATGATTACTTTATAGTTCTTAATAAAAAGGTGAAATATACATTTTGCAATAATTTCATTGAGCCAGCTGATGAGAATTTGCATTTTGTAGTACATTCTGGAGAATACTGCTGTGTTGGGGCAGTATTTTCTGGTGACGACCCAAAACGTCGATACCATCCAGTGTCTGGAACTGACCCAAGCAACAAAGATACTGTGAGGGCTCCATGTATTTTTGTACTTCTCCAGTCTCTTTCTGCATGTTATGATATTATTACTCTCAATCTGGCACTTAATTTTCTTGGCTCTTAAAATGAGTGTTGTAAGAGTAGTTGAATGTAATATGTGGTATTTTAATATTGTGACTCTTAATGCTACATAAAACCTTTGTTTCCTACAGGTTTATTGAGCTGGTGTATTAGATTTCCTGCTGCATGAGCAAGAAGATTATGGTGGCTTACGTCTAAGTGTACTTTTGGGAGGCATTTTGTATTTTCTCTATAAATAGTCTTTCTAAAACACAATTGTGAAACTATTAATGTTTATATCGCATTATACATCTCTCTAAGTTTACTGTGCTGAGTATACAGTGCGGTAGCAAGAGGAAATTTTTTTGTCTAGAAAACATGTTCAGAATTGTCATTGTTAAAAGGCTACTAAAAGGCAGGTTTGTTATATTTATCTTTTTATCTGTAGGGTATTTTTGGCATATTACACTGAGTCATTCCTGTTTTCAACAGTAGTAAAATTACATCTCTTAAGGAGTTAAGCACTTCAATAGAACTTGCAAATGTTAAGCTTCCAGCAGTAGTGTGGGCATCCTGGCTATTCCTTTTGTGTCAGAAAAATGTCAAACGAGTCGGGGGAACGGGCTAAAGTTGCGTCAGGGGAGGTTTAGGTTGAATATTAGGAAAAACTTCTTTACTGAAAGGGTAGTTAGGCATTGGAATGGGCTGCCCAGGGAAGTGGTTGAGTCACCATCCCTGGAGGTCTTTAAAAGACGTTTAGATGTTGAGCTTAGAGATATGGTTTAGTGTGGGCCTTGTTAGAGTTAGGTCAGAGGTTGGACTAGGTGATCTTGGAGGTCTCTTCCAACCTGAACGATTCTGTGATTCTGTGATTGCAATTATAAGCTCTTCACAGATAAAACTTGAACTTGGGAGTGAGAGCATGTGCGTAGTAAAACTTGTATTTTACACTGTATAAACTTTTTTTTTTCTTTGCCTTAAGCAAAAGAATGCATTTATTATGGAATTTAAAGAAAGAAACCCTGGAAAGATCCTTCATCCTAAGATAAATGGAAAATATATGTGGGGGGAGGGATGCAGAAGTAGTTCATATATGTATTATATTACTGATGTGTATTCTGTTTTGAGAATAATTTAATGAGCGATTTCTTCACAATTTATAAGAAGATGCCACAGGCCTAACTCTGCGAGGTCCCCTGGAACCATTTATTCATCTGTACGTGAACAGCCAATTTCATTATTTTTAAAAACATAACATGAGTGAAACAAATGGTTAGTGTCACTCTGTCCAGAGAAATGAAAGATTATCATCTCAAGTGGTGGCTGTCAGGTGGACAGGGTCCAGCTCTGCGTCCTCCTTGGGTTCAGATGCAGGGTGACGTGTGGGTAATCTGCAATTTGCTGGGGGCATCGTTAGCTGGCTCTGCCTCCGGGGTAGGATTTGAAGCAGGCCTGGAGCAGCTGTGTGCCAGGTGGGTTGGGGAGGGATGCTCAATGCCCTGCCATCACCCACTGGAGCTGGTGCCAAAGCCCTGGTGACACAGAGGAGGCATTAGGTCAGATGAGTTACATTAAGTGGCAAGTGATAAATTCAAGATGACAATTCAAAACGGCAGTGTTTCTCTGAGTAATTAATTCCAGTGGTGCCTGAGGCAGTGCTTGGTTGCTACAACCAGTGTGGCCAAAGCTGAGCAGCTAATGAGAAAACATTACAGCAAAGATTAGGGGCTGGTGCATTCTGGCAGGATGAGGTCACTGTGATCAGAAAATATTAATGCAGGCTTAATGTGATAAACTATGACAAAGAAACTTTGTGTTATTCATGAGTGGTTAAAATGCAGGAATCCTTTTTTTTTTTTTCTTTTTTTTTTTTCCTCCCCCCCCCTCGAATGGCTTTTACACGCTGCTTGGTCCTGCAGCACCAAACCTTGTGTTGGTACTGTCACATGCAATCCATGCCAAAGCTAGTTAGCTGCTGCAACCAGACACAAATCCTTTCTTCCCTTTCATTTGTTCTAATTACTTTTGTCAGGTAATAGTAAACACTCAGCTTAGAGGAATGAGTTTTGCAGTTGTTAGCTATGAATAGAAAGAATTATGAGAAATAACACTTCCATGCTCGGCAGCCTCCAGCCTTTGGTCAGCAGAGGAGATGTGATTGCACGGTACTGGCTAGAAAAAGCCAGGTGCTTCCTAAAACTTCTACTGTCTCAGTTATAGGGAAAGGTTGCCTAAAAACAGAGTTTTATAGTTACAGTCTTGCACCCTTGCTGCAGCAGCACAGGTCTGACTGGGTTATTTGCGAAGAAAAATCAATAGACAGTGGAACTTTAAAAAAAAAAAAAAAAAAAAACATTTTTGTGAGATTTTCCCATGCTGTTATCCCCCATAGCTGCAGGATTTGCATTATGAATAACTACAAGTGCTGTGTACTATCTTAATGGAAACCCATGGGTTATAATGTGCTTATTAAACGCTTTTACCAACAGACTTGAAAAAATGCTCTGCTAATTATGAAGTGGTATTTATTTCATAACTGTTTCCCATTGTGCAGTCCACCTCATCTATATCCTTGCAATTATTGTGACATTTGCGTTTCTGTTGTCTAAAGCTTAACAGTTTTCATATTTTTGCTTTGTTCTCTCATTTCCATATTTACATAACAATCACTTTTCATCTGAAAGCACTCCAAATACTCTGGTACAAATATTTCTATAGGGCAGATAAAAATAGTATTTAATCAGATCAGTAAGACTTCACCTAGTCCTAAATGTCAAATAATACAATTAATTGGCAAGCTTGTAACCAAATCCTTACACTATCTTGGCATATATTGAACTATCTTGAATGTTTTTACCTTACATCTTATACTACAGTACATACCTTCATCTTTTAAAGGCCGTTTAAAAAACATATTTATTTCAGCAAGATATTATGCATTTTCTTTTGTATTTCTCTCATCTAACTCTTACCTTTTATAACAGTTTCCAGAACACTCATACAAGAAAACACAATACCATACATTTTTGTCTCATTCAATTATTTTTATACAGTATTGAACTAGTATAGTGAAAATATATGGTGTCTGATACAAAATTTGAAAGTGATGTTAAGGACTACAGTTACAAGATAAGGAAAAAAAGTATTAAATACAGTATTAAATACGTTGACCCATTTTGTAATCAGACATGCAATGACTAATATTTCTCTGATAAACAATGAAAGTATCATCAAGGGTAATATGCAGTAGTATGAGCTGTAATCTAGTAAGTGACAGTTGTTTCCATGGTACTAAAATCTTTTTGGACATGCTCCTTTTTCTGTTTGTATAACAAGCTTGTCAGTTTGCTCAGGTTTTATTCATTTCTTTCTGTATTTACACAGTGGACAATTATTTTATCTTCATTTTCAGGCAAAAGAAAAAAATATCCCATAGTTTAATCTCCGTAACACACAGCCATATAATTTCCATTAATTAAATGATGAATTGGAAACTATAGATAAAATATATTAAATGCAACAGTTAGGCCCTATTGCCATTTATTTTTAATGTTTAACACACATTTAGGCCAAATACTTTAAGTGCAAATTAAACTCTAAGCAGGACAAAAAAAAAAAACAAGGTTAGAACTATTTGAGTTCTAGATAAATTTTGGAATTTCTGTACATTCCTGTAATGTTGTTGCAGTGATTAAATGGGTAGTTATGTAATTACCTGTATTTCAGAGGAGAATACATATTTTCATGGAAGGTGTGGGGAAATGCTTTTTGACTACCCATTTGGAGCCTGCCATATGAAGAGAGATGAACAAATGCGTAATGGTGTTCAGATGAATACAAGTGCATTCACCAGGTCAGTAGGCAAGATCTATGTAGTACTAATTGCTAATCATTTACTACCCACATTAGTTCAATTTATTTGCTCATCAGAATAATGTGAGCAGGTGTAAAAACTCCTTGCATGGGTTTTCTATCTGCAAAATGCAACCGTTGCAAGAGTCTTCATTTTCATGGCAGGCATTTTTAGTTGTCTTACCGTGTGGCAGGAAGGCTTCCGAATGTAATATACAGTAATACTAACGGAGAAGGGAAGTCTGCTGATGCCATAGTGTTAAAAACAAAAAAATTATCATGAAGATGGTTTTTACTTGGTTATCATGCCTTTCTCTGGAATTTTATAATTAGTGAAGATAGCTACATTTTGCTACTATTTAAATTATAAACTGTTTGGGGAAGTGTATTGTGAGGAATGGTTCAGACAGGTTGAAGATGTAAAGTGCTAGGCTCTAAATGGATTATTATGTTCCACATTTCATATTTTATAAAGGATATTTCTTGTTAAATTGGAGTGCCTGGAAAACTAACTCATTAAGTTTTTGAAAATTTTTAAAAATTAGCTAAAATCTATTAAAAATGTCTCATTTATACAGCAATGATCATATCAAAGAATGTCTCAGTATCACTTCCATTTTTAAATATGTATTATTAGGTAGGCATTAAAAGTCATACACATTAAAACTTTAAAAATACATTTTCAGTATGGCTGCAGCATATGATCTCACACTAGAGGATGGCCAATGAGTCTGGGTTTTAATTTTGGTAAACTAAGCCACAGTATGGTTTAAATAGAGGCTTTTCATTTAATTCCAACTACTGAATTTCACAGCATCAAAAGAAATGTTTTATTTCACAGATTTAGGCAGGTTTTGGAAAGTCTGTGTGGCTTTGTTTTTTCAGAACAAACCCACAAATTTATTAATAGTTTCTACTTCAGATCCTGATGTCAAACCCATACGGTTGGTAGAAGAGAAACTTGAAAACATTTTTTGCTGTGTCATATCTGGTTTATGCTTACTAGTACCTGCATTTGTGTATTCTTCTTCCATCCCTTAGTACCTGAAGCTATTTAGCGTGGCGAACGTGGGGCTGGCTGAACGCATAAACACTGAGAGATGACAGGGTTTGCTGCAGTGGGAAACCAGGGAATATATAATTGCATCGTTGTCTCTCGTTTGGTTCCCACGTGTAACTTGCTTAAATGTCACTGCAG
The DNA here is from genome assembly GCA_013399115.1 of Anseranas semipalmata. Lineage (NCBI taxonomy): Eukaryota > Metazoa > Chordata > Aves > Anseriformes > Anseranatidae > Anseranas > Anseranas semipalmata. Next base: position 1,331,499 of record VXAA01002996.1, on the reverse strand, counting down.
GCTGCAGGCTCTCACTCTTCCCTTCGCCGTGAGCCTTATCCAACCCACACTCAGCCATCACGAGCGCGGAGCCTGAGCCAGTGCCCGCAGCCCCAGGGGGATTCATATTCAGGCATCACCGATCGTTGACCTGGCTATTGTTGTTTGTGATACTTACTGGTAAACTTTCGCAATCAATACAACATCAGCCCGCGCAGCTCCTGGGAATGGAAACCTGAAGCAGCGCACTTAATCTTGAGGCTGGCTCCTGCTCCCTGCTCCGCTGCTAAAGCAGGCGGTTGGCCTCCGTGATGCAGCATGATTGCCGCAGAGGTCAGGAGTGAGCTGGCTGGGCGAGCGCTGATGGATGGCTGCTCGTGATGAAGCGCTGCTTCCGTCCGACGAGGGGTGTTAATGATGACGGACCATAACTGCGTGCACAAGAAAATGTGTAGCTTGCTTGTGGACCTGCGCAGTGAGAGCTGGAGGATGCAATGTGGTAGTTTGGAGCAAGTCTTTGGGGGGAAAAATAGTAATGAAGAAAGTGAGGTCTCATTAAAAGTTAGAGAAACCTTCCCATTTGTTACAAAATTGGAACAGTTGCTGCAAATGTGTTGCCGCACATGTATTTTCCTGCCATTCTACTTGCATTGGGTTTTTTCCTTGCTCTTAACTACTTTGCAAATTGACAAAAACAGGAAATGACCTCAAAGGCCGATGAATTAAAATTAACACAAATGATCTCTGCAGGAATTTATTCAAGCTGTATGCTCCACTGCCATATACCATGTTTTGCTTGAAGTCAGTGATATGGGCTGAGATCTGGTACTTTGGTATGTCTCGCAAAAATTAAGTTTCTCACCTTTAGAAAGGGGAGAAATCTCTGTGAATGAAATGAATTGTCTAAAAGCTCACCTCTTACTCGAGACAGCTTTCCACTAGTTTTGTACCTTGGAAAGAAAACGCTAACGTAACTAAATAATCACTTCTGGGTACATTTATTTTGACTTTTTTTTCCCCCAAATGCTATCTAATGCTTTTATTTTACAGGTTTCTTGTATTTTATCTTCTCTGTCTCTTATAGATATAGATTGGAATATGAATGCCACCCCCCCTCCAAAAACAAACAAACAAACAAAAGAAGCCCAACACAACAACAGTGACGACAACAAAAACAAAAAAAACTCCACGAAGTTTGTCACTAGTTGAATGCTGAAACTACAGGCCAGCAAGACCTCAGTAACGCTCTCTACTGCTCTGTTCTGCAGCAGATTCAACGAATGGAGGTGGTGGCATTTGTGGACCAGGATATTCACATCTGTGGAAGCGCTTCTTACAGATGCAAAACACCCCTGGACTTCTGTGGGGGAGCACCTGTGTATTTACTTGTGTTTTAAGATGCGTCAAGCAGCCCTGGGTGAGTAGCTGTTGTAATGTCTGTAGTGGGGAGGACATGAAAGCTGGTGAACTACCTCCAACACCCTTGGTTTTTAATTTTCCTCTTAGCTTGTAGGCAAACGTAACTGTGGAGAAAAGTACATGACCTATCTTAGAAATTCCAGCCCTGCAATTTAATGTTTTACAGCTGAAAATTCAGCTGTATGGTGAAGTGTCCACTGACACTTTTTCAATTCTGATATTTCATGTGCTTGTAAACTGTTGTGTAGGAGGCACAGGTTTTGCTCCAGACATCTGCATGTTTCCTATTTCAGCCCAATAATTTGATATCCAAAACAAGCCCAAACACTCTTTCTAAAAATAGGTTCGGTGCTCTGATTATTAAAATAATATTTGTGATGTTCATAGTTTTCTGCCACTGCTACGTTGATGGTTTTGTAATATTTAATACACTTTTCCCTAAAATGTACCAAAATTCCCTGTTCTTGTCCTCATTCCTAATGCGTGGTGATGAGATTTTCAGTAGACCTTTACACATCATTATGGGAATATCTACATTTATGCAAATGTGGATTTATGAAAGGGTAAGGGTTCGAAGGCAGAGTTGGCTGATGAGAATTGAAACTAGACAAATAAGGCCAGTTAGCTTTAGCTGAATGTAGGCCACATCATTCCTGGTCATGACTGGGCTTCGAATTGTGAGCTTCCAGCACAGATCTCTACAAACCAACAACAACAAAAAGTGTTTTTACACAAAACCAACAAAATTGATTTTTGATTTTGATGAAGAGAAATTAGATGTAGTGGCGTCTTTTTTTTTTTTTTTTTTTTTT
>VXAA01002996.1:1299485-1323547 GCA_013399115.1 Anseranas semipalmata | reverse complement strand
AAAAGAAACATGCCTATTTGGAAAACTAGAAAATACAGTACTGAGAGGTACTCAGTGTTAAAAATCATAAAAGTGTTATTCAGCTTTAGTTGGACAAGACATAGTTTTGAGTTTAGTTGAAATTTTTACTACTGTGGTTAAAATATTGAATTTTTCATTGAATTTTCCAGTCCATTGTCCTACTAAAGAATTTTTGTAACCCATATAGATACTGCCAGGAATAGTATGCATTTATTTGGGAAAGAAATGAGCATTACAATATTTCAAACTTTCAGTGTTTGTTTTATTTTTTACTCTATTTGATAATTACACATTAAATACTGCTATTATTTAAAATGTTTTTTTTTTCAGGTTTCAGATTTTCTTCATTTTTTTTTTCTCAGTGGTCTGTTACACGTATTTATCATTAATTAAGTAACATTTAATTACAGCCACAAATGTGTTTTTTTTTTTCTTCCTGTTAGTTAGATGATACTCCATGCTTGGTCCTCAAGTCTTTCACTGTAAATAAAAATCTAGGAAAGAAGATGCCTAGCTCTAAAAAATATTTGTCATTCAATGGCTGTACTACAGTTTTATATTTTCTCCAAGTTTTAACATATAACTCTAAGTTTTCTTTAAATATTCACCTAGCTTTAATGTGTATGTGGTCTCAAAATGCTATCTAATTTGCACAAATTTCTGTGTAAAATACATATTCCACAGGATGTAGAAAACCAACAAATTCCAGTGGACTCCAACATCTGGAAGAACTAAGAGCTGCAAGTAGATTAAAGTGCTAGTGAAACTACTAGGAGATGCAGTTTTGGACCTACTTATGTGAAGAATGTGGCCTTTTCCACGTTAAAGCTGTGTTTCAGTCTTGGTTTCTTTTTTTTTCCTTCTGTGTGGGTTTTTTAATCTTGCATCTGTGTTAAAGCATTTTGTAGACTTACTTTAATAGAAACAATATTAAAATAAAGCCAGAATTATTTCCAAGCACTTCAAGAAAAATGTGTGGAATATCCATGAAAACAACCTATTTCTTTATCACTTGTCTTAGTCTCATCTGGCAGAACAGTAATTTCTTTGACATATTTTGCACCTGGCATCCTTTTCCTAAAATAGCATTTAAAATGTCAGTATCCAATCAGTGCTGAGAAAATGAGCAATGCCAAATACCAAAGGTGTAGGTGTTCCCAGGGCTCCTGGTGAGGACCTGGGGCTTGAGCCCTCCCTGCAGAGGGGACTCTCTGTTTGCAGAGGACCTGAGAGCCCCAGCAGAACTCAGGTATCAAAACAAGGGGTATTGAGCTCTGCACATGGTGTCGTCAGTAGCACGTGTGAACTGCTGTTCTGGTGAAGGATGTGAAAATACTAAAAGTTGTTTTATGAGCCAAATCTGTCTTCCCCGGTCACTGAAGTGAACAGAACAGGACCATCCAGTTGGAGAAGATGGCCAGAATTAGGTGTTGTGGTCCTGGTTCTGCAGCGGGACTTGTTCTTGTTTCAGCAACACCAGGGCAGGCTTCCTTTTCCTCTGCTAGTGGCAGAATTGAGGAGTTAAAATTCCCACCCTTGCGTGCTAGCTGGCTTCAAAAAGTAGAGATATGAAGCAGATAAAGCAACATTTTACCGAAAGTTCATTCATCAAAAAGCTGCATATTTTGAAAAGGGTAAAAGTACTACTAGACCCATCAGGGATAAGTAAAGGCTATATACTATAGATTATTTTAATCCCCTTGCTAGATATAAAAGGGATAATTACATATTTGTGGTTGAAGCCATGTGGTGGAAAAATCAATACAACTTTTTTGTATGACACTTCATTAGTGTGAAAAATTTTAAAAGCTGAAAAGAACTGCCTTGCAATTAAATGCCTCTGCTACTCCAGATTCAGTAATGGGTTTGTATTATTATCTAGTTTATTTGAAATAGTGGTTGCACTATAGCAGTAATTGGAAAACATTGATTATGTACTTGTATATAGAAAACTTGGCAAATCATTACAGGGCATAGCAACAGTTAGTTAGCCTTACTAATGAAGCACTAATTGCTGTAAGTAGGTTAACATGTTAGTGAAACTATAGGGAGATACAGCCTTGGATTTTTTTATCTGTTCAGTGCTACATATTTTTTTAAATTGCATTTTGAGAAATCTGATTTTGCAAACACAAACCACAAGACTCTCTTGATGCTATATTTGGAATAATTTCAGACAGTTGTTTTTGTGTTTTGATTTTTTTCCTTTGAATATAATGTCTAGTACATTTACGTCATATTTATGCTACTCCTATCAACCCTGTGACTTTAATGTATGTAAATGGCTAACTTGAGTGAAATGCTGGTCAGCTCCATTGATTTCCTTATTTTAATGCAATTATGTCATCCATGCTATACGCTTCTTCAACAATCTCTTTTTTTAATTAGACCGTTCTATGTTTGAAGAGTTAGTAGTTAAACTGATATAATATATAGCCAATAGGGAAACATCTTTTTCAAAAATCTTCATATTGTGAAAATCTGAGTGTATCAGATCTACTTAGTGAAATGTATCAGAACTAGGAATAGCAATAAATAGATTTTATTATAACTATTGACTGGGAAAGACACGTTACAATTTCTTTGATTATACTACATTAGCACATTCTGTTTGACAAGTATATGATCAAAATATCTTTATGGCTGGATTAAAAAAAAAAAACACAAGCTTTCTGAACAGCCTTCTAAAGCTAAGAAAGTTTCAAAACTGGTCTGTGAAAATTTGCCATTTCTCTTCTCAAAATTCAATTTAGAAACTAAAATAGAATGTGGATGTTTAGCCAATTAGCTCATGCAAATTTGCATTTAAGAACACAAAAAGTTTTGCTAACCATCCCTGACATTGGAGTTGATGGCCCTCCTAAAAGCTTGCCCTGAAACTTATCAGTCCTGGAAGTGAAGTATTTATATATTTAAAGCAGAAGACCTTACTAAGCTGCCAGTATTATATCAGGAAGCGCTTGTGTACTGTGTGGCTGATGGAGCACTGGCACAGGTTCCCCAGACAGGCTGCCAAGTCTCCTCAATGGAGATCTTCAAAAGCAACCCGGACATGGTGCTGGGCACCCTGCTGTAGGTGTCCCTGCTTGAGCAGGGGGTTTTGGACCAGATGTCCTCCAGAGGTCCCTTCCAACCTCACCCTTTCTGTGGTTCTGATTTTGCAGACAGATGTGCACCCACTTGAGGCACAATATAGGATCTGTTTATGTATCTACCTTTGTACACAAGTTGGGTGGCTGTGTCAGATTTCAGACACAGGTGTCCACTTGGATGCGAGCAGCTGGTGAGGCTGACACAACTTCCTAAGGGGTAAACCTGTCACAAAGGAAGAGGTTGCAAATGTTTGGCATGTTTTTTGCACACACTCTAGTCTGGTAGGAGAAGTTCCTCAATGCTAACAAATGCATTTGCTTTGCAGAGAGCTGTTGTGAGATTGCAGACTGAATTTGAGTGAAATCAGGCAAAATCTAAGCATGAAGGTATGGCCTGAGGGACAAGAGGAGGGATGAAATCCTGACACATCCTGGGAGCCAGGGCACTTACTGGATCTCCTCTCAACACTCTGCTATCCAAAAAAAACAACGCTCCGTGGCAGCCCTCCTACAAGGTATGGTGCTCTCTGACCGGGAAGCAGGTGAGCTCATGACCTTCGGACCTTGGTCTGCCTGAGATATTTCTTTGGGGAATGCAAGCACAGAGTTTGGCTGCATGGGACAGGTTGCAGCAGCCTCTGCAGCATCTCCCCTTCCTGCCTCCCTCCCACCATACAGCTCAGCAGCTTCATTGCGTTTTGACAGCACTTGGCTGCAAAAGTGCAGGGCAGGATTTCCTTGTTTAAATAGGTGTTAAATTCTCTCTCAGATTCACAGGAATAAAGAATGGCCCCCTAAGAAGTTGCATAACGACCTTGACTTACAGAACATCTTGGAACAATTCTTACATTGAAAAGTAAATGAATAACAACACATAAAGTTTACCAAGCAAGTGTTAGAAAACGCGAGTTGTGATTCTTGCCACATTCCAATTTTTTAAAAATAAGCGTGTGTTTTTTCAAAAGATTTTAAAGGGGAGGAGGGATGTTTTAAAGGGAAAACTGCTTCCAGTTGAGAGCTAACCTCAACTAGTTCTGCTTTGACTCAGCTTTCCAAAGAACTTAACAATATTATACCCCTCTGTTCATAATAATGAGCTGTTTTGTGCAAAGCAGCTCATTATTATGAATGTAAGGGCATGTTTCGACTAGTAAAGCAAATCATAAAAATTGCTGCCCATGTCACGTTTTTTCCTTTGTCAATAAAAGATTTTCCTGAGGGTCAGAAACAATTATTGACCAGAGAAAAATCTCAAGTCTTATGTGGAAATTCTACCCAACGAATCTGAAAGTAGAGGAGTGAAGTTATGAAACTAAAAGTATGTGTGGTGAACATTATCTGCAAGGTCTTTTATGTTAAGGAAATCATGACATCTGCCAATCTTTCAAATTCCAAAGGGTAAAGAATGAGGTCTGTTAGGCTGTCATTGAACATGACAGGCTTAATGTCAAGTTTATAACAGAAAAAGGGCAATCTTATTGTGGTTTATTCAGTTTTATGTTGCTTGTTCAGTAGAAAAGCTCATTTTTTATCTAATTTATAGCATTTGAAATACCAAACAGATTTTTTACATATCTCCTGAGCTCACAGCTCCTCTCGACTACCCCTTAGTCGTTCCTTTAGGGAGCAGTCTTAAATCCTTCCAATTTAGCATCTATGTGAGACCAGACAATTGTTTTACTTGAGCATATCCTTCAGTTGTTATAGAGCTGTTTCTAACTCCAAACATTTTAGTTTAATTACTGCTTAGAATATTTGCTATATTTTTATCTAGGTTGCCTCTCACTTGAGCCCATTGGGCTGAAGAAAGAATTACTCCCCGTGCTGTTCTGTAGCCCTTCTTGTTCAGATCTGTAATTGGCCCTGTGTTTTTGACTTTTTGCTAATAAGCAGCTTACTTGCTCTCCCACTAGACTCAACCCACCACTTTTGTTTCATGAATTTTACAAAGGATTTTAATAGATGCTTTAGGCTATGCAAAATGTTATATGAAGGAAAGCATTAATGCTCTAGCCTTGACACAAAGGACGTGTGAATGGCTGCTTATCATTACCGTCAGGTATCAAAATTTTCATTAGGAGTTCTGGAGGACAAAAGGGGAAAAAGTGTAGCTATATGAAAGAATATTAACCTATACTGTGTAACCAACCACAATTGCTTAGCATTTTACATTAACTCTCTTCAGACACTGGCTCTCATTATTTTTACACATACATAATAACTGCTTATTATAGCAGTACAGTTCACACTGATATATTGTAGATAAGGTTGTGTCAGCACTTCCATTATAAACCCTATTTTCAGAGGTTTAAAAGGCAGCTGTAAAAATTTACTCCAGACAGAAGATTGGTTTTCTAGGTTTCTGCCTGGAGCAATTTTTTTTAAACCAATTAAAAACAATTGGCTGTTTTTTAAGCTATAGAAGTAAACAAAACAAATTAAGAGGTTTAAAGCACTTTTTGCACTTCTGTAACTCACAAACCTTTATTAAAAAAAGAAAAAAATTTAGAGAGCAATCTGTTAATATGTTATACTTGCCAGTAGTTTTCTGTAAAAGAAATATATACTGGGTATTGCAAAAGAGAGTTATAAACCAGGATACCACTACTTAAAATTACTATTGAGTTCAGCAGATGCTGCTTAACAAAAACATCTTTTTTAGCTCTAGAATGTAAGTCCAGACTTTGCTGTCACCAAACACCTACTTTTTCTGAAGTCCTCACTCCTACAGGGGCTAAGAAGAGTCATTTCATGTTAGACTTCCTGGGCTCACTGGGAAACCAAGGTGTGATTTTGCAGTCATACGGATCAGCAAGAGACCCAAGTGGTGTGGGGTGCTGGGGATTGCTCCCCAAAGCTTTCCAAGCCTCTGTGGCAAAGCACTGATCAGGGGGTGGTACTTGCTAAGAGGACTTCTGGAAATGGTAAGCGAGTCTTTCCCTTTCTGGCTGTCACCAAGCCTGGCACTGCCACCCGCACAGAGATGATGGAGGTTAACTCCTTTCCCTGCTTTGCATTAGGTGGTTATCTGTGGAGGCAGCCTTGCTGATGAAGGGCTCACTGGGGAGAAGCTCATGCAGTCAATCTTCAGGTGAATTCTGGTGTCAGTTTGCTGGTATGTGGTGTTGTGACACTTCTCACCAGTGGCATGAGTACTTGCAACCCCTCAGGCTGGAGAGCAAACAAAAATTTCCCCAAAAGTTCCTGAGTAGAGGAATGAAGTGTCCCCAGTTGGGTTTGAAGATGCCTTTGTGACATGTTAGATACAAGACGCTTCCTCCTCACATCTTGAAGGGGAAGGTGTGGCTGTCATTTGCAGAGCTCTTCCCTTGTGTTGGTTAATTTTGTGAATGATGTCCAGGTGCCTTGCGTGGCGGATGGAGGAGCACTGCTGGATTTTGCTCTGTAACTGTACCTGGCAGTGAGAGAGAAAAATAACAGCACACCCATGGTTATGGAGGTTACTTGGGAGGTACCCAAATTAGTCAGTTTGATATCCCAACATTTCAGCCCATCTGTTCAAACAGGGATTTACCCACTACTGTGAATTGTGCCTTACTATCTACTGGGTAATATTATGCATTAATTTCTGCAAATGGTTTTAGGTATGACATTTCTGACAGTTGTTCAGCTGAATTGGATTAATAATGCATTTTTATAACCCTCATTTCACTTAAAAATATATTACAGTGCAATGTTTTGAGAACCTCTAGAATTGAAATAAATATTTAAAATATATTTTAAAAAAGTTGGCTCATTGTGGTAGACATCAAAAGAAAACAATTGCCATGCATGTTCTTGAAACCTTGTTGCAAATTTGGAGGTGCTTGTTATCTTTTCCCCTAACTGATTTAATGAGGGAGTGCTCTGTTCCAGAAATGTGGTTGGGAAATGTCAGCACTGTATCTTTTATCATAAGATCAAGAGGCCAAATCCTGAAGTTCTCTCTAAGTATTCGTTCAGCTTCCAATATGGTAAACTCCCCATTGGAGGACCAAGGAAAGTGTCGAACTTGGATAGGAGTATAAAGGCACTTGAAACAAAGGCAGGCTTTGGAAATTAAAGCATTTCTATGACATGGTTTGAGGTGACAGTTCAAACAAATTGGAAAAACATACATGGCAAACCCTGTGTTTACTTGCTTAGCTCTTTTTGGTATAACATAGTGATAACAGCCCAGAAAATGGCCAGTTTCATAATGAAAATAGCTTAGTAAGATATTGAACTTCTGACACTATCAGCTTCTGTTAGTTCCTCTTCTGGTTTGAAGGCAGAGACACAGCTTCTGGTTTCAGGCAGAGAACCATTTCTACCTGCCTTTCTGAATAGCAAGGTTAGATGAGGTGTGGAGTATCCATAATCACATCTGTCTGCCTTGCAAGGCAATAGCTACACAAGCATGAAATGTAATAAGCAAAACACCGAAAAGAAATGTGAAAACATAGCAAAGTTCATGCAACATAATGTGGTTTCTATCTAAAGAAAAAAAATCAAATTTAGTTCTAAATTTGAAGCAGTCTTGTTTATAGAAGAGCTGATAGTATCTCTAAAGCTCATTAGGTATAAGCAATCTTATTGTTTAAATTTGCATTAAAAAAAAAGCTCCTTGTGTTTGCAACCTTATAGAAGAATTTCAAGAATTTTAACTTAAAAATTGAGACAAAAGCTTGGGCAGGTTTCATTTGAACCAAAGAATTCCTGTTGTGTTTCAGTGCTTCCATCTTTCTTGAAAAAGCTGTTTGGTATGCGCTTATTCAACATCTAATGAAAATACGATACATCTTACGAATTTTGTGGGACAATGCACCCAAGTGCACAGAAACTGTGAAAACACAAAGAATGGGTCTGCCAGCAGTAAGGAGCAGAGAAGCCATACAGTTGAGCATGTAGGTGGGTGACGGCTGAAATGCAGATAGGCAAGAGCTAGCTGGCAAGTCCAGGACTGCTGTTCCTCTGGCATTGAGCAAAGGGATGTAGAGCTGGTGGTGGGGCAGGAGGGAATGGAATCCCTCTCTCCAAAATTTGCAAGCCAGTCCCTCAGGTTTCAGTAAGTAAGGGGTGTGCTACACCCTTACAAATTGCCTCGAATGCCCAACGTATTGCAAATTACACGCCCTATGTTGGATTTTAATGCAACATCCACACTTAGTGCTAACTGGAAAGAACAGTGTTTGTGATAGTCCAGAACCTCTCCCTTTTCTTCTGAGTTGTAGATTACTTGCAATATTTAGCATAAATGAGGGACCACTACATCCCCTGCATGGAAGTTTTTCCACAAGAATTTCACATAATGAGATAATATTGTGCCCAGGGTTACATTACAGGTTCCAATTATCTTAAAGCAAATAACTGAATCTTTAAAATATTGTTGAAGAGTTGGATTTCTTTTTCTAAAGAGAAATTTAAATTTTAAATATTTGCAAGGGAGATATAGGTACAAATTTCTGCCAAACTTACATGTGTGCTGTCTTCCACCACAGGGACGGTTCTTTGTAGTGTTCTTCACCTTACTTTCCTGAAAGCTTACGAAAACATTATTTAAAATAGGTATTTCTTTTTGTATTCCAAGCAGAGAGGGCAAAAACAGTTTTCAGCTTTGTCTAGCTGGCTGAGATCAGCTACAGGCAAAATATAGATGATTTACCTCAATTAGCTACGGTTAGATTAGAACTGCAGTACATGTCCCTAGGGAGGTACAAGAGCAAGGTAACTAACTCTGAACGAGCAGTTCAGTTTCAGGGATGTCCCTCAAAGTGAAGACACAGATGAAGTGTGTGTATATGACTGTTTCTGGTCCTAAATAATATATTCAAGCTATTTTTTCTTAGTTCTACCTTATGTACTAAAAATAGGAAAAACATACACATCAATTGTGGAATGTAAAACACAAGGCAAGTTCCATAGAACATTGCTATAATGCATGCTACTTCCAAAACCTGTAAACTATTCACAAAATCGCTTATTCTGTAACCCTTTGAGAGTAGAACTGGAGAAGCATTGAAGGACTGGGGTGGTAAGTACATTTAAAATATGTAGAGGAACAAGTAAAAATTCCCCAGCACCCTTGACTAAAGGTAGATATCAACAACTAAAAGATCTCCAAGCACAGAGGCACAATTTGTAGAAATAATGTCATCAACTTAGAGACCTGAGAAAATTGATTTTCTCTCCTCATAAATCAGCAAAAAGTTCAGAAAAAGCATTTGATGGTGAGCGTCTGAAAAAAGCAGACCAGCCCCAAAGAGGAATCAGAAGCAAGAGCAAAACTTTCCCAGCTGGCTACATCATTTATTATTTAACTTCAGCAGATGGATCCACCTTAAGAAAGGTCCAAGGAGCTAGATGGAAACCAAATACAGCAAAAGGAAGTTGGGGACGTGGGTGTCAGGTTGTCAGTAATCTGACAGCTGTGGTAACTACCCTCTAATCCAGCGGCTCCAGCCACGCTCTCGGCTGACACCACAAGGACTGACTGACAGCTGAAGAGCGGGCACTTCTTGCAGGCAAAAGTGACATCCAGTCTATTAAGGCTGACAAGCACAAAGCAGAGATTTGCCCTGAATGGTTTGGTACTGAAGCCTAGTAAAGGGGTTATTTGAAAGGTCTTAGAGAAAGTGTCAGACTCAAGCTCAGATGATAACAATATTGTAATGATAGCACTGGACAATGAAGTGCTATGATTGCCCATACAGGCCAGGAAGATTGCATGTGGATATTGAGCTCCAGAAGCCAGTTTACAGCAGCAGATTCTCAAAAGCAAGCATGCCACAGCTCTGAGACCACTCTTTGTCAGAATCTTGAAGGCATTTTTTTTTTCAGTGTAATGATCTACTTGTGCCTTTGCTATTTTTGCTCTGGTGTTAAGGAAAAAAATTAGCAGTAGGAGCAATTATTGGAGACACCCGTAGAACATGCAAATGGTGAAGCAGTGTTATCCTTGATCTGTGGCTTGTAGGTTAAAATAAGATGTGCAAACTAATTTGCTTAGTGTTAAAAAGAAAATATACAGTAATCATGGAAATAGCTGGATTTTAGTCCAAATACTGAGCTTAAATTCAGAAGCAGTTGAGGAATCTGGGTCTGATACTGCAATATGAAGTCATACAAGTAGATGTGCTGCACAAAATGGGGCTAATTTTATAAATAAATACATAAAAATTTAGCATGGTTTTGTAGCTGGGTAGCTGGCTGGTACAGAAATGGTGAGCTTCCAGCAGGAACTGCAGACAGGAGATTGTTCATAATAGCAGTATCTGTATCTACTGTTGAGCAGAATTAAAAAGGAAACCTCTTATTATAGTATTTAATCAAATGATGGAGTTTTTTTTTTTGTTGTTTGTTTTTTTTTTTTTGTTACAAAAGCTTAATTCCATGGGCAGCTGCTGCTCAATCCCTCTTTCCCCCCTGCAATATTTGTCAGATCTCTTATCTAGTACCTACTGCCTACAATTTAGGCTGGCTTTCCAAGCAGCAGAAGCTGTGCCATTCATCAGCTAACTCGTTCTGTACCATTTACTGCATCTCAGAAATGACAGCTAAAGATCTGACCAATTGTCTTCCCAATATTCAAATGATCCTGCAGTTTATTTCTTCCCAGATACTTTCAGGACATTGCCCCTTCTTTCCATTAGATTATTCTTTGTAGCTCCAATCTATTAGTTGATTCTAGTCTAATGGAGACTCAGTTTTATGTCTCTTCTACATTTTCTGAGAAATGAAAGTTTACAAACCAAGATAAATCAGATGAGGTTTAGAAGCAATTCAGATTCTGATCACCAAGAAACAAGTATGGCTGAATCATGGTAACTGCCTGGAGAAGCAAAAGAGGTGACAGGAAAAAAAACTTCTAAACCTTGCATCTGGTTTGATTGCCAGTGGGTGAATAGCTAAGGCTGGAAAGTCATTGCTAACTATTTTTTAAATAATTGTCTTGAAACGTACCATGTGCTACGATAAAGTATTTTAACAGCAATGTAACTCCTTCCTATATTCAAAATACCAAAGAACTAATATGGCATGCTTATAGTTGGTACAATTTTTGTTTCCGCATGGAGGGGTTAGTCAGAAGTTGAAAAATCAGAGAACAGCAACAAAAAACAGTGACATCAGATAGGCACAGACCACCCAAAATGACAAGATTTTGGCACTGGAGATCACTAAAGATACCTCCTGGTCATGGCTCAGCTTAACCAGTTTATCATACAGTGGTGCAAACACTACATATGTGTTTGCACCCAGCCATGTCCTTACCCAGCTTGGGCCTCTCAAGAAACCTACCTGATGATATGCTGTGTCATGCTGTGCAGCATGATTTCCTGTCAGAGGACTAGGACAATGTGGCAATACTGGACAATACCAGGGTGAATTCTAGGAACAAGAGCATCCTTGCTTTACAGCTGCTGTTCTTTAGGGGACTTTATACTAATGATGTCTTACTGCCCGTTTTTCTCTATGAATAGGGTTTTGGGTTTGTTTGTGCTCAGTGTAGAGTGTTACACTGTCTTTCCTCGTCCAGAGATGGAGAAAGCATGCCGGAAAGCTTGCTCAGAAATAACAATTTAACTTTCCAACTCTTTCTCTTTTTACCTTTCCTCACTTTTTTTTTCCTCTCCCACTACCCTTGACATGCATGGCACTTAGTGATTTCATAGCACACTGCATCAGGACCTTGGCTAAATTTTGACAAAATTAAGATACCATGCCTTACTTAGGGTGTGGCAGCAAAGCCCCTACTACTACAGGTAGAAATGTTTTAACTTGAAAACAGAGAAATAATTTCAGGCGCGTGGAAAAGATGGTGCCAGGAACCACTGGTAGGAGTGGGTATGGCTTTCAGCCAAGGAGCCAAGATGGAGCAAATGTGAGCTTGGACGGTCATGACCACCCCTGGCATGCTGTGAGCTGTGCTAACAGATGCATTGCATAAATGTACTTAATAAGGTAAGTGGATCCTGCATGGGCTTTGGACTTCAACACGAGCTGACATTGTTTTGATCTCTTTGCTGAAGTCCTTTATGCTACCAATGAAATTTCCTAAAAAAAGTTCCACTCTGAGCTGTCCAAATCTGTTGTTTTCATTCTTCCGTGTTTTCTGGATTTCTTGAGTATGTAGGAAATGGGATAGGTTTCAGTTGGTTGAGTTGATAAAACCAATGAGTAGAATTGAGTCTCTGAGTTAACATAAGCTGTGTGAAGGTTAAACCCACTCTTTTAAAGACATCCCTACCAGTAAACAGGAAATGAAGGCAAATTATATAAATATATTCAATGTAGTTACCCATCCTATAAAAATATGTGGCATCCCTCTGCATGTTTGTTCAAATCTACTAATATATATGTTGTGTTCTATTGTTTGGTGGGTTTTCTTTGTGTGTGCGTCTGTGTGTTTTAATGTTTTTTGCTTTTTGGAAGGCTTGATTTGCTTTTATTTCCTTGCCAAAATTCTTTTTTTTTTTTTTCTCGTTTTCATGTTTGTACAAAATCATATGTACTTCTGGAAAAATATATTTCTTTGATCTGTTTAGTGTTTTATTTGAATGACAATTTAATGCTATTTTTCAGTACACTATGTTTTACTAAAGGCAACCAAACCCACTTGCAGATTTTATATTTCCAGAAGCAGGACACCGATATATCATTTTTGGCAAGAGTTCAGTAGAAAGAATAATCTGAAACTTGGTGCCAATGTATTCAAGTATTTGCTGTCCTAAACTAAAAAACCCACTTGCTTACTGTATGGTAGCCATCTGTCATTTACAAAATGACACATCCAATTTAAAACTACTAGGAAACAAAATGTTTAATCAGAATTTTAGGAATGCTTGGTAACCGTGAATCTTGGAGGCCTAACAACTTCACTATCACAGTGCAATTTGTCTGACAAGCTATGTGGTCCACTGCAGAGGACATGCAAGTCAGCTGTCACCTTGGGCAGGTTGCTTTACTTGTCCTTTGCTCCTGTTTTCCAGCCTGTGGAACAGGAAACAGATATTTTACCATTTATAGCAAAGGTATTGACGGGAGAGAAAGTTCAATTGAGTTACTTATATCTAAGACTTTCATTAGGTTTTTATTACATCTGCTTGCCCAAGATATTAGAAAATACTGTAGATTTTTGGATGTTAATGTTTAGCTATATTTTACAGCAGAATTATGTGATGTGGTGGGATTTGATAGGGTAGGAAGCCTGTTTGAGTTGCATGATGCAGAGACATAACTACAGGATATGAGTATAGAGTGCAGAAATACAAACCTTAGTGATGAAAATCTTGGCAAAAGTTTTATATGGAGGTTGGCTACTCCTGGATCATCAAACTCAGGCCTCTTGTACATTAAATTTTGCTATATTTTTTACTCATACATTGTGCTTGGTTTCTATTATCACCTTAAATTTCTGAGTTAGAGTTGCTCTGCATAAATACAAATAAAAAGAAAAACCCTACCCTGAGGAGTTCAGCCTAAACAGATGAGATGGATGGAGATGTGAAATGGTTCACCCAGGATAACAGCAGAAACAGGAGGTCAGTCAGAGATGAAGGTCTACAAACTCTGGGTGGACCCAGGGAAAATTAGCTGCCCTGGTTCTTCTGGGCTCCTCCTTGGAGTGATGCTCCCCTCCAGCCAGTGTCCCACCTATGTTCCTTCACTTCTCCAGAACAGAAAATCCAATGTGCTGTGGATATAAAGTTTTAAATATGAGTTAAGTTTATAATGGGAAAATAGAAATGCCTGATGATAAAAAACAGAAGCTGGCTGCATTATATCCTGGGTGTGTTTCAGAAGACGGAGCTCTGATAGCATTGTAAGCTGTTGTTTAAATCATGCATGCAGCCAAGGAAAATGTTAAGTCTTTGTTAGCATCTTTCCTTTATTATGCTTTAGTATTTCCCATTAACAGTTGATTTTTAAACATGGTAAGTAAATCTGTTTTCCGTACAGTAGTTTCAGGAAGCCTTGCAGATAAACAAATCAAAAAATATAGAGAATAACCTCTGAAGACCTGAAAAGAGAAAAACTGGATAATAAACATTCAACCAGTCTGAGGTATTTTGTAAATCAGGCCACTTTTATTTGGATATACTATTGTTTAATAGCCAGTTTAAATTGGGACCAGCATCCTGATTCTGGACAATATGGCTTTTATTGGAAGTCCCTGCCACTTTTAAACATCTTTAATACATTTTAAAAATAGAACTGTAAAAAACAGCAACCAGACTTCAAAGAGAAGACATGTTGTGCCAGAATTGCGAAGCTGGTGCTGATTTTCACTGGTTGTAAAGCCTTGGGAGCGCCTTGCAGTCCATCCCATGATGATGAACGCCAGGAGCGCGGGCGGCTGGCGTGGGAGCACCCGCAGTGTGCCATGGCCTTCAGGGAGGTGATCGGGGTTATATTGGGATTATATACGGGATATAACCATTATCTGTGTGGGGGTGCTGGGAGAAACATCTGGAGGGGGGGATGTGTGTGTCACTTTTTTGTATGATTCTTCTTTATAGGTGATGCTTTCTGTGTGCTGAAGTGATGGGAGAAGCTCTGCTGGGTTAAATTGGCACTACTCAGCTGGAGCTCCATGAACCTGGGTTGAGAACTGCCGAATTAGCCCCGGAGTTGGTGTTCTTTAGAACTGCATTGGTGGAGGATTGGACCTAGATGTTTTTCAATGCTGACAGAATGGTGATGGCACTTCAACTGCAGTGGTATCCTGACCTGTGAGATACTGAGCTCCCCGTGTTTCCTTCAGTAGGAAGCAAGTGAGCTAAACATGTTCTAGAGAAGTTTTATCCTTGTTGGTAACAGGATTGCGTCTCTCAAACTCCTCCCAGTACCTGTCTGATTGCTCCTGTCTTTTGCAGACGTGTTCTCATCAGCCACTTTGCCTCGGTGCTAGTGTTGCTACATCCCTTTCCCAAGGGATGTTTTCCAAGAGAAGCCCCATGCCAGTGTGTCCATACGTGGGGACCTTCCTTAGTAGCTCTCGAGAGGGTGCGTTTCGACACCGCCAGCATTATAGCATGGGAAGGTATTGTTGCAGCACAGCTTTAGAAATCAATTTGAAGTGTGAAGGCTGCGACAACTGGTTTATTGCTACCTCTAAATAGGCAGGGATGTGAAAGGGACTCTCCAGTGACATATCTGCAGAGAATGTTCACCTGGGAATGGGCTAATTGCATATTTGATGTCACTGCAAACCCACCTATGCATAACTAAAATGAGCATGTATCTGACAACTGCACTGAATTTTTAAAGAAATTTAGAAATACAGTGATTGTAGAACTCCAGGGCCTGAGACAGGTCTGCTCAACACTGAAAATTTTATTTAGTAAAGGTAGGCTCTGTATCATTTTTTTTTTTAAATTAGGGCCTAAAGATGTGCTTCACTAAATGTCTAGTGGAAGAGCTTCTGGCAGAATGTAAATTCATGACCATGTTAGGAGTATCTCTGGCTATAGCTTTTGGCATGGGCTCTTTCTGATTTTACTGTTAAAGAGGATTATAGTTTTTGTTATGTATTAGAATCTTATTTTTAAATCCATAGGTGTTTGTTGGCATCCTGTGCAAAAAAAAAGATTCCTGTGGGTAAGTGGTTCCTGGCATAACTGAGCTATTTGATATTTCCATGTGACCATCATTATGGTTTCAGATCCTCTTACAAAATTTAAATAAGGTGTCCAAATAGCCTACAGAGAGCCCTTACAGTTTTTTTTCCTTTAGTTGCCTTGTCTAAAGGAAGTCAGGATTGGTTACAGTTGAATTTCTTCTTATTTTTTATTTCCCAGCAGTGCTGTATTTGTCTAAGATTTCTCCGTCTTAACAGATTTAGAGTTTAGTTAACTCTAATGCTACTACTGTAATCCTGGCAAGCAGGTTACCAGCAGCGCCCCAGAGAGGTGGTTACACTATGCAGGCTGTGAGGGAAGGGGACCCAGCTTTCCCTGCACAAGGGGATTCGCTCCTGATGGTGCTGACCACACAGGCAGCCCCGTCCCTCAAAGGCTCTATAGCTCGCGGGCTCTTAGCGCTGAGCGCTGCTGCCACACACCGTGTATCTAAGTCTTGGCAGGGGCTGAGCGGTCTTGGAAGAGATTGCTGACTGCACGCTTGGCAATGGAGCTCTCTGGGGGAGGAGGGTGAACCTCATGAGGTCCTCTCCACTCCCACACTGAATTACTGCAGTGTTCCCTATATGGGACTGCTCTGGAAAGCGCTTTTGAATCTCCAGCTGATGCAAGCAATAGCCGTCTGCCCAATAAGCAGTTTTTCATACCTGCAGTCGTGATGAAGTCCATGATGCCCTCAAACTGGACATCCAACAGGGAACGCAATGCCCATGGCCACACATCCAAGCTCAAGAGGAAGGGGAGCGTTGCGCAGGGCTCTGCAGGAGCAGCAGCTCCCAGGGCAGAAGTCTGCTGCCGGAGGGCAGCTGTGGTGCCGGGTGGGCTCGCCCTGCCTGGTGATGGGGTGAGGCAGTCGGACTGCTCTGTGGGGCCTGGCTGCCATCCTGGGCATGCAGGGCTTCCTGTTTAGTTAGGACATAAGGAAGAANAAAAAAAAAAAAAAAATAATGAGAAGGGGCAGATAAGAGAGAGTATTTTGTAGTTTTGTGTTTTGGTATTTTTTTAATAGCAAATATATATTTTTTTTCCCCTCAAAGTTCCCTATAGCCCAGCTTTACCTAGCTATTGAATTTCTAGCAGGTGTCACAGCTTGAGCACGAATCAGAAATGTAGAGAGGACCTCCAGAGATCACCTAATCTGACCTTTTGCATGGAGGATGAATCAAGATGCTGGATTGCCTGGCTTGTCCTTCCTAGGGATATTAGGTCTGGATGCTAGTTCCTGGATCGCCTTACACACCTGCGGATATGCACATTAAGACTCTCCATCAGTTACAAGCAAAGTGTAAAGGGCAGTGGACTGCATGAGGCATTGGGAAGGCCTCTGGAGTTGCTGTTTTTCACTGGCATCTTTTAATAAGTTGGGGCTAAAACCTCTGGTTTGAGGAAGAGGCCAGTAGAGAATTTTACAGCTGTAGTCAAATAGCTAAAAGGATTTGGCTCATTAAGCATTAGCGACAAATTGCATAAGAATACCTGAATATATTTTAAAAACAAAGTATAAGTTAAATACACAGAGGGCTTTTCTTTCACTCATAAGATAAATTTTCTTATCTCTTGCTAAAGGTCTGCAAGTGTGAGCTTTAATGGAGTTCAGGAGATGTGTGGGAATAGATGTATGCAGCCATTACTTAGGCAAATGTTTCACCTCTGAAAGGATTCACCATCTTACCAAACTGAGGAGAAAAAATAATGTTTTCCTGGGATCGATGGGTGATCTTAACTTTCCTCAGCACTCCTTTGTTACGTGTATTTCTGTTTTGTGAAGAAAGCAGATAATAAACAGGTGACGGACTTGAGTGAGACCATTCCAGCCAGTCACTGTTTATGTGAGGCAGGACTGGGAATGATGGATCTTGGTCCATGCATTTTGTCTCTGTTCTTTTCTTCCTATGGCATTCTGTATTGTAAACTGAAATTATTACTGTATGGAAGGAACCTTACACATCCTCATTTAGCTGAGAGAGCTGTTAAAATTCTGCTCTGACATCAGAGAAAATACTTATTTGGGGAAGAAATCGAATATCTGTATGAATTGCGATGCTGCTGCTAGTCCCTTGAAATGACACATTCTCTGACATCTGGTATGTGAGATCAGGACACTTCTTGCCTACCAGCCTTGGTGAATACCCTTTCTAGAATGGTCCAATGTAATGGAAAATTACAAAGTGGTGAGTTTGTGTAATATATAAATGCTTGAACAGTTTTACAACTACTTGCTTGACAAGGTTTCAGACAAAAAAGCAAATAATGCTTAGTGTTCCCATTCAAAGTGCTACAAAAATTTATTATTCACTGAAATGAAATGAAAATGTGCATATATGGTCACTCTTTCACTGTCTCCTTAGCAATTAAAAAAAATAAATGTTCAAGCTTAGGTAATTATGAAACAAATGCACCCTCCACTCTGTCCCCCCTCTCCATACTTCATGGAGTTCCACAACTGCGTTACATTGTTAGCTTTAGGTACTGGGCATACTCTGCAGTCATTTTAATTCATTCAGCCTATTTTCGGTTGTTGTAGAAAGCCAGTTCAATAAAGAATGCACTACAGTTTACATCAGTAAGTGCTACTTATATATACACTGGATTTAAACGTAAATGAAGATAATCCTTATGGCTTTAATAGCCAATACTAGAGATTGATACAATTTTGACTATAGAACAGAATATTGCCAGTATAAACTCAGCCAGAAGTCCGAGTCTTGGAATTATTAATATAAAAATTATGCTCCCTCTACAGACAAGCATACAAATAAATACAAATTATTTATCTTAGCGTCTTGGTTCATTTTTGTAAGAGTTAGAGCCCTCTGTATAATACTTCCTTTGTTTCAGCAGTGTTTTCTGGAATGCTGCCCAGCACTGTTTGTTCTTACAGTAGGTGGGAATTAAAAGAATATAAAGGTGCCAAAATTGAATAGAAGTGATTATTCTCTTTCTAGTGATTTAATCCTTCCAAATCCAAACTTTTCTTGCCTAGCAACCCCGTTTGGATGAGTAGTCTAAAGTAAGTGCCTCTTTTATTTGACAAAAATTAACTGGAAGCTACTAACAAACCCTTTCCTCTTATTTCACTGGAAAACTGGAAGAAATCTCTAACTTGCGGAAAACTTGCATTTCCATTTGGACAGATCCTGACTTGCAGGAGAAAATATTTTCATTGCACTTGGGATGCTCAGGTATGATGAAGTTCCTCACACAGCATGTGAATTTGGGAATGATCCTGGCTCCTGTTTTTAGGTACTGATGTTCCCCTGTGAAAAGTCGATGGATGTCCTGAACATGCAAATATTTCTAGTTGCTGTGGCCTAAATATTGTTAAAAATCACCTGATAGTGAGCTGTTCAAAACTGCAGCTTCCTCTGTAAGGGTCCTACACAAAGACTGTAGTGAAAACTGAGATCTGTTATAGGGTAATGACAGAATATAATCTTTATTATTAGGAATTGTTCAGGGGTGGTGGTGATAATTGATGAGGGAAAAAAAAAAAACAACAGGTAAAGGGTTAAAAATGAAAGATTTGTTTCCAAAGTACCCTAAACCCCTTTCTAGTAACTGCTTGATGTGAGTTTTCTTCTGTGATTGTAGAGGAGGGAGGAATACTGCATGCTATTGCCAGTGTGAAAAAACCTCATGTTTTTGCATTTGTTTTGGAGCCTGTTTCGTGAATTTCCTTGAAATCAGCAAGGTTTGTGCAGGTCACTAATCTCAGATAATTAATTCTGGAGTTAAGCCAGCTGCAGGGCAGCTTGTATTTCTCTTAAAGCCAGCAGTGCAGCACCATGAGCGAGGGATTTGGTGACAGGTGCTCTGGTTGCTTCTGAGAATTGAATTTTGGATGTGTTATGTAAGAAGAGAATCCAAGTCAGATCCAAACTAGACATAGATTTGCCTGGGCAAGGTCTTCAGGACTGGGCTCTTTGGGAAATGCTCACTTCTTGCTGATGAATGCTTTCTTATATGCAGTGGTAGTGAGACTAGTGCTTTTGCTATAGGTTTAATTGACCTATGGTGAGCCTCTTTTTCCAAAAAGTAAGAGATTCTAAGCACCTCAGAGTTTGTGTTTTGACTCTATTTTTAGAATTATTGTACCCCATTATATGTCATTGATTTCTGTATTAATTTGTGCATACTATGGATCTGAGGATCTCTCCAGAGTCTCAAGGTAGGTTGCCAGAAAGGAGATTTCCAGAATAAGGGAGATTTTTGTGAAAGCACTGACTGAGGGTGTCTGACAACTTCTGAGAGGACAGTGTTGGCGTTTTTTTTTTTTTTCAGTAGAAGCTCCACAGAAAACATGTTTGCAAATGAAGTTGTCAGATACTTGTGCAAATGACAATTAAGAACACAAGAATGCACATCAGATAGAGTAGATCAAGAAAATGTACATGAAGCCTTCTGTTTCTTAACTAACCAAGTCTGTTATTGGTGACAAATGTTAGTGGTACATCCATATGATGGTATATCGCTACATCACGCTATCTTCTTATCGCAGAAGCATGCCTCGTAACTTTGTAGTGGATCAGACCATTGTGGTGTTCTCACTTCCAGTCCGTCTGGTTTGTGGTAGCAATCATTTCTTGGTAGCCTGCTGGTGACCCTGGGATAATCACCTTTGTTAGTTAATTACTTCAGGGAGCAAACGCGGGATCAGATCATTTGTGAGTGATTAGTGGGTCTGGATGTGCTAGGAAGCTGAGAGCTTTCTACATGTGCAGAAACGCTCATGTGGAAGTGGAAGATTTGCTCTTCAGCTCCTCTCTGTCACCTATTAAAATACTTGATATTACTTTAGTAAGAAGCATGGCTTAGGCCAGCATGATGGCTGCTTTGCCTAGTGTTGGGCATGCATAGTCAGTCGCACACACAAGTCATCGCGCTCGCAGAGTTGTGTGGCAAGTCATTGTGGCTGTTATTTCAGAAGGTAGAATCAGACTCATTAAAAATCTGGGTCTGCACCTCAAGTCACCATATGGATATCACGAGAGTCTGTTCATTAGCTTGCCATGTATACTTGACCCTCCTTGAGATTTACTGAATTAGAGAGCTTCCTGTAATTGTTTATAAGCAATAATGGACCTGAATTCTACAAACTTTGTCTCATGTCTGGGTGCATACAGTGTGTGTTTACAGTGTGTCTTGTAATACAGAGCTATATGCTATTTTTGATATTCTTAATTATGGTGTGGTTAATGTACCAGCAGTATTTCTGTTGCATTAATAAACAGTGTTTATTTCTTTATAATACGTATCAGTTTGGGTCTGAATACCCAAATATGCAAGTTTAAAATTCAATTTCCACCACTGTATTTCCAAGCAAAATATTTAATAGAAAGTCAACAATTGGGCATGTCAGTAGGCATATTTAGCTTCAAATATGGGGACATTGATGTCACTAAGAGTTACAAATGGTCTTTGCATGTAATTAGCTTTGTGTTCAGGCCCTAATATTTCAAAGGCTTGGATACAAGTTAAATCCATAGAAATATTCATATATATGAAAAGTTAAGTGAATGTATAAATGTCTTTGCAGAATTGGGATATAATTAAGTGGAATGTTAAAAAATACCATTATAAGGTTATCTAATCTAAAAGGGCGCGTTATTAATGTTTCCTATTGAAGCTTGTTGTACATGAGCCACTTTCACAAACACTTATTTCTATATGAAAATGGGGATATTTTCAAGAAAAATCCTCAGAGGCTCATTGAATAGATTTTGCAGCTTTGGCTTTCAGCATGAAAATTTGCTGTTATCACATTAAATCTCATCTAAGTGAACAGTAGCAATATGCTTCTATTTCAATGTATATAAGCTTCGTGGCAGATTGTTTTCATCAATAGCCAGGAACCGTTTCCATGTTACCTCAATGAATTAAAAATATATTAAAAAAAAAAAAAAAAAGCTCTATTTACTGTAGAGAGCCAGTTAGTAAAGTTAGTAATGTTACTAGTGCTAAGGTATTGGTATTTGTTCTGAAAAGCAGGGAATTAAATGCTCTGCTAAGTAAGTTTGGGGACAATGGCCAAAGTTGTTCTGTCAAGAACAGAGTCGTGGTCAGGAGCCCAGTGCTACGCTATTCATTGGGTGTGCAACTTTTTTATCTCCTTTGTCAGCTGTTCACAGATGATTTTTTAACCTGTTTAAAATTTATGAATACCATTTTGAGTAGTGTATGATTTTCAGTCAAATAGTGCTATACAAATGCAATCTTGTTATCTTGTATATAGAAGGTAATAATAAGATTTCCTTTTAATACTTATTAGCTTCTTGAATGGCCATTTTGAGGCAACTACTTCTCTCTGGTAACTGGAAAAGATCAGCCATCAAAAAAGCATTTCCTGAAAAACAAATAGCTTTCTAGTTTTAGGAGTGGCCAAGCAATTGTGTGTGTGTGTGTGTGTGTGTTTTTTTTCCTGTTTTCTTTTGTTTTTACAAAAATAGGTGGTGCTTTGTTCTGCTAATTCTGATTCAAAGGGATCTGGGTGAAGCAATGGCTAGGTATTTTGAATACCTATGCATTAATGATATGAGCACGATTGTTTTTCTGCTATTATCTGGGCATGTTAGACACATGATCTTGCCTTTCTACAGTTAAATATCGTGTGGAGATTTGACAACAGTGTTCTGTGTTTAAAATATGGCCAGCTGATGATAACAGATATCACCACCCAATAACTACTACTCCGTCCCTGTATGACACATTTACACTTGTTGAAATGAATTGTGCCACTTGGGTTTAAAAATGTTCCATTTGACAACATCGTCATGTTTAAAGATGTGTGCAAATCCTGTAATACACAGCACTAGATAAAACACACTATTCAAGATATATTTAAGATGTCCTGAGCCTCATCCTCCTGAAAAAAAAGTGTTCCAGGTAGAGGTGTGACTCTTCCGAGGAAGTTTCCCCCTAAATCTTAGAAATGAGCACCTATTTCCCACTCTATTGGCATTATTCCATGAGAGCTGGTGGTGAGCACAGGCTTATTAGGTGCTGTGCAGAACTGGGATTTGTCTCAGAGACTGCCCCTTAGACAAACAGAACATATTTCCTGGGAATGGCTAGGGCTGTGGAAGTGGTTACCACTCATTCTCTTGCTCAAGATTAATTTCTTTATTTTCACTATCAGCAACATGGTTCACTTCAATAATTTATGTAATGAAAAAATTGATTTCTTGGTCTGATTTACTTATTTCAAGTAATCGCTTTTATGCCAACTGAATTTCAAATAATTTCACACACTTCAAATAAATAATCGAAAAACCAAATTTCGAAGGATTAGTACCTGAAAAAAAGATTTTAAAATCATAAAAGTTTTCAGAAGTGTCAATATGACCAAAATTGGTAGAATGCATTTCTTCAGCTCACACAGATTTAGTTATTTAATTTTAGAAATCTGAAAAACATAAGATGCAAAAGAACCACTCTCCAGCTGCAACTTATACTCAGTACTAGCATGTAACATTACTGTATATGCTGATGTGAGAATGCTCAGTGGGTTTAAAAATTGAAAACCAGAGCACAAATCCTACAAGGGACTGAGAGTCTACATTTCATATTTTAGTACCTTTAGGTCCTATTTCCACAAATGGGAATGTATCCTGGGTCGATCTCGGTTTGTCTTGTTGACAAAACTGCTTTTTCCATCAAAAAATGTCAGGTCATCAAAACAGATTTTTTCATGGTGATTTTCCACTTGAATTAAATGTTGTCAAAAAGATTTTGCATGGGATGGGATTTTTCTTTCAAGTAAGAGGAATTAACATTATGAATAAGATGCCCACTGAGAGGGGTTAGAAAGATACCATTTTATATCTTGCTTGACTTGGCTCTGCTTTGGTTTTTGCTATAATGTTGAATAGAGATTAGTTTCAAAATCTGAAAATTTTTCACAAAACAATTGTTTTCCAGCACAGTCTGGGTTCAAGGGCTCTGGGTAAGTGCAAAAGGTATTCTCAAGCTTGTAAGACAGGAGTGAATGTGTTTATTGATGCCCTTGAGAATAACTCTGTGCAGCAAGGATTGGTAAAGTGAATAATCAAAAAGTGGAAATATTTGAATGCATGTACTAAATTCTGTGTACATATCCTCAGACTGGGCTATGGGTTTGATTGTAAGTATTGTAAACTAACTATTTAAAAATGAATTTAAACTTCATTGAATCTCAGCATGAAGATGTCAACATTCAAATCGATTCATTAGCTGACCTGAATTCTCTGATTAAATTTACTAGCATGCACAGGCAGAGAATTTATTCTGGATGATGTTTGTGTCATTAAAGGGAACTACCACCGGCAACATACACATAATTTGAGCCTCCCCC
>VXAA01002996.1:1286330-1299460 GCA_013399115.1 Anseranas semipalmata | reverse complement strand
AAAATGCTTTATCAGGTTAAAATAATATATCTATATATTTTTGTTATCACCTTATGACCAGTAGAATAGCTAGAAGGCAACACAATGGAAGTTTTTGTTGAGCAGAGTATGCTTGCTTCAAGAAGCTAGTGTGCAAATAGAGGCACACATCAAGTGAAGCTAACATACTGGGTGAATTATGTGTCCCATCACACCAATGACTGCAGAGCTATAAAATCACCCTAAGTGTTCTAGTTACAATCAATTACATCATGCTTTAATCACATTTTAATGATGTATTAACCAAGATTTCAACAGCAATTAGTTTAATGGGTGTTTGCTTTTTTTAAACTATTTTAACTGTGGCTATATCCAGTAAGATTAAAAAAAAAAAAAAAAAAAAAAAAAAGCATTGATTGTGACCTCTTTCTTCTCTAGCAGTTTTGTGTGAAGGGACTGAAGAGAGAGATTTTTCAGTTACTAAGTATTCACAAGTTTTAAGTAATAATGTTTGACTTTGTCATGCAATGATAAACAGTGAGATTTTCTCATCTAGAAAGATTCTGAAAAACATAACGTGCTGCACATTAAATAGTTAATGCATCTCCCATCGTTTAGGGCAGTAAGTATTATGCTGCCTCTGATATTTAGGCAAAAATAAGAGAAACACAAAGAAAAATTATTAATCATACTAATTTTTAATAGAAGGGTTTAGAAAAGTTCCGTGGCTCTCCATGACATTTTCTTTGATGCACGTTTTCCTTATAGAAAACTGACAAATGTCTCTGGGCAGCCAGTTCCCTGTAAAGCACTCCTAAGAATATTAACAGATAAAGAAAAGATTTCACAGCAAAACCCACATAAAAACCCATATTAGGAATGATA
Organism: Anseranas semipalmata; assembly: GCA_013399115.1. Taxonomy (NCBI): domain Eukaryota; kingdom Metazoa; phylum Chordata; class Aves; order Anseriformes; family Anseranatidae; genus Anseranas; species Anseranas semipalmata. The sequence continues at coordinate 1,298,596 of VXAA01002996.1, read as the reverse complement.
CCAAACTTAAAGAATGTTGTAAAATGAGCATGGAAAAATGTACAAAATGAATTCATGCCCATTTACATGCTTTCAGTCAGGCTACCAGATAACAAAGCCTCTGTCTTTGTGTTAACACTGCAGATTAGGTCAAGTTTTTACCCCTCTGAGCTCTTTTCCTGTAAATGACGGGTTTTGATGTGAAACAAGCAACATGTCAAAGCAAGTTGAAAGATGTAGGCATTTTATGCCATGTCACAATGACAGGCCGGTGAATATTTGGGCCATTAGGGGCTTATTAGTGAATAAATGACCAGATGGTTCAGTGATGCACAGAGATGGACAGAACTGGATGCTACTAATCAGCACTGTCTGTACTTGATGTCAAATCACATGACACAGTAACCCATGGATACCGAATAAAAGTTACCATTAGCAAGTCAATTTGATATCTGTGTGGTGTAAACAGACTTATAACTGCACTTCAGAGCTGCCTGTTGTTAAGAAGAAATAATGGTAGAGTATTTAAATAAACACACGCTCCTCTTATCAAGTTATGATAAAAATAAATAGAATTTCAATTCCTAAGACCTCCTTTTTATTCTGGAGAGGCTGTTGGAAGGTCATTTACATATTAGACCATCTCCAAAGACAAAAAGGCTGCACTGGAAATGCTGTAAAGAAGAAACACAAGACACTTTTTCGAACAACATGGTTAGCAACATAAAGTGATGCTTTGTTTGTGCATTTGTCACAGAAATGCAGACTTAGAGAATAGGACCTGTTTTCTGGGGGAATGCTGTTTGTGTTTCGTTATATTTATTCTTTCATTTTACTGATGTTGATATATGTTCACGTGCCACTACCTTAAATTTTTCCCATGGGTTTTTGAAAATTTATTTCCACAAACCCTTGTTAGCAAGTCATTTACAAAGCATTGCACTGGGGTTAGAGGCTTTGGGTGTCTGGTAAAGATCTGGTCCTGTATCGGGATCAGGACCAGATCCTGAAGCACTATTGCAGGAGAAGCGGTGCCAGGCTGCATGTAGGGGGTAAGCCACAGCTGGGGTGAGGGCAAGAGAGGAGGCTGCACCACTGCACGAAGTCTCTGTGGGCTTAAAGGCAATTTTGCCTGGAATTCAGTGGAAGTACACTTGCAGACTGTAGAGGTTTGGGCTACATCCTTCTCTCTGAGCCCATGACAGACATGCCAGTAATGCACATTCTTTAGACAGAGATATATGCATTTCTGAGGCACTTATTACTTCTTTCTTATGATTCTTTATAGCAAATGGGAACAAATGTATTGTTACGACTAACAATGTTTGATGTACTAATGTGATTTACAAAGTATTTTGAAATGCTAAAGAAAACTTGCTTGAATTTTTCCATCTGAAAAAACAGTTGTAAATGTATGTTCCCCCTTGTCTATAAGGCTGATGATATTAGTATATGCATTTTATGTAGTGGGTGAATATGTAATAATGTTTGGTGGCTTTAGCCATGTTTAACCATTAGTTCTCCTTCATCATGATTCTCTTTCTTTCACCTCCTTTGTGGGAAGAACATGGAATGTGTTTCTTTGGTATGAGTGGTCATAGAAACTGAAAATGGGATGTTCTAATGACTAAATATGGAATCAGATAGGGATTAGACCTGTCCTGTAAAGAAAGCACTGTTATGTAAGCAATCAAAAATATGCTGATACGCTGAGCATACTGCAAACTTGGAATAGCAAGAAATACACAGGAATGGATTAAAATTATGGAATACATTGCCTATTTTAAAACCCCTGTTGTACCATGCATACACTTATATACAGAAGAAACAAAGTTAATAAAATAGTATATTTTAACTACCCAGTCTTATACAGGGAAACAGATGTTGCACTACTTATACTGACATAACAATCACTGCAACACTGTATTTTTACACTAATATGTTTAAGTGCATCTGATCCTGAAAAATATTAGGAAATTGGACACACATCTAGGGGACCCTTTGGCTGGAATTCACAGTCATGGGATGTTGTGGAGAATGAAAATCAAAATGGGTTAGAGAAGTATATGTAAGGGACAGGAAGTGTTGTAGAAATTGTTAGGTGTGTATTGGCACATTTGTGTAAACGACTTCAGTAAGTTTTTCTGACATTAAATTCTCCACTGATGTAATTTTAAAATCACTCTGTGGGAGAAAGCGTTTTATAGCTTATCCCTCTTCCATTCTTTCTGATACTAGACCTGAAAATGAGGCATGCTTGCAAGCTTTAACAGAAGTCTGAAAAATGCAGTGGTTTACCCAAAAGGTTCATTGGACCATCCCTAAAAACTCAGACTGCATTTCAGTCTGAACCAAAGGTTGAGTGAATCTAGGATAACTTTTCTGATTTGAGTAGAAGCAATTGCAATCTTGGTAGTTTCAGCAGAGAGTGAATTAGTTTATGCTCTGCTTCTATTAAAAAACTTGAATTCTGGAGTTAAGAGTCTAAAAAGAGCTGAAGGTAAGTGTCACATAAACTCTTGTGGTTTTAAAAGACTTCAGTTATAACTTTCTAAGTCTTCACAAAATAGCATTCTTTTTTCATATCTGATCTTGAGTCAAAGGGAACTCTGCTTTTGGGAGCTGGATCAAATATTTAATAGCTGTGATTGAGGTCTCTAATGAATGCTTCTTTAACTAAATTAATTTATTTCCTGAATATTTTACCTTAAATGTTACCAACATGAACCTGAGGCATGGGTGTTACTACACAGCAGATTGATGCTGTAGCAGCTTTTCCACTCTCCTTGTGAAGGACTGTTTTATGCTTATGGTTTTCTCTGGTTTTGCATAGACAGTTGATTATGAATTGGCAGCCCAATTTAATTCTTTGCAGATGTCAAGACATTCATAGGGTATTTTCTTTCCGAAAATAAGGACCTGATGACAATGGTTCTTCAAAGTAAATACAACTTTCTTGGAGCAGCTATACCTTATATAAGGATCTTGTTTTAAGAAAAATCATTTTGGGATGGAAAGAATTTTTTTAAGCAAATTCCATGTGAAAGCTTTCTATATTAATATATGTAATATTTGCATGGCACTACTAAATAATTTGAAAAAAGATGTAAAATACTTGTTGTCATGTATGGTAGCCATTATACCAGATGATGGTTGTTCAGTGGAATATCTAACTTTTGGTTATCCCTGAAGTGGTCAGACAGTTGGATGCGATGATATTTTTAGGTCCCTTCCAACTGACCTATTCTAGTTCTAAAAGTCCTCAGCCAAAATCAAGAGAAATACATCTCAAACCTGGGTGTCTGCAACCTCACTCACTATCTGACAAATAGGATTGTAAGAAAGGCAGGTATCTGACAAATGGATTGTAAGAAAGGATTAATGTGGATAAACACTCAGATGTGATGTGATGCTTTTCCTCTGACTTTCAGGTTTGAAGGTGCATGCTGGTATCTTATTGCTGGCTGGAAATTGTTTAGAGTCATCGGGAGTCCCCAGAAGAAACTTTTTCCCTCTCCTGCCTTGTGGTGGCAGCTTTACACCTGGCCTGTACAGTTCAGATGGAGATTTTCTCTGTGGCTTGCTGGACGTGGACAAGGATGCTTTGGGGACATGGAGGACGCAAGGTTTTGCTTTTCACTTTTGGGTGAGGACTCCCTTGATGTTCAGTTTTCATAACTCACCCGTAACTCAAACCAATCTAAGCTAACATACACCAAGTAATGTATATTTGAAAGCATATCATGCTCTCCAATCGAGACAAAAAACTTCCCCATACAAAGAGAGACTGGGTAGAAAATATTAAAATGTAAATTTTAATCTTTAATAGATATGAAAACACCCACAAAGCAGTCACTTTAAAATTTTAGTTTATATTGAATAATTAACTAGCCAATGGCCAAGGATTAGACAAGTATTTTGGAGGACAAATCTCATGATGTACTAACAGCTTTAGAGAAAGATTGCAAAGAATATTTTAAGTAATTGTGTTAAATTGCGAGTCTTAGAGGACACGGAGGAAAATCTGGCAGCCTGCTTAAGGGCCATTTCTGTTCCCATTGAAGTCAATTGGAATTTTGACATTGCCTTTTGCTGAAGAAGTGTGACCCTGTATTTAGTGCATTACATTGAATAATTGCAACATACCTGCAGAATGACAACGAAAAAAATTATGTCTTTGACCCGCTGCCTCTGGTGGTTTTGTTACAAGTTTGCTGAGGATGCAGCAGCATCACATAAGCTGCTGCTTATTTCCTAATTAATTTACCTGTGTATGTATGAATAGCTCTTTTGCAATGGTTTCCTAGCAATTCTGTTCTGATATGCATCCTTTGTTTTCAATGACAGGATGTGTGGGTGACTGGGTGTGCATGACCATGGGCTTCCCTGTCATCAAACGTTGGGATAATTTTCATGATTACCCGTTCTTTTAGCAAATTAATTTGAGTCAGTCTCCCATTTGTCTATACCTTCAGAGGTTTGGGATTTGAGTCAAACTCCTATCAGAAAAGCAGAACAGATGATCATTACATCTCTATTGCATATTTCATTTTTATGAAGTTTATGAAGGAAGATTTTGAGCACTTTTAAAACAATGTTGACTTAATTCTGCCATGACAGAGGGAGCATTGACTGGTGTAACTAATCCAGCAACCTTTCTTCTAATCATCAAGTTCTAGTCAGGAGACTTTTTCAGTATCATAATATGCATGCATGTGTACGTGTGTGTGTTTGTAAATATGTGCGCTAGGTAAGTTAAACATGGGGAACATTTAGTGCCTTTTGGTTGCATCTGAAAAGCACCCTCTGAAACTGTTGTTTCACACAGAAGCTGTTTTAGTAGAATTCTCTCTTAGTATTTACAGGTGCTAAGATGATTAATCAGGAATCTTCTCAGTACTACATTTGTTCTTTCTACTTAATCCACTGACCAAACATAGAAGGCTGTGTCCCCCGCCATGGGTGGTGGCCTGCATGTGATGTTACCACTAATGGCTGAAGGAACATGAAGTCCTGCTGCCTTTGCTGCACTTGGAGCAGCATTTACACTTCTGGCAGTTAAAATAACTCAGATGAGGAAGGAATGTTCCCTGCTTCAGATGCTAAATCTATGTACCACCAAGTGGGGTAGCTTTGCATGCTCTTACAGTGACAGAAAGCAGCCCACAAATGAGTGGAAAAAGTCAGTCTTTTAAGAGGAACCAGAGGAATTCATGCTCCCAGACAGCCTCCCATCCTGTGAGCGCAGTGTGAGAAGTACCTTAGTCATGGATCCCCCAAAGCTTCATGATATCTCATGCAAGAGTACTTCAGCAGCAATTTCTGGCATTGCTGTGCTTCAGATTTTCCAGACTAATAAGTTTCAATATCAATTTTTACCCAGGCTGGGATAAAAGCAGATACCTGGTAATATCAATCTTACAGAGAAAAAAAAAAAGTCAACTTTAAAAGAACAGATAAAAAAAAAAAAAATCCCTATTTGCTCTTTCCTATCCTGTTCTTATTCTCTGTCCTGTTCTGCCTTTTCTCATACACTCAGTCCTGAATTAACTTTCTCCTCAACTGACCAGGAATTATCAAAAAGAAAGTCTGACTATGGAAAGGCATGATGCTCCCTTTCTCAGTCTCTTTGGGCAAAAAGACAAGCCGTATGTGTGAAACATCTTCCTAACATGAGTAAAGATAGGACACCACTGGGAATCCCTGTTTTTACCACCACTTGCAGGTGAGAACCTAACACCCTGACAAAGTCACCATCTTTTCCTAATATTGCCAGTTCATGTTGGCATTCACCTTGCCTGACAAGTTCTTGGTCATCAGCCACTGAAAGAGGAGAGGGGATTTTTCTCCCTGTTAACAGTGGAGGAGATGCTGCTGCAGAGCCCGTTCTGAGTTGAGCCCTCACCATGAAGCAGTTCCTTTGGTAGACAACCCAGTGCAGGAAGGCTTACTCAGCTCTTCATGCACATTTTTTTTGTCCAAAGACAAAGCAACAGACTATTCTTGGAAGTCTGATAAATTAGATGCAATATAATTGTTTCCATCAAGCATAACAGCTCTTGAAGTATGGACTGAGCTGTAAAAGGCTCCTCCCTTCTCACTCCATCTTTTATTCACCACATGGGTAATGCATCCTAATGCCAGACTGCTTTAGCTTTATTAGCATAATGCTTTCAGCAGGCATTGCTAAAGAGCTTCACCTGTTCCGGTACTTCCAAGATATTTCGAGCACATGAAAACAAAAACTCAAATTCAAGACTTTTTGGATGATCTGAATTTTTGTTTTATGTTTCAAATATTTAATACTTATATATATATATATATATATTTGAAACTTGCAATTACTATGATGGGACACTGGTAGGGGAAGCACTGATTTCTCTACCTTTAAATAGTTCATTAGTTCAGAATATATTAAGATGTTTTAGGCAAATCTCAAAAAAAAAAAATGTTGACCTTCATGTAGATACCATTTATTTTAAATACTTAATTTAACTGAACCAAAAAAATACCAGACACTTAGTCTTATGTGATTATAGTATTGTTTGCACTGATGAGGTTGACTTTAGGATATGGGTAGTATCATAACCAAAAACTAGCTTAAAATTCTGATTTATGGTGAACAAGACATCTGGCTGTTAAGATGGATGCTTGATGTAATAAATACCCGTAACAATAAATACAATAAATCTTAAAAAAGCAGCCACGTATCTAGTGGTAGCTCATCTTAAGTCTAATAACTGATAACTTCAGCTTTTAAATATTACTTTTGGTTTTCTTATCCAAAAAGATTATTTTCCTATTCTGAAAGTAAAAAAGGTGCACTTATTCGTTTTTCACAGCTGGAGATGTTACACTAATGTTACTACTGTTGGTAAATAAGTTTTCACACAAGCTGACTACACTGCCCCTATCAGCAGAAACCTAGACATTGTTTCTGGGGGACAAAAATTTTTTGTGATTGGGTCAGATTCAGGTGAGGAAGATGCTGTGTCTTCCAGGGATGATGATGATGGGAACATGACTGAAAATTGCACTTTGTTTCCTTTTGAGTTTGCAAGATAGAGTGAAGAGTCTCTACACTGTTCCATGTGCATCCAAAAGCATGCTCAGAATTCAGAGAAGACTGTAGAAAATATAATTATGCTACTGCATTTTAGAAAGATGAAGCTACACCAAGCAGCATATTCACACACCCTGTTTGAAGCAACTAACTTTGTTCAGAGCCCTCTGGAGACTCCAGTGACCATGCAGAAAGCTTATCCTCATGTGCAGGTATGCATGCTTGATGTTTAATGTGCCCCTACCTACTATCAGAACATGTGGAAAAAAAAGCAAGATGCTGCCAGTGCCGGCATAGTGTTATAGAACAGAGTTGTGAACCTTGCCCGTGATTCTGAATGGTTTTCATCACTTAACTAAAATGATTGGGAAAGGCAAAGAAATATAGGGAACTAAGATGTGGAAAAAAAAAAGAATATGTAGTTTTGTTGGAGAGCTGATGGAATTCTTCTGTATCACCTCCTGTTTTCTCTTGCAGTCAGTTGGACATGAGTGAGTCCTTGCATGAAATCTGTCTTTGCTTACGTTAGTTTTCATACAATAATTAGCTGTTATCAAAATTACTTTTTAAATGTGCTTGCCTGTGGTATTTTGGACAATATGCTTTCATCTGTGGGTGCACAGTGGAGTTGAATAACAGCAAAGATCCTCTTTAAGGTAGAGGAAAAAAAAAATCCACCTCCAGCATTTTTTTTCCAAGAGAAAATATGGAATCATTTTTAAATTCAGAGGGATTTTGAGACTGAGTTTTAAAATCCTAGGGTGTATGTGTGAAATAATCTATCAACTAAAAGCTGTGGGCTGGTCAGCTGACCTACAACCCCTGCTACTCCAATACTCTCCAGTGTGTAGTAGTATATGATTCATATGCACTTATTTCTGACTGTGCTCATCTTCGAAATAATCACTTCATTCTAGATAAATGTATTCAGTGCTATGACTGCTCCATCCATCATATTAGGTAGGGTTGTGCAGCTGAATGCAGTTCTATTCCAAATAATGATGGTCTCTAATATTTTCCTGAAAATGTGGGTAATTTATTATCATAGGCTAATTATGCCCAATACGGCTGCAGGCTGACATTTCTTGTGAGAGGTGGGCTGGAGGGAGTCAGGAGGCATTGCGTTGTCACCAGAGCAGTTTCTGGGAAGGAATTTAGCTGCTTGTCCAGCATTTCTGCCAGAGCTCTGGGAAGTGTTTCCCTCCCTGCAGAGCCTGCTGGATTCATTCTCTTCTCTCCCATTTTGGACAGGATTAATGGTTCCTGGTACCTCTCCTTGCTCAGGGATCACAAAGGCTCCTCCTCTCCTCACAGCAGCTCCTGGGCAGGAGAAGTGCAGATGCTTTGTTTCAATGGCAGGCACCTTCCCACCTAAGCTAGGTCAGTTACTGGATTTGCAGGACACAGATTCCTGCACCCATGACATTGGTTTCTCGTCCAAGTGGCAACTTCCAGCAATTTCTCCTTCCCATCTCTGAATGCACAGATGGGGGATGCAGAGCAGTAGAATCCTGGTTTATGGCTGCCTTCTCATCTGGGCCAGATTCAGCTCTGGGCCTGCCCAGGATAACTCAGACCTAGGAATTTCCTTCAAGATGTGATGTCCTAGGCAGAAAGAAATGTCACCCAGCATTTCTATTGTACTTATACCTTTTCTTCTGGGTACTTCTCTTGTATTGCTGCTCTTTGCTCAGAAATGAATAGCTGAGCAAAACATCAGTTTAACTCCCACGTTTTTGTTCATCTTGGGAATTACTTTAGAATAGCTCTGTTTCCTCCAGAGTAATGATATTTTTTGTTGTTGACCTGGAAGTGAACACAAAGTTTATTCTTTATCTATGCATGAAATAGCTCAGTTCTCTGATCCCAGTTCCACAATGTTTGCACTTTTCTTTTTGTGAATGTCTCACCGCTGCGAGCAAAGTATTATTAAGAATTTTATCAGAGCCTTTCCATAATTTTGAAAACTTCTTTTAGGTCACACCTGAGGCTGTTATTTTCCAGGGAGAATAACTCAACTCCCTTAACCTTTTCTTACAACTTAGATTTTGGAGACCTGATATTATCTTTGTTGCCCAATAGTATATCCTTCACAAGACAGTGCTGTGCTTTCTGTATTGCAGTGCCCAGCCCTGTGAAGAGGTTTAGGTAGGCTCCATGCAGGTTATAGCTATTAAGGATCTTCTCATACAAGAAGCGTATCACCCCTTGTTTACTGCTCTGTCCCCTTGCTAATAGCACTTCATATCTTGTTTGCCCCTCTTCCTGTTGCTGTGCACTAGGTCGATGGTGTCAATGATTTTTCTACAATAATTCCCCAAAGCCATTGACTATGGTAGGGTGCCTTGCCTGGCAAGGGACTTGGCCATTTCAGCACCTGGGAATTTATGCTGGGCAGTCCTGGGGAACAAGGAAACCATATTAGTCAAAATGCTTTGAGACAATATTACTTACTGTTTGTGAAAGCAACCACTGCAGAGTATGTAATGAGTCTGGACTGCGGAATGATATTTTGGGCCAGGGAATAAAAATACACCATTAGTGATTCATTTTGACAAAAACAAAATGGTAGAAAACATTTTGCTTAATTGTTGGTTGTCTTTGTGGAGCTGTTCACAAGCTGCAACAGCATCAACAGAGAGCACAGCTTCTTTATTAGAGGTGCAGTTCAGAGGGGTGTGATTTTGAGGATCACATAAGGTGAGCAGCCAAGACAGCAGAGAGCAGTCTTTGGTCCGTTAAATTGCAGAGATGTTCAAATAACTAGACAGTCAGCAACTTCTGGGCCTGTGATTAATTTACTGGGAGTTTGGACAGAACTGTTTGTTCTTTAAATATCTTTGCAGGCCAGAAATAAGCTGGTGTTTTATAAGCAGGTTACGTGTTTGTTTGAGGGTTGTGGGGGTTCCTCTTTGATTTCGTGGTTTGTACTGGAAAACAAAAAGCATAATCACTTTTCATCCTGCTCAAACATGCTCATCTAATTACCAGAGTTTGGAGAGTTCACTGCCATCATACACAGGGTGCACTGCAGCACCTGCGAACTAGGTCCATGTCTGGATGACTCCTTGCAGGCGAGGCAGCAACATACCTTCCCCTCTCCACCTTTGATTGAAGATAAAACAAAAAATCAGACAACTGCCTGTGAAAACAGGGCAAAATGATTTTCAGCACAGCTACAGAAAATGATTAAGATGAGGTAAAGTTTAGGGAGGCCAAGAAGAAACAATGGAGAGTCCAGATACAGTTATGGTGTTAGAAATGACCCTCTCAGATTATCCCCTTCTCTCTCAGACTGCAGAAGATACCTGCTTAGCAATGGGCAATACTCCTGACCTTGATTCCCTAAGCCATCAGAGGAGGAAGGAAAGCACCTCTCTCTCCTAGGCTGTTGGGTGACTTCAGCAGTACAGGGTGCTAAACACTTCTTTGAACGACTTCTAAACTCTTACCAAGACGAAGAAGTTTTGCCCAGGCCAGGTGAAAAGAAGAAATTACTTGAATGAAGAAAAGGGAAAAGCTATAATTATTGTATTTATATCATATAATTGTCATACGAGAGGGCAAAGTCTGGCGCTCAACCACTGATCTAAGGCAGTGTACTTGTCAGTTAGCGATGTGCATGCAAAGACCACTTGGGATCACGTTTGGCTTGCCATCTTAGCTGTAGATATGGTAGCTCCTAGGTATGACTGAGCAAGCAAGTAACTAATTTTGAAAACTTTTCCTATCCAGCAGTCTCTCTTTTTCCTTTTTCACCCATGTCCACTCTCCTCTGCCTAGATTTGTCTCTAAATTTCAGGTAAGTACCAAATGCAAGTCTCCAGCAGATGCATTGAAAGATGTTGCACAGCTAAATCAGGGGTGGGCAGCCAAACTACAAGTGGCTTTGGCTCTGAAAATACCAGCTCAGCTGGGTGCAGGGGAGCGGAGCGAGCAGGCGGCATGGGCAAGGCATGGCAGCTTGGGAGTAAGAAACGGGATTCCGTGGGAGCAGACGCAGCCCTGTGTCGTGGCTGTCTGCCTCACTGCCTGGTTTGTCTTTGTGATTGCTGGTCATCATTGAAATTAGGTGATTGTAAATCAGTTTGAACCCTTGCAGAAACAGGAAAATCCTTGTATAAGCGTGCAGTTTCCCCCATGGTCTGAAGTACTGCCCCCAAGCAGCCAACAGATTTGTATTAAGTCATACTGTGCAATAATTTTTAAGGATTTCTGCCTGGTTAGAAAAGTAGTAAGTTTTGTTTCCCAGTGTTGGCATGGCACTTAACCTGCAGAAGAGAGAAGATTTAGGAATATGTACAAGCTAATGACAAATTTTAAGCTCTGTATCAATAAAGACATTAAAGAGGTGATGGAAAACAAGACAGACAGGAACCCTTTTGTCAATCCCCTGACCCGGGACCACTGTGGCATCGATGGGCGCTGCTGTTTCACCATTGTGCACACCCCCTCTGTGATGGGATGCAGAGATGTTGTCGATCCTGAACAAAGTATTAGCCAATTAATTAGAAAACGATTATTCCCTGCCAGCATGCTATTGCAGGGTAAGCTATTCAATATTATAACTGCTACTAACTGGTCTTCTGTATTACAGCAGAATTGCTGTTTTAAAGCAGGCCCTCCTGCTTGTCTCTGGAGGTATGCAGACCGCCGCTAGCTGTGTACCTGAAAGACCCAACAGAGGGAGGTAATGCCAGGCATGCACCGGCCCCACCAGCTGTGCTTTGGGCTTCCTGGGCAGAGGGAGACTGCTGGCTCTCTCCTAAACCTTCCACGGGCATTGCAGCCTGCCCCGGCACCCTGGTGGGGCACAGAGCCTCAGGAGGTCTCTCGTGGTAGAGCAAGGTGTAGGATATTTCCTGAGGAAGAACTAATGTGAGCTAAAGCACAACTAGTTTTTTTGGGGGTTCCCTCCCAGATTTGTTTCTAAAATGGGGAGAAAAAAAAAAAAAACACAAGATGCCTGGATATAAATGGACTGGGAAATATGTTTTTGTAATTCCTTTTGGCATTTATGTTATTTAAAGGGTATAGAAAACACATTGCTAACAATGAGACTTGCTGCTCTTCTGTCAAATTACACATTCGCACAGTGCAATACAAAATCTAACAATGATTCCTTTTCCATCTGCTGAAGCCATTGGAAATATAACCAACAACAAAACTTCACTGCAAATAACCCAGAACAAAAATACTTGTTTATAATGTTATTTTATTTTAT
>VXAA01002996.1:1223624-1286298 GCA_013399115.1 Anseranas semipalmata | reverse complement strand
TATTTATTTATTTATTTATTTATTTATTTTTTGCATTGTACTGGCAGGTAGGAAAACCTCTCAGCTAGTGGCAAGTAATTTCTCTCCTGTGTGGTGTGTACCTCCAAATTCCAGGAGTCTGACCAACATCTGCATGGTATTGCTGTTTCTCTATATTTTTACATAAGACTATTAAAGAAACCACCATTGCTCTGGGTAAACTACAAAAATAGACTTACACAAATTACAAATGTGATAACAATAGAGTAAATGTGTTTTTTTTTTAGTGAAGGTTTCCTGAGAAATATATATATGAATAATTTACTCGGGTTTTTGCTAATTTAATTAATTGATTAGTTAATTAGTTGTCCATAGGAAGCTTTCATTCAAAAAAAACCACCAAGTTTACTGCAATCCCACTTTTTTCAAATGATTTTCATTGCCATCGAATAATGAACATGTTTGTGTTTGTTTCCTCTGTTTAAATTCTGCTTCCTCCTTGTGAAACTGTTAATATGGTAGGGCCCTGCTCTGAAATTGCCTACAAACTCTTAAAAACATAGTTAATTACAGATTGCCCAATTTAAACTTTACAGCATTCTTGATACATGCAGAATATATGAAAGGTTGTTTATGCTAACCAGCAAGAAGAAACACATCGTACTGCTTCTGTGCACTCGGAGATCGTGCAAGAAGGGCTCCTTCTGCTGACAGCAGCAGTGGCGCTCACTAAATTCAACCAGGAAGAAAAACTTTAAAAATTATGGTGATAATATGGATGAAATCTATTCAACTGCTGTACAGTGCAGAGTGGAGTCTTGCAGGGCTTACAACTGCAGAGACCCGGATGAAGCAATTACAGCAGCAGTGCTGTAAGCACGTAGTTTCATATTCCAACAGGGTTTGCAAGTAACCTGCACCTAAAAATGTTTGGTTGTTTTTTTTGTTGTTGTTGTTTATTTTTGCATATTGCTTGAAAAATGTTCGGGGAGGCTGTTGCTGTGAGGTGTGAAGTACTAGGCATGGAGACTGCAGAAAAAGAGATGGGAAGGCAGAAAGACTGGACGGTGTTCTAGGTCTGCAACAACTTTGGCAGGTCACCTTAGATTTATTTTTTTTTTTATTCTACTCTGCAAAAGACAAAGTTGCTTTAGACCTGTCTTCAGTGCTTGTACATGGAAAGTGTTCTATAAGTGTTGGATAATGCTACTAAACACTTTAGTGACACAGAGGTGTTGTGCAGAGAGAAAAGGGCACAGTAGCACAGTGTTGTAAAAATGTACAGGACCTGGCAGCCATTTTAGAGCACATTTCCATCACAAGAATTTCAGGATTACAGAAAAGCGTAGTCGATCTGTAAAATATATCACTTCTGGATGGAGATCATACTATTTTAAATTATGGTCTTAATTCTATTAACAATGTAAAATTACTTAGCCTTTCAACTCAAAAATGCTCATGTCATTTCTATGACTCTTCCCAAGACTTACCAGAACTGTAAAATGTGGCCCTGCCAACCCAGCCTGAGGCAGGTGCTGTCAAGGAAAGAGGAGAGCGAGGCCTCCTGAAGCTCTCCAGCACATGTGGGCATGGATAATTTTCCAGAAGTGCATATGTACCCCCCTCAGAGAGGGGAGACCTGTGATGGAGAAAGGCATTTCCAATGGGTCCACCGTGTTGAAAAGGTGGACGGTTGCTCCTGGGTGTGTGGGTTGCACTGGGTAAAGAGGTGCTCTCTGCTCCTTACCACTCTGACCCCGGTCCTCAGTCTCATTTTTTTTCTCCTTTTTGTGGGAAGTACAGGGAGGCTCGCTCTAGCCCCACATGGCTGCCCCCAGGTGCAAGTCCCAAGCTGCCAGGTCCTTCTGTTCTGTCCCAGCTCCTCATGCTGCAGAGGTGCTGTGTGCATGCTTGGGGCACCATGCAGTATTCAGATCACCCTGAGATGCTGGAGAAGCGTTGGGGCATACCAAAGACACCACTCAACAAGAAGTGTGCAAGGTAAGAGAGGCACTGGGGTCCTGAGCAAACAGGGACCAAGGCTGTAGCTATCTGGAGTGACATAAACTGGGAAGTTGAGTGAGTGGTGTTTGCTCTTCTAGGTAAAAATGATTTTGGAGAGAGATGCATTTTGGTAGGGTCACCTGACATTTTCTCCAGACCTCTCAGAAGGGGAAACAAAATGTAAAACATCCCTATCTTGTTGTATGTCATTTTTTAAGTGACAGCTGATTACATTTTAGGGATGTTTTCTTATTTTCTGAATTAAATCAGTTTGGCATTCTGTAGCAGATAGTACTCATTAACCTTTTAAGGACTGCCAAACTGGTTTGAAGTATTCAGTAGGAAAAAAAAAAAAGAAAGAAAAGAAAGAAGTTGAACATCATAGTCATAAGATGGTGCTTTTTGAAGCCACAGGCAGCAAAGACCAGATCTTCTCCTTCCAGTAATTTATTAGACATGACTCTGGCTTATGTAATACTCGAGGAGGTTTGAGGAGGGTACTGACTATGAACCAAACTCATGATATAGTGTGAATGACATTTATTATCTTAACAAACTTTGGTGTTTAGAATGATACTGTTTTTTTCTTTTTGTAAGCAATGATTCCATCCTTACTCTTCCACACCATTGGGAAGAAAAAATAAGTCTTCTTTCTAAGCCTCAATAAGCACACAGCAGAAACCAGGAGAAAAGGAATTGCTTGATCTTAAACCACTACAAATCTGGGAATAAGTAAGGACTAAGTAGGAAATTTAATGCTATTCTGCAGACTTCTGGTTTCCCTTATCTCCCCCAGCCCTCAAAATACGTTGTGGACAGTGATTGGATGATATCCAAACTATTCCTAAAAAGTACATATTGGGTTGTACTTGAGGGAAGGAAAATGTTTAAAAATGCTGATATATATACATATATATGTGTGTTTGTGTGTGTGTGTACTTATGATCTGAGTGTGTCTCTGACCAATGTCTATGATGTTTATGGTTTCAGTCTACCTACAATAACTAACTATTGGTCCCTAACAATTCAGTACCTTAAAGACTTTATAAAAATCCCATTTTAGTGATAAAGAACTCAGGCTAAATAAGAAGCTAGGGCTACACAAAATAATCTATTATTTCATTTATACCTTATACAACCCTTCTGTGCATTTTTTTTTTGGTGGTTTTAAAGAAAAATAGAAAAATTTCTGACACAACCCCCCTCCCAAGAGAGGAGAACAGCTCATGCCCTTTACTTGGGGGCAGGTCATATCCCATAGCAGGTTTATGTCTAGAAAGTCCCCAGATCTGGACTTAGCAGTGGCATTGGCTGCTCCCAAATCCACTGCTGGTGGTAGCTTTGCCACCTCGTAATGTAAAGACAGAGAGCTACCCAATCACTCGGTTCACGGGGAGCCCAGTGCTTAAACATAAGTGTGCTGGAGCTTTGGTACCAGCCAGCTGGTCATAATAAACCCAGCCAAGGCAACTGGAGGTCAGCTGGGAGGAACCACCCTTCTCTGCACAGCCCCTGGCAAACAAAAGTACAAGATCCCTCAAAACATCCAAGACATTTCAAGATATCAGCTTGTCAAACCTCCCACCCCATCTTTCTCTTTTAGAGGATAAAAAAGGGAAGTGGATAAAGCAATGCAAACA
This sequence comes from Anseranas semipalmata, assembly GCA_013399115.1. Classification (NCBI taxonomy): domain Eukaryota; kingdom Metazoa; phylum Chordata; class Aves; order Anseriformes; family Anseranatidae; genus Anseranas; species Anseranas semipalmata. The sequence continues at coordinate 1,282,675 of VXAA01002996.1, read as the reverse complement.
GTAACTTGTTCCTCCTATCCCCCCCAGGTAACGTGGAGTAGAAAAGAAAAAGCAGAGAAAATAGCAGGATGCCTGATAGCTCAGTCTGTTCAGAGGTGTAACAGGGAAAAATATTTTTGAGAGGCTCCTGTTTAATCAGCAGCTACTCCAGCTGGTGTGTATTTAGGGTGTATGCTGCGATTCTTTAAGTGATTCTGAAAGAGTCACGGTGAATTCTGGAAGAGTAGGAACTCTTTTAATGTAAGGAAGTTTCATAGCTCTTTTAATCATGTCCTTGTGAAAAGGTAAAGTGGAAGAGCTTAAGATCTGGAATTGTGCCTTGACTATAGGACGTGTCCGTGCAAATAGAAGATGTATTTTATCTTACTGAGAGTAGACACAACCAAACATTGAAGGGCTGTTGGGACAGGGTGCTTTTCACCTCTGTTGCAGCTCGCTTTTCTCATAGTATGGGCACCAAGACCGTGTCACGCCTGATGTGCGTTGGTTTTAGAGCAGATATCTCTGAAGGGAAACCTGGGGCCCCCGTCCCCCATCGCACCTGTGTATTACATGCCCAGTCAGCACGAGGGAAGGAGAGGAAGCTGAGGGGTGGCCTCTTTTAGGCTCAGTTTCCTGCCCTACAGCACAAGATCTGCTGGATGACTTGAAGGTCCTGTCAAGCAATGACTTTTCCTGAGCTCAGGTGGAGTTCTCAGGCTACCAGAACATGTCAGCTAATTAGCACTTAAACCTCTGTGTAGCAAAGGCTATACATGTATGACTATTTTATTTTATGCTTAAATTATCGCATGCATTTTTAACTCATGAAAGTGCATTTGATATTATTTGTAGAATTTCCTGGCTCTAGAGATAAGTTTTACTTAAATATATACAGACAACAGGAATGTGTGTTTAAATTTCTTTCCTTGCCTTAAAAAAAAAAAAAAAAAAAAAAAAAAAAAGAAGAATAAGTATAAAGGTATAAAGGAATGAAAAAAACTCAGGAAGCACAGGGTGTCAGCCTGGTAAAAGTAATTAGTGGTTCAGATCATTTTGAAGCAGAGGAGCCCAGAACTGACCCTGGAAGCTATAGAAGAACGGAAAGCCCGTGAGATGCCCATAGGCTCCACCATGTGGGCAGAGCCCAGCACCACCCTGCACGTGCCGCTTCAATCACAGCGGTTTGCACTCGTGCACCCGGACAAGGACAGGGCCAGAGCTTGCCTCAACTTCCAGAAGACAAGCCTGGTTATTTATCTGGGGTAAGTTTAAGAAGCCAAACCATCCTCTTGTCTTGTTCCCTAATCTGTTCCATCCTGGAGCTGATTTTTACCAACCGTGGTACACAGGGCTACCCTCCCTGCTCCCTCCTCGCCACAGCAGGATGGTGTAGTAAGGAAGGTGTGCCTGGAGAAGCTTGAGAGAAGATGGTATCAAGTTCTTAACCATATTTCACCTTTCCTCACACGCGGGTCTTTGTAACTGGCAGCTTTTGGATTTTGTTGGTGCTTGCAGCACACCTGCGCCTGTCCGCGCATTAAACCTTGACTGCAGGACTCTCGTCACAAATGAACTGTCAAATCATTACTACGTTTGATGCAGCATAATCTGTCTTGAAATTAGAATTGGTCCATCCAGGCTCAAATTTCACTTGCTACTGAGGCTAATACACTGTTTTGAATATGCATTCATGGAGATTCACATCCACTGGGATCCGGAGGGAGTACAAGTTAAGAGCAGATTTTCTGAATTAGCATGTCGAGAGGGAAGGGTCTTTCATTTAGACTGCTGCAGATGCCTCTCCCTCTTGTTCATTACAATTGCATTTCATCAGCTTTATGATGTCCACATGTCAATTGAGTGTGAGGATTTTGCACACAAAAGAGCCTCAGGGAAAACGACTTCACTAGCTAATCAGCTGATTATCATACCTCAAATGGGCTGCAGTATGCTGCTCCAAATACTATATCAGCGAGAATGGAATTGAAGATTAAGACAGCAAAAAGAAAGCTCTACAGCCCAGTTTAAAGAAATCAAACAGGAATTTGTCAGGGATAGAAAGAAGCAAATATAGTTGGGACAAGAACCTTTGAAATATCCTGAGGCTGATTAAAAAAAATAACAAACGCCTTTCTTCAAAAGGTGTTGGGGGGTGAAAGGTTAATTAACTGTATTATCTGCCTGTTTATGCCCAGCTGTGTAAAGCTCAATAACACAAGCTCCCACCCCGGTTTTAACATTGCATCCAAGAATCCAGACCAGTTGCAAGAACAGCCTCTCCTAATAATTGAATTAGCCTCTGAGCAAGCTGGAGGTACAGAGCAAACAGACTGGCTCTTATGTTGCTTCCCTGTCTGTATGTACCTCCTGTTTGGATGGGGATCTGTAATGTGTGTGGTTTTTAGAAACCACTTTCAGGAAATGATCAAAACAATAATAGAGGGTCCTATGGAGAGTCTCACACAATAGCTGGTGGTAGCTCGTACATGTGGATTCCCCCCAGCCTAGGAATGCAGATCGTTGAGAAATAGCTTTTAATGGCTAGTGTGGGCTTTTTCTTTTTGTCTGAAATTTACCAAAGTTTTATCCCAGCTCCCTGGAGCCTTCCCCAAGTCTATCTAAAATGCAGTTAGAGCAGAGGCTGTCTTTTGCTTCACAGAGCGTCTGCCTTATGCTTTCATCAGAGTAGTCTAACTCACACAGATGCACTATTTAACAATGCCATCCCCTGCTTTCATCAGAAGGGGGAAGGTTGCAGAGCTGAGCCCTGAAGAATAAGGGGGGCAGGTCCCCTGTGATCGGCGAAAGCTGAACATCGGTGCCAGTTTCCATCTGTCATGATAGCCTATCTCCGAACCTTCAATCTGTCAAAAGCTTGCTGCCTAGCTGAAGGCTCCAGGAGATTTGGTGCGCTAAACACATTTGACAACAGCATTATCACTGCAAGGAGCCCAGCAAAATGCCATCAATGTGTTAATTGTAGCTGGCTATGTAAAATGTCACTTCCCATATCATTTTACAGCAGCTTTGCCTATTTTGCAGCTCCTAATTTTCCACACTTTATAAATACGTGGATTGTTCATATAGAAATGGGGCCCTTTTTCATGTCAGCTATGTTTTTTTCTCCTTCTTCTTAACGGAGGCTTAATTTGGGTTTAATGCTTTGCTCCAAGAAAGCAGTAGCATCTACGGAAAAATAAATAAATAAAACGTAGTTGTGGAAATGAATTGTCTGTACATTGCTGTTCTAATTTTATATCTCATTGGAGATTTATTTCTGGGTTTATACATTCTTTAGTATATAAATGATTCATTTTGCTGCTGCTGCTGCAAACTCCCTTTTTCAAGTGCTTGGTGTTTTTACATTCCTGAGAGTTTTCCTCCATCATGATGTAAGAACACTTTTGTAATGATAAACATGAGAGTACAGCATAAATAAATGAAAAATCCCCCTTGAAGGTATGAATGTGCTTTTTAGCACCCAAGTAGCTAATATTCAATTTCTGGTACAACCAGTGCCAGGTGTTAAATTTCTCTAGTTACTGTCACTAATGCAAATTAGATTCTTTTTGTGCTCGTAAAAAATCAAATCCACATTAGAAATTAGCTATAAAATGTAATGACTTAAATGCTATAGTGTTTTACAAATCTCCCTGCATTTCTGTAGCAGATAATGCTATAAAACTAGGAAAGGATAATAAAATATGGTAGAAAGTTGAGTTATTTAAAGGTCTTTTGTGACTGCTTACTCAGGGATTTGATGTATTATTTTGCTTTCTTTCCTTGTTGGTTGAAATAAGCATGCTTATGATTTCATTTCTTTACCAGATTAGATGTAATCAAAGTCTCCTTTGAATTTCATGTTACCCTTGCTGCAAAGGCTGTTTGTATTGGAAAATATCATGCGGTGAAGTTTATATCTGCAACTTGTAATCATTGGAATTGTAAATGTCTGACAGCTCTAAAGAAAGTTGCAGTGATCTTGTTAGTGGCTGCAATACTGAGATATGTGGGGATCTGTGAAAATTTTCCAAATTGATTTTTTTTTATTTTTGACCCTCGCGGAAGATCTTTCAAAAGCAAACAGGAAAAAAATTAATGCTCTGAATAAACATAACCAGTACAACGTTCATTGAAAACAATCTTGTATATATAAGAAAAAAAAAAAAAAGGTCTTCAAAATTGATGAATGGCAAAAGCTGTGTTTGTCAATATTTAAATCCTACCAAATATTACATATGTGTGCAAAATGGTCATCTTTCAGTCATCTTCTGCTAAGTACTTAAGGTATTAAAACAAGTCCTAGGTAAACAGCATGCTTCCTGTGTACTAAAGGGAGTTTTGATTAAAATTAACGTTTCTGAATGCCTATATTATTTCAGAGAGAATTTGGGCTCTGCGGTTCACATTCTGCGTCTTTTCCACAGGAAACATAGAAGAAATTTCACACAACTCGGCTATAGCCACTGCCATGGGATGTGACCAGGGCACGGCGCTTCCTCTGCAAAGCTCAGGCTCCCCCTCTCATTTTGAAAATATTTTCCCTATTTTCTGTGTTTCCAAAACATAAGTTGCTGGAGATGTTAAGTACTTTGGTTACATGTACAACCCGTGACACCTCCCAATCCTCATTTCATCTCAACCTTCACAGACCATGAGAAAACAGTTAGCTCTATTACCTGCAATGGACACAAGATAAGAGGGGGAGGAAGTTGATATTGGCAGCTCGTTGGGTGAGTGTTTTTTTAGAGAAAGAGCCTGTTCAAGATTGAGACTACTGAAAAGATATTGCCTCGATGTCATTAACTGTGGAATAGTGAGGCAATAATGGTATGTTGTGTTTGAAATCTGGATCACACTGTTCCTTTTCTTCAGGTCTAGGTTTTTAGAAGCGGCTAAGAAAAAGGAATAATGAGAGGAGTTTGTGAGTCCTGGATACAGCCTTTTTAGAAAGTGTTACAGATCTTCTCTCCAAAATCCATTTGAAGTGCTTCAGGTACAAGTTAAAACAGGTGGTCTCTTGAAAATCTTGGCTCAAGGATTCAGAAGGAAAATTTAGTCAGAGCAGGGACCATGTGCTCCTTGGATACCTGGGTATCGAGCACTTCTTCGCTAGTACTGGAGGCATGGGACTTAACGATCAAATCCATCTCAAAAATAGGCAATAGCTTAAAGAAAAAGACAGAGGCAGTAAAATGTGAGGGGCAGTACCTGCTATGAAGGTATCTTGGCTCCACCACCCCATTGTCATACGCGTGACCAAGAGTGGGCTCAATTGCTGAGGATGGGCAGGGTGCCGCTCTGTGCCAGCCTCTCCTGCTGACCTCTCCAGCCCTGGCCGTAGATGCTTCACAGGCAAAGGGGATCTGTTACCCCCAGGAGGGACCTGGAAGCCAGGCTAAGACTTGGAGACTTCACAGCTCCCTTGGGATGGGGAAGTGCTGGGCTCTTTACAGGCAAATTGCATCCTGTGGTTCTAACTCAGCCCTCACAAAGCAGTGTCCCAATTCTGCAGCTTAGTCACCTGAGGAGATCTAGTCACGTGAGGAATTTTAGACCATGAGTGTTCCTCATTTAAATGCTTGAACCTCTCGATGAGTTGCATAAAGTATGAGTGTTTTTATTTTTGTTGTTGTTTGTTTTTTGAAGTTTAAACCTTGTCAGAAGATTTCTAGAAAAACGTTCACGTTTTCAGATGCAGCCTCTGCATTTCCACATGAGGACAGTCAGCCAATGTCTCACTCCTACCTGTTGAGTTCAAGAACAGCTTGCAAGACTGAGGCTCATCTCACAGACTGCTATATGAGGTACGTGCGACCCCAGATTAAGTAATCAGTCATTATACTAGGCAATCTGACTGTTCAAAAGGCATTGGGAAGCTCAGAGCTGAAATCTGAGGTGCTGCAAAATGTAAGCTGTCAAATATCATTGGTATTACACGTTTTCTGTTTTTTTTCCTCTGTTCTCAGCATCATCCAGTTCTGTTTAGTTAGCTGATATCAGAGCAAATATCAGAAATTAATCTGCTCCTGACCACTCAACTTGAAAAGAGTACTTGAGAAAGAGCCTGTATTTCTAGCAGAGGAGAGTACTTGAATTTTTGTTGTTTCCCTGATAGTTTTCATTTATACACTCGGCCCCTCTGTGTATCTTCAATGTATTGATATGCTGCAAATTTAAAATTAAACTAGCAGAAAGGGGAAAAAAATCTCTTGCATCATCTTCACAGTGGGCCTCTGCTTTAATTGTGAGGTATTTCAAAGCCTTTTTGGACGTAGACTAGTTCTGTACAGAAACTAAGTTGGATCCAAACCAATAGCTGAGAGAAATGAATGTGCTGTAGAGAGCATATGCATCTCTAGGCTGCCAATACTAAACTCTACAATAGACAAACAATACTAAATTACTTAAGGATTAAGGTATCTCCACAGCTGGACGCCTCCAGCCCGCTCACCTACTGGCCCAGCCAGGCCTGGGGGTGCACAGGCTGGGGCCAGTGAGCTGAAGGCAGCTTTTGGTTTAACACAGATACATGTCCATGGATGTACAGTATACCACAGACAGCAGAGAGGAACCAAACAATCTTTTAGAACCCTCACTGTTTGAGTATTGATTTTGCAAAAGCAAATCAACACAAGTAATTAGCTGGATTACACTCTTATTCTAACCAGGCGTTTCTAACACTTAGTTGCAAATATACATTGACGGGTCCTTAACTGACATACAACTTGCTGCACAGTATCAGTGGGACTACACTACCAAACATTTGTCCGGCATTGTAACAGACTTAGTTTTGCAAGATTTTGCAGCAGTCAGGATTTAGTTCATGCTGCAAGAACTGGAAATTTCATTGGCTTACACATAGTTGCATCTGAGCCTCCAGAAGCTTGAACAATGGGCCCAGAAGAGATGTTTCAGTTTTACTCCATATTTAATATGGTGTCTTTCCTTTTGTAGTACCAGAACCACATACAATATTATTTGCCATGATTGTTTGTGGTTAGTCTCTCCAGTACTAGTATGAAATTCATTTTTTCTTGATTTTATAGGTGTTCTAACAGTTTGACAAATAGAAATACTTTTGCATTAATGAAAAGTAAATAAATTTTAATTAAAAAGAAAAATTTTTGAAATTAAGTAATAGTAGCAGAAATCTAATTGTAAAAATTATTCCATCATGGTATGAAATGTAAAAAGCAGCATGTGATCTGTTACTAAGATAAGATAAATGAATAAGCCTTGTATTTTAAGCAGCAAATATTCTGCATGTTATTTTTTCATGTATAGATATGTTTTAGTGAATGACTTCGTACAAAATACAGCTGCAACAACCGTAAGCTCTTTGAAGAACTTGCTGAAAAAGGAAAAGAACATTTGCTGAGTATTTAATTCACTGGGGGTCCTTTTTTTCTGTTCCGATATCACTAAGGCAATATCAAGCAGATGCGTTAGCATCACCAAATTCTAGTTTGGTATCTGGACTGAATTAATTATTCCTCACTGCAGAAGGCACTGGGGTGGCACCTTCCTGTTCAATGTACGTGGCACATAGGGCTGAACTGGAAGGTTTGCTAAATTCGATAGGACTTTCATCACTGACTTCATTGGAGCAACTGCCATTATGGTTCTTGGATAACTTCTGAATTATTTGCAACTCAGGGGGGAAAGGGTGATGTGCTTTTCCAGTCTGGACCTAGGTTGAGTCATGAAGAGAGAGAGAGAGAGAATGCCCTAGAAATGAGAGATTTGTTGTAACTTTTCACCAGTGTTGTCATCAAGTGCTTGTCTGCCTGTTGAGCAAGTCTAGCTTACCTCTGGCTGGGCAGTCAGCACACCACGTCCCCCTTTCCGCAGCCCCTCTAGGTGAGCTGGGTGACACGGCACTTCTCTTGTAAACTTCTGGTGTTTCATTTAACACCATGAAAAATTACAATGTCTGAGCTGGCCTGAATAACAGTCGGTCAGTAATGTGGCTTCAAGTGCTAGGTAGGATGGAAAGACTGCTTTCTGGCATGCAGGAAATTAAAGCAGGGAAAGTCCTGAATAGTAGAGAATAGCTTTGCAAGTCTTGCAATTAAGAGCAGAGTGGCACTCCAGTGGTCTTGGGCAGGATGTGGCAAACTACTGTGCTCCTTGTTGTAAAAGGCTTAATTATGCTCTTGTCTGCTCTCTTGGGAACACCTCATCTTCACTGAAATTAGATTTTTGTATCCTATTTTCCTTCACAACTTTCCTTAATGTATTTCTACCTTGCAGAAACTGTATTTTTCAAAGTGCACTAATTGATAATGTGAGGAAAAAGACATTTCTGCTTTCAAACCTCCTTATAGGCAGTTATATGAGATAGCCACATACATATTTAGCATCACCGCCTATGCTGCTCTTTGTTATCTGCTAAGCAGAACATGTTATTTTTCCAGCAATGTTTAAAGCAGGCAAATGGCTGCTTATCTTCTTTTTTTTTTTTTTTTTTCCTCCAAGATTGTTGTACATACAGTTCTCTCCTGGCTAATAGCTCCTTCTATTGTCCATGATTTATCATTGTCAGGATTCTTTACATTTTCCTCTTTATCCATTTTGCTGGAAATATGTCCATTTTCAAAGGAAAGCTTGGATTTATTTTGCCTATACAGCATATTCTTATGTAGGTTAAAGCATATATTGTTATGGAACATGTAAAGGTATAACTTTCACTGGTACGATTTTGCTCCAATTCTTTCTCTTTTTTTTTTTTTTTAAACTCTTCTAAACCGTTATAAAGTAAGTATCAAAGGTATCCTGGGTAATTAGCCATTACAGTACTGTCACAGAGAGTTCTGCAGTCAATACAGAGATAATTTGGGCAATGGTGAATGACAGCGTTGTCCAGACTTTTGGGATAATCAAGGACATATCCAGCTGTACCAGACATCTGTCAGACCCATGAATCATTTCAAGTAGCTTTGCAATAGCCAGGCAACTCGAGCAAAGATAAACATTCCAGCAGCACACAGCCACGGGAAAAATACTGCTCTGACCAGAAAACATTTACCCGCTCAGTGCTGCGGGCCTATCGTTCAAAGCAGAACAGGTCTTTCTCACATTTTTCTGATTTTGGAGGGGGCATACCTTTGTAACACTTTCTTCTTTAGTAAGATGATGACTGAAATAGCATTGCACTACTCATGCACGCACATTCATCAGAATTACTGGGCCAAAAAGAGAGTGAGGGGAAAAGTTATGCAAAAAACAAAGACTGAAATAATCTTGCTAAATGCAGTGTGACCTCTTTGAAATAAGGGTATTTGTATTGTTTATGTTGAACTGAAGTTACTAGTTGTATGTCTTCTAGAGTTTGCATACACACAGTGAGAGTGTTATTTGCTCTAAATGTGCATCAGGATTAACAAGGAGCTAGAGAACTCCCTTGTACTTTCCTGTTGCTGTCACCTCATTTGTGTACTTGTGTTGGAGAGCTGAAAGGAAACAAGCCCAGGGCTGCACTTCAATGTCCTGGGGAAGACCTGTGGGCTACGCCTGGAGCTGTGGCTTTGCTGTGCCACTGCCACCTGCGTGGCTGTGGGCAGGCTTTCTGCAGTCTCTGTGATCTGGGTTCCCCTTCCAATTAGGCAGCCCTCCTTTGCAACACGCGCTGACATCTGCCCGTTGGATTAAGCTGTTCTTGCTGCTGCGCAGGTGGGTGGGGACTGCTGCTTTCTCTAGTGCATCGCCTTGCAAAGGTGAGCGAAAATGAAGGGAAAACAGTGGGCAGAACGAGGTGAGCCAGCTTCCCCTCCTTGCTTGAGGTGACCACAGACCATGGAAGTGAACAAGGACTAGGCCAGCTCCTGTTCAGACAGTGTGGGTTTTGCTGCGCTCTGCAGGCAGCAAAACCATATAGATTTGCTTCCAATAATTACATAAAAAAATGCTATTATTATACTGCACAGTGAAGAAGATTTCTGAACAGCTGTGAGGTATCTATCATACAAATACCTGCTATAGACTTTGGAATGTCATTCTTCATATGGCTTTTGAAGTTGTTCAGGTGTTCCTTTGTATCGTTTGAATCACGGTGAATGGGAGTGTTATGGCAACTGAAAAGCTTTGTTAAGCTCCTTCTGAGAGTCTACGGGCAAAGCAGCACTGGCAGGGACCCCTGAACGCTGTCACCAGTGAGCGGAGGGGTGGCACGGGATGAGGAGCAGGGCTGGGATATGCTGAGAGCAGTTGGCGAGTCTCACAGAGTGTAGAGATTGATTTGCTGCGAGTGGTGTGAATGCAGCAATTGCTTTTGGAAAGTGAGGGGAAGAATTACTGGTGAGACATCAGGGTTTGTGACTGACAGATTGGTAGCTTTCCAATGACAAAGTAAGGGTCATTGAAGTATTTGGGGAGAAAGAGTGAGCCCACCACAGAGAAAATGCCACGCTTTGAGGTTGCTTCTCATTATGAAGATGAAGAATTGCATCTTGAGAAGTTGACAGAGATGTTGACAAACTGTTGCTGCGTCCTCTAAACTTGCGTTTGCCTTTGTCCCCTGCTTTGGCCTTTTATCTCCCACCATTCCTAGCTGCTGCTGCAGTTCAGTCCCATTGTCACTTAAATCTGAAGCTTGGGTGATTTAGGAACCTGTGCTCCTTTCTTAGTAATGAAGGTCGTCTTCTCATTTTCATAAATGGTATATTTTTTGTTGTGATACCGTGGTAGATTGCCAGCTTCTAAAGATCCTTGTTCATAGAAAATATTTAGGGCAATCCGGTACACTTTAATAAAATTGTGTGCTTGAGCCTGTGTACTCCCATTTGATTTCTGAGTTCTGCTGGCATCAATTTCTGGTAGTTCTGTACTGAGCTACAGTGTTTATAACTCTGGTTCCTAATCCCTAATGCATCGCTCACTCTGTTTTGGTATAATGTTAGTTCTTTTGTAAGTTTTTTTTTCCTCAGATTAAATTAAATTTTTAAATGCTTGAACTACACAGAAGAAAACATCAGATCCAGTTTTCCTTTTCTGGCATGATGCATTCTTGGGCTTGGAATTTATGTATCAGTGGAAAATGACATAGCTGTTAGTTGTCTCAGCATCCCTCTAGTTGTGCTGGTTCCTTAACGTCACCATTTGCATTGCTAAATAATCTGATCACCGATAAGAGGGAGTAGTTATTGACTGGAATAGGCAGCAATAACACCCCTTCTCCCTACTTCTATTTGATTTGTAGGTTATTTCTACTGTTTCAATTTCCAGAGTTTGTTTAGAGAGAGATTGTTGAGTCCAAATATCCAGTTGGGGTTTTGATTTATTGTAAAGTTTTTTTTTTTTAACATCTCATAGCAATCTCTTCAGATTGTAGCCTACCCTGTCACTCTCAAGCTTTCTTTCAGTATCTTTATGGAACTGCTCAGACCTTTTTTTGCTTTAAAATAATCTCTAGCTGGTTAATTACAATTCATTTTCCCTGTGATATTCTTCAAGCGTTTGCAGCATGTGCAGACCTCCAGAACCAGAGTTCTCCCTGCAGCCAAGAGCCCTCAGCATGTTCATTATTTCTGTGCTGAAAGCACTTCACTAATTTTGCCATGTTGCAGCAGGGAACCTTTAACTTTATTTGCTTTTATACGTGGCTTTACACAGTCGTGTTCATTCATAAATGTGAAAACTCACTTCTCTTATTTCCTAAAGTGTACATATAATTCTTCCATTGGAAACTATTTGCAAATTGTCTGGTTATTTTTAGCTCTATGCAAATTACATTCTTTAAATACACTGCTATTGTATGATAGGTTCTCCAAAGTTGTTACTGTTCTCCGTTCTTGTGGTTTGATTTCAAGAAAGTTCACTTCAAGTCAGGGGGTCAGATTCTTTGGACTGACTGAGCCCTGTCAAGTACAAATAGAAAAGGTCCTGAAGAACTCATCACCACAGGATATCCTGGAGGCCAAAATTATAAATGAGTTTTAAAAATGATTAGACAAATTCATAGACATTTGTGCAATTTGGTAGATATGAAATGCAGTGATCCAGAAAAATATTCAATACTGCAAGTCCATAAACATCTGGTTACTGGAAAGTAGGTTAATATATATGAGGAAAAAAGATTCTGCATATATCTTATACTCTCTTCCTAACAAACAAGAACTGTTGGAGAGAAGGTACTGACATAAGTGGATATCTGTCCTGACCTACTTTGTACCTTCAGGCAATGTTTGTGGCTTTCAGATTCTTGTGAGGTCTTTTTCAGAAAAGGCTAACCAAGGGCATATTAAATCTGACCCAAAGTATCCTAAAAACTCACAAGTGTTGCTACGATAGTATGTCTTGTCTCAGCATGGGCAGCTGAGTTGCATCTGCAGTAAAAAAAAGGAGTCTTGATAGGCTAAGCCCCTTCCCAGTCATTACAGTAATCTTCCACCATGAACAGATTCAAAGATCCCCAGGAAACAAGAGAATATGCCTCATTAGGGCTGTCATCCCCAACCCTTGAGCATACAGGGAGAATCTGGCCCTGCATCTTTAGCTTGCTTAAATCACATAAAGACTTAACTATCTGTTATTGCTTTTTCATAATCCACTTTAATTGTCATTGATTTGTATGTTCAGAAAGTGCCCTGAGCTGACTGAAGCATTTTGTTTGTGTTTGTGGCTGACCGCCTACTCTGCAGTCCCTGAACTGCTCTACTCAGGGTCCTCGCTGAAAGCCTTTCTTGGGCAAGATCTCCGTGTTTTCCAGGCAGGATTTTCCTTGCAACGCAAGGATTACACCAAGCAGATCCCTTCTGTAGGCATGTTCAGCTGTCATGTTGTTACCCTCCTCCTGGCTTGCATCCTCCAAGGTCATCTACTCTTACGAAAAGAACGAATGTGTTTTACCAAGATGAACTAGCAAAGGGTTATTTAATCAATTATGCAGGAGCAGATTTATTACTGAGAACAGTCTGGATAACTACATCACACAAAAATCACATTTAACCAAAAGGACATATAACTTACTGTTATGCAGAGAGAAATAATGTTTAATTGCTTGAACTCTGTGAGGCGACTACTCCAATGCAGACTCCAATGAGATCAAGAAACCCTTTAACACATGCAAATGTATTTCATGTTCTGTACCTTCCAAAAGCTTGAAGCCTTCCATTTTAATTTACAGTTAAGCTGCTGGGCATTTGAATAATACACAATTTGGTGTTTAAGAAGAAAGTTCCGGAGTTTGTATATTAAAATAGTAGAATATGCAATAATATTTAAAAGTAAGATAACTGGACAAAATTTCCATTCAAATAAAGGGTGGATCAGAAGGACAGCAAGGTTAGTTTCTTCTAAATGTTACATGCCACTGTGACCAGGCATGTATCAGGTTGAGTATCACATGCTGACCTGATTGAGCACGCTTCCACCACGGCAGTTTTAAAAGAAGGGTCATTGCCCCTGCTAGATCTTTAGAAAGGATGAGGCCTTGCACGGCACAAGACAAGATGGGCACCAGCTGAATTTTAGAAAGCTAGGAGCAAAGAGACTGAGTTGTTGAGGATGCTGGGCAATTGGGTCTCTTGTCCTAATGAACATTTCAGGTGGTGATATATGTGCTTTCACTGCTTCTTCACAGATTTGCAAATTTTCCCTCCTCTGTAAAATTCTTGTTAATCTTCAAAGGTTTTTCACATAGCTACCAGTGCTTCTTGTCAGAGGTTGAAGCCCTTTCTTTGTTCAGAATGTTTCTGCTTCAGCTACTGCGGTGAATGAAAGTCACAGGTCTCAACCTGTTTCAAGGACGTAAATCCCTCCAGAGAAAGCTGCATTTTCATTGCTGTGATTGCTAAGCCAGGAAATCCTTCCTCTTGGCCATGTCTGGAGCATGTGCCCTACATTGGAGACTGTCAAAATTTACAACCTGTTTTAGTCGTGTGAAATGGCTAGGATTTGATTTACACCTTGTCTGAGTAAGCCGAGGAGCAATGGGGCATTTTGATGAGATCAGCTCATGATGATTACGTACAGATGCCCCAGTGCCACCCCCGTGGTCACAGATGATTGTCTGGCCAAAGGCAGTTATGAAGACAATGGCTGGCTTGTGTATCCAGGTATAGAGTCTGGCCTGAAACATGGCTTGGATGCTCAGGAGCAAATAGCAGATATATTGATAAGTGGGACTAAAGGTAACTTGCATCTCAAGAGGGAGCGAGACAGGAGAATAGCTGTAGACACCTAGCACTGAAAAATACAACCATGACAGCTCAGGTGCCTGAATGTCATCTTTTGTGGTAGTGGAAAATCTCAGTAGATAGTTGTGATTGCTTAAGCCCACAACAAATATTAATTAACGCAGTTTGATCTTATGTTGGCCATGGAGAAAATTCAATGCAATTTCTTGAGTACTGTCTCTTGTAATAAATGATATAGTTACTCTTATGATGAAGAAATCAAAAGCACAAGTGCAGAATAAATAATACCTGGTTAGATAGCAGAAAAAGATCTTGCATTTCATCTGTACAAAAGAAGTTTAAATATTAGGAAAAAAATAAAGACAGAAAATCAGTAGACTTGGCTCTTCCTCAGCAGAAGATTGCTGAGAAAGGAGACAAACATCTCTCAGGGATGACCAAGAGCAGCAACTTCCAACATTTTGTAATTTTTACAAGTCTTCGTCACCTGATAGAAATGTGGGCCCTCATGGAGAGAATATAGGTTGCTGATAAAAAGGCTTGCTTTTCTTCTTTCCCTCCTGCTGGCCTTTAAACAGCCTCTGGACTCTTGGGGTCACCAGTCTAGATGCTGTTAAGACACAGTTTTAGCTATATGTGGTATTGCTTCAGTGGGATTAGGTGCATGCTTTAAGTCTCTCCCATTTTAAAGATTTTATTACTGAATTCTGCTGCATCTACTTAGCAGCACTACATTCTGGTGACAACAACAACAAAATTCCTACAGAAACTGTGTGTCTCAAACCATTGTTACTGCAGACACTCCTGCAGGAAATGTTGAGGAGAGGAAGAGGTGACACTGATGCTCTGAGGACTTCTCACAGTCCGTTGTGCTGTAAACTGGTAGGACACTCAGCAGTTCTTCCTTCCCAACACCCTTCAGGATGAGGTTTGTAGGAGGTCTCAAAAAGGGGAAAAGAGGGTGGCAGAGGTTGTTTATGCTGCTATTATTTTCATGTGGAATGCTAAAGGGCTAGGGCTTGCAATGTTATGGCTTCATGCCACAGACACCTACACCTTTGCAAACGCCTTTGAAACATAATGGCAATGTACAAAGACAAACCTGTACAAAGAAACTTAGTAGACAGAGCTGCCTGAGAACTGGAAAAATGTTGCTTTAAACTATTGCTTTTTTTTTTTTTTTTTGTCTGAGGATGCAATCAATATTTTTTAACCTCTTAACAATGACTTACTGGACCTAAGGAAAACCTAAGGAAACAAAAAGAGTATGTTAGTTTGCAGAACACTTTCCTTAATTATTTAATCAAGGTGATGCTGTGGCTGTGGTGTAAGTCCAAAAAAGTTTGACAATTCAGAGCTGCTGTTCAAGTCTATAACAATTACAATGGAATGACATTGTCATCTTTGGATGTTTTCTAAGGACAGGTAATTAGGGTTTCCTTAGTAAATCTGAATTTAGCCTTTCACTCAATATAGTGTCATTTCATTACAAATATAACAAATATATGTTCTCAACATGTACTTTCCCTAATATATTTTGTCTAATCATTGACCTCAGTATGAACTAAGGAGTCACAGCTAATCCTCAGTTTATAAGGCAATTGGGTGGAAAAAAGTGTTTATATCTATCTTTTGTTCTCTCCCATTTTTTGATTTTAATGACTTTATTTTGACAATATAGATAATGTCATCTCTACAGGCCAAATTGAACACGTGACCCAAAGTTACCTCATTGACTTTAATTAAAACAAGTGGTGTTTGTTTAATTAGGGCACAACAGGAGCTACATGTGCACATCCAAGGGCAGGATTTGGATCCTAACCTGTATTTGTCCATCAGCGGGGCATGGACAATACAGAACATTCATTTACTTTGAAGGACTTACTGAATTCATATGCTGCTTGGCATGCATTTTCATAAGCCTTTGTTCCCAATGTACCCCATCCTGTGAAGGTTGCTGATAACATCCAACAACAGACTGCTTTTCTCTGAAATGCAATTGAGTTTTTGAATTCCCAAACATCTGTAGTACACAAAACTCTCTCAGTAGGTTCTCTAGGAGATCGTGTTCACAACAGCAGTAACCTTTTTTTCTGTCCAGAAAAGCCTGTTGGCTTTTACAGCATGCCATTGACTGGAATACAGAGTAGCTGCAACAAATTATTTTGTGAGCAAGCAGCTAATCAAGAATTATTTCCCTACGTTGTAATACAATCACTTTTAGTAATGAATACACTCAAGAAGATGGTTGTCTGTTTACGGATAACTCATGAACTTAAAAAGAGTTAAACCACAGTTTTGTTAAGAAATATTAACAGCATTATGGCTTTGCTATGGAATAGCAACATTTTGAGCACAATTTAGTTATGTGAAAAAAACTATATAGACAATATATTAGTTCTAAATTATATAAGCAAATTATGTATTACAGAAAATATGTCAATGTCACATACACACACACCAGATAGAAATAGAACTAGCCTCTCCCTATTCTTGTTACTGTAAGGCTCTGCTAAAGACCAAGCTAAGAAAAGATGCTAGAAGACCCCATGGGAAAGGTCTCACATCTTCAGGTTACAGGTCTCTGAGCAGGGGCCTGACATTTTCAACAGAGCCTTTTCTTCTCTCTTGGTGAGACTGTTTCTAGGTCGGTCTGCTAAGTCCTTCAAGCAAAGCAAGCCTGGATCTTTCTTTCATGCAAATCATATATGAGCCTGAATTTTACAGAGGCATCTTTCCTGAAATTCATGCACGTATGTCCCTGATTTACCAGTAAAGAATATGTTCACTTGTAAGCATGTAGTTGTACATTTGCATTTGTAAAAATCTGCCTCTATAGGTTTCACTTAGAATGGTGACCATTTTAAATAGTGTATAATTAATCTGCCATGGAAATTAGTTGTTTATTTATTATGTAAGTATGCCTTTTATTAAAACTGCTTTGTGAAAATCTAATTGCTGCTATAGTAATATAGCATAACAGTCCCTCACATAAATACATGATTATTATGTACAGTCACTTATCTGTGAACGAGCTTTGCTACTACTTTCCTTAATTAAGGATACAAAGGGCTCCTTCATCTTTGCATATTCCCTTGCTAGGACATTGATACTCATTATTTCCTAAGTCCAAACACTGAAACTGTGTCAAGAATGCATCTATCACTAGACGGGTACTTATAGTCAGCGGAATTTTCAACTGCGTCAGCAAATTCAGCAATTTGCAATTTCTGTATGTCTGACGTGTTTTTATTGGTGAAGATCACTTTCAAATACCAAGATCATGAGAATGATTCCGTGGTTAGTCTCCTCAGCAGTTGAATGTAATGACAGTAATTAACAGCCTGTGATTAGCAGCCACTCCAGAAAGTCTTTGAATGTTAATTTGCTTCAACTAATATGCAGCACTTCTGTGTAATGAGATCTATGCTATAGGTTCACAGCGAAAGCAAATTATTTTCCAGCATTTAATCATACAAATGATTCTCAGTTAATCACTTGAACAGTAAACCTCAATGTTCTAATAAGTGACATTTGTTTTTCTGTCATTTGATTTATTACAAATATAGGCAATGGTATGGTATATCAAGCACTGTTTCTTCAAAAAAGGTCATGAACACACTTATGATATTTCTGTGGATCACATTGTAACCAAGGTGATATCATTTTATCTTTTCAAAGCAAGCTATCTTCAGCCTCCTTTTTTTGGTTCTTTACCCTCTAGTTTTCTTTGCGGTACATTTCAGTACAGCATCCCATGTATTACCCCCAAACTGTTGCCCCCTTTTCAGGCTGTACATTCCCAGGAAAACCAAACAAATATCAATTCTTGCTCTTTTCACAATGTGCTTGATGAAGGTTGAAAAGAAGCAAGATAAAATGGGCTTATATTGCTTGTGAATAGGAGAGGCCATGAAGAAATCACAGCAGTATTAGTTCCAATGTGAGTCACTACATTCCTTTTTGTCTTACATGTGCTAAGGATACTCTGCTGTTAAGAATGAGCAAACTATGACCTAGGTGGAGGAGTGCAACATGACAGAAAGAAGTGTTTAATACACAGTATTAATACAAGGGTATAAATGTGAGAACAAATGCTTTGTGTGTTCTTCCAGCTGCAGCGATACAAAAGATTTCTTTCTTCCAAGGCTGTGCTGAGAAAGCTATGAGAAGTATTTTACAGTGAGACTGCACACCCTTCCTGCTGCCATGAGATGAACACTAAAATTTTTAGACAGCTGAGTGCCACACAAGATACCTGCATCCCTCAGAGAGTCATGGGGAAGGGAGCTCCATGCATAGGACACAGGTAGTAGGTGGCAAAAACACCGTCTGATTCAGTGGTGTCAGCTCAGGGATGCTAATGGGCTGTTTGCTTTCTTCTTCTGGAGCCCTCTGCATCAGCATAGTCCCTTTGTGGGCCCTGGGGCAATCTCCTCCTTAGTAAAGGAGTAGATAATGAGAAGTATTTGATTTTGTTTTAAAGTTACTTTTTAAAATTCAAGTTTTTAATATGCAAATGAGTGCGGATTTGTCCATGCTTGTTCAAGATACTGTCTCTTCCTAGCAACCTTGCTCCATGCTTCCTCTTATTCAGCTCTTTGGCACAACAAGAATACCAGCAGCTTCACTTTGAAATACCCCAGCAAAATTCAGTCCTGGAGTGAGTATAACAGTCATCACCCTTAGCTGGAGTCAAAGCATATGCTAGCTTTAAAAATCTTAAGAAATCTGTACAATTTATTATAATTTGGCTATTTGGCCGAATTTCCCTCTTGGAATGGAGATCTAAAAGCAAACCATATGGTAACAACGTAGTCTCTTACTACTTCAGGCATCCTTGGCACTATGCAGGAAACTTTGCCTGACACTGTGCAGAGCCTGATTCCTTCCTTGGGAAAGGGGTGAGCGGGGAGCACAGGTCTGATTCTGCAAACTGGCACCTGCCAACAGGGACAGGTTAGTAGCTTTTTTTAGCATCAGCCAGCCAGCACAAGAAAGAGAGGATTTTGAAAGTCAGCATTCCTGCAGGTAGGTAAAATGAAGGGGAATAGATTCTAATCTAATTGTAAATGCCCTGTTTTTAAAACACTTCTTGTCAATAAATTCTTCCATTAGCAGACATGCTGACAGCCCAAAGCATGGTCAAATCAGGAGTCTGTGATATATTTTCACCTTTCAACATACAAAAATTTGTAGAAAGTAATACATTAAATTGGCTGATTTAAAAAAAATGTCTTCAGTCTTCAAGAGCTCATTTTGGTAGAAATACATAGAATTTCACAGACTATGGCATGTTTTCTGCCTTTTGTGTTGAGCTTAACACCTAAAAAAGATGCTATCCAGAAACCTATATAGAGGCTGAGCAAAAGTTTGAGACTGAGATCTTGAGCCACAATTATGCTTTTTTGGCACTGAGTTGCTGCATGGGCTTGGGCAAGCCATTTTCCAGTCATATAGTGAAGGAAATGAAGCTCCTTCATCCCAGGGAATAAATAACATTGGTTAATAATAAGTTAATATTTTTAAACATTTGGAACCACCTATAAAGATGTAAGCACAGTCTTTTTTCCCACCGCATTGCATCCATCACTAAAAAGTCAGTCATAGGAGTTGATCTGAGTTATGTTCCTAGCAAATTTTACCTTATTTTCTGGTCACTGTCCTATTTTCTTCAAACTGTTGCCAGTCATATGCAGCTAAGGAATATTCTTAGCTTTGTATTACTTTGCTGCCTCTCCAACCCTGAATCTCCTTCTATTTTTCTAATTGTGGCTCTATACAGACTACTATGTCCTCTCTCGATTTTGAAAACTGGTACCACATATTGCTTAATCTCCTTACTAAGCTAAGGTTTAAACAAATCTCTGGGGCCATATTCAGGTTACTCTTTATTAAATCTAAGTTTTTTTTTTTTCTAATTAAAAACAAAATAAAACAGTTTTTGAAATAGTTTAGCTCCTGGTATGCTTTTCTCTTGTTTCTTCTTTTCATGTATTTCTTCTGTCTGTAAACTATTTATTACAAGCATGCAGCTCCATCCACTTGTAGCAGCATTCCTCCAACGCTATCATGAGATTCACTAGTGATGTTCTGTAAATGCCAGCCAAAATCTATCTGCAAGAACATCTGCTCAACAGTGCAAAACTGATGTAATTACTAACCATCATCTTTTATCCTCCTGCTGGGGCAACTGCTCCAAAGCATGACTTTTTGCCCTGAGCTAACAAGATCCAGAAACTTGCTGTTATGTACAGATCCTGCTGCAGAAAACTAACACGGCTGATACACAAATTCTCACAGGATCTTTCAGCTGCAAGGGGTAACAAATACCCAAGTGACATGAGTCTCATGGAAATATTTAAAATTTTCTGTGTTCTTATTTGCTGCTTCTGATTAATACATTTTTACTTTATTGGATCAGTTTTAATGCTTGGTAATGACTGTACTAAAGAACTATTTTCAAAAAAAAAAAAAAAAGAAAGTGAAAGGATGTCACAGATGCTCAAATTTGACTAATTAAATTATAACAGGTTGCCATCTTACATGTGTGTGTAAACAGATGTCAGATACTAGAAGCTGGACATACTGTACATACAAATGTACACAATAATGACTCACTGTTTTTCCTATAAGTAAATGCACTGATTATGGCTCTGCTTGTGGATGTGATATGTTGCAGAAAGCTGCAATAGATACCCTATACCTTGCAGCAACTTTATCCCGTCTGTACTGACGTCTTACTCTCTAGGAATTGCTTCCAACATTTCAAACCTCCAAGACCTTCCAATTAATTATCATTTTGTCTCTTAAGGAAGCTGATAAAGAAATGCTTTGACTTTCCTTGTGCTATCGAGCTGACTTCCAGAGGAGACACCTACTCTGGTGGCAGGTTTCATATCCAGTGTCTCTGGGTGACTCTTCAGTCATCAAAAGTGTAACGTGCATCCAAAGTGTAAAACCCTGAGCACCTCAGGGCAGCAAAGCTTATAACTGAAGAGTCATACATTTCTCAAATAACAGTTTTCACCTCATTCATGGTGCAGGGAGCTTTATTCCTTGAGCTGGACAAGCTCTACCTCAATATTGCATTGGGAAGAAGATAGGATTTTGAGTGTGCCTGCATAGCCTTGTACCTCAGCACAGGGAAGATCACCTAACCTACAGTTTTCCAGTCATATTGTTCAAAAAAAAGTAGAGAAATCTGGATTGCTGAAATAAAATCCAAACTACTAAAAAACTATCCAGGAATTGATAATATGTGATGTGCAAATGCAACACACAGAGGATGAGGTTTCTGTTGTATTGCTACATAAATATATTTACAAACAATAGCTAAACTTCTGGTGGAGCAACCCGGCAGCACTGCCTGCCTAAAAATGCATGCCTATGGGACTGAAGGCAGAAGTTCAGCAGCCTCTCTGCTTCTGCATGCCCATGACATCCAGGCCTGTGTTCCGATGCCTAGAGATTTTGATCCTCCCTTAGATCTGCAGCGGGACAATTTCTGCCTAGCTGAAGCAGATAGGGCTGTGCTGAAAGGGGGCTGTTTTCACAGTCAGATGTAGCAGTGTCCTATATGTGCAGATATGGATTCTTTCTTGAAGGTGGTACAGGCAGCTGAATACTGGTACAGAGCAGCATTTCTTTTGATGTAAATAGATTTCCAGCAGAATGGTGGGTTTTGCACGCTCTGTGCTGTATTCTCATCTTGTGTTATTCGTAATCAACGCATATGCTCAGCATTAATGTCAGTAGGGCTACACCATGCTGCACCAGCAAAGAGATTCAGCCAGGCTTGGTGACTTAAATACTTGAAAGAGCTCTGGGGCAGCACTTACCTCTTCACTCAGCTGCCCTGGACTTTCTGTTAAACCTGTTGATATTTTTATTTCTTTGGACAGCCTTCCTATCTCTACATGTCTGCACTTCATCATCCGAGGAAAGATGCAATTGCAATGACAGAACTAGACCTTGTTATGCTATGAGTAATATTAGACACAGTCCGGCACTTCTGGAGGGAATCTTGAGTGCTGGTGCTTTATATACATGATAAACAAGGGGAATTTGGTTTGCATTTGAGGTAATTTATTGTATACGCTGCTTCATGTGTAGCTGCTGCTGTGCTGTTCTTTTATGCCAAGATTCATTACATATAATAGCTTAGCTAACATCTCTGGGACTCCTTAGAAGATGTGTTAAAGAGCCCTAAAAGAAAAGTATGCAGATTATAGCCTCCCATGTTTTTTGTAAATGTTTTAAACATTTGGAGCGTGTCATTAAAATTTTAAGAGAAGGAACAGAAGGAAAGCACAGTAGTAAGTATTTGCTTCTTTCTACTAGTTTTTGGATAATGAATTTTCTGCTTATTGTAGCATATTTTGTCTGTTGTTCTTTGTCTGTCAATTAACGCAGGGCTAGAACAGTTACCGTATCGGTCAGTAAAAGCAGTGTTGTGTAGCACTCAATAAATATTCCAGGTAATCTTGACTCTCTAAAATCTTTTTGCTTTGTGTTTGTTACAGAGATGGAGAGCAAATGCAAAACGGAGATAAAAGTCCATCAGATCAGGATGGCGTGCTTCTAGATTCACTTAGTGCTTCCTTTGAGAGGGGTAATTGACAAGGAAAGGGTAAGCTTACAGCTGTAATGTACATCACTGGTGAGAGTTGCCCAGAGAGTAAAATTTGCAAGTTGCCTCAGTGATTGAGGGGCAGCTTTCGCACTGAACGTCAATAAGCTTTGGAGTGCTAGGGAATCAAACCACTTAAACCACTTGCCCCCACACTGGACCCGGAGCTTCAGTTTTGAGGCGTGTAGGGCAGGGACACCCAAGCTGGCTGCTTTCTATCCTTGTTCACACAACAGTGTATAAATATGGTTGTGCTACTTTAAGTCCTAAGCTGGTGTGCTCGGACAGGCTTGCAGTGCATCATTTGGATGTTGTAGCTACGGTCTGCTGGGGGAGCTCTGCTGTGGGCTCCGTTACTGGGACAGACACTGGTCATTTTGAGGCACCTCTATGCAGCATCTTTTGTTTCAGGCCTGTTCTTATTTCCCTGGGTTCCTGGTGGCCCCCCTACTCTGCTGGCCCCATGCATGGTGACTTGCAGCCTCCAAATCCAGTTTGTGTTGGGTGAATCTATCATCCATGATCACCTGAACTCATTGTGTATGCAATGCTGCTGCTGGTAATCCCTCTGGCATTCCCAGCTCCCTGTGTTTTATTTGGGTTTAGAGCTAGTGATCCTTAATTTTTAAAGTGAGCCTTTGAGGCTCTGCTACACTGTTCCTAATACAGGATTCAGTACTTATATTTTATTTAAAACTCAGGGCTTGTTACTACAGTGCTTTTAACATTCTAATATACACATAAAATTTTTATGGCTCGCTCTCTTCCTGAGAAGTCTCAGGTATAAAACAAATTTTCAAGGAAAAAAAAAAGAGCATACAACAGCCCTGCTTTGCTTTAATTTTGGGACAACAAAGATATCTTGTTATGTGTGATTGATACCAGTGAAAACAGAAAATACATTCCAAGAACACAGCATCAGAGCATTTTTAGAAGCAGCTTATTTCTCTGCTGGCCTCAGACTGCTGGTTTGGTCCCAACGTTTGGACCAAACGGGATCCTCTGGACTGTAGAGGGCTGGAGCTGGTGACATCTCAGCTCAACCCCTGGTGTCCCCTGGGTACGCTTCTGGAGGAGAGCTGCTGTCTTACCCATCTCATTTGAGCCTACTGCTCTCCCCACACATTGTTTTTCCCTTATTTCAGTTTCCCACCCAAAATATGCACACCTCGTCTAGAGGTGCCGTCAGAGATGAGGTTGCACTCAGCTGCGGTACAGGCTTTGGCTCCCCCGGCAGAGGGCACAGAAATACCACACTGCTGCAGTGCAGGAGCACCAGACAATGGAGAGTCCCTCGGTCAGGACCTGGCAAAGACGTGAGAGAGAGAAGCCCCAGCTCTCCTTACAGTGCTGCTGGTGTTCCTGATCAGGCAAAGCAAGCTGGAAGCCACCAGACCTGTCACAACTCCTGTTCCTGCCTAGATAGTTGTTGGTAGCAAGAGTGATGGCTACAAGGTATGTAGAAATGGAACACTTCCTTTCTGTTGTCCCTCTTGATGCAGTATGTCCATTGGCACAATGCTGAAGCTGTTACCGGTGTGGTGTGATGGAGCCCACTGCAAATTCCAGTTGGATTTTACCTTTGGGATCGGTACCTGTGGTGCTGCTTGTATCTGGGACAAACAAAATGCTGCACCCCTTAAAAGGATTTTGTTTTCATTGGTCATTTTTCTGCCATATAGAAGTTCTTGTTTTACCAGCTTTACCTGGGAAATGGTGATGCCTAATGTTCTGGTGAACATCAAAAGCCTGAACGTGCACCTAAACAGGTGGTCTTCATCATGGGTCAACCTTCATTCAGCTGGGATCAGCCACAAGCCAAGCTGAACCTTGGCTGAAAGTGAATCAAGTAAGACCAGAGCCTCTTTAATGTTCAAGAGTTTGGTCATCTGTTTGTTGTTATATTAAAATGTTTCAGGCAATTCTTCAGTGCTTATTTATCCATGTTTTTCATCCACTTTGACGAAATACTATAGTAAAAATGCTAATTATCATCATTCTTACTTCTTGGATCTGGAAGAGTAAATAGCATGGGAAAGCTGCTTATAACATATTTCCACATGGCTGAAATTAGGAATTACTGGAAATCTCACATGAAGTTCTGCTCTTATGGGATTTCCAGACCAAAGATATTTAGCCACATTGAGTTGCAACTTACAGACTTTTATGTTAACAAAACTAGGCTGGCTGAATTTTCTGAGATTTGTTCTTCACTAGAAGAAAAAAATTGGTGCAGCTCAAAATTAATTATGTATGCTTATAAATATGTGGGTGAACACCTTCAAAATCTATATACAGATTTATAGAGTACAATTCAATACCATTTTACAAAGCAATAAAAGCATTTGCCAATTCTCATGAAAAACAACAATATATTTGAGTTTTAATAACGCAAATGTTTAATGAATAAGACCTAATTATCAGATTCATGGATAACACAACACAAAACATTTTCTTATATGTCTGTATGTTTTATCTTTATTTTTACCAATCTTCTAATTCAATTTTAATTCTTCAGTTTTTGTTGTTGTTGTTTTGACAGTAGACCTTGGATAATTGTATTACTCTTTTTACTTTGGATTTCAGGTTATGTGGAAAGGTTATTTATTTTTGTGAGGAAGTCTGGTAGAGAAGTGGTTGTTGTGTGGTTCAGTCTATTTGCATGTAATATAGCTTTTTCTATTTTTTTTAATTATTTTTATTTCTTGGTTGAAAGAAAACCTTGTGATCTACTGTCCTGGAAAGCTGTTGTGTTGGGTATTTTCTTGTTTTTACTCTGGAAATGCAAAGCCAAATTTCAGCTTCATATAAACATGTAAAATAATCCAGTTTATTTTTGGTAGATGCTCTCATACTGGACCAGGAGCTTTTATCTACTTAACATTGAATGGCAATACAGTGCTTAAGGAATAATTTATTTGTCAGAGATTAGGGTTTCTTTCTTCTATATGAGATGACATAGGGTGCAACGGCTCTAGCAACAGGTATCACTGATTCTATCTACTTCGTATGTAAAGTTCAGATTAACACCAAAACCAATTATTTCCCTTTGCTAGAATTACCTCATCCTTTGACAAAATTATTTCAAAGTGCATTCCCAACTCCTCCAAGCTCTAAGGAGGAGCTCATAATTCAACAGTGGCCAGACATCTGTAGGTGCTTATCTCAGGGCAAAGCACTTAGAGCAAACGTTGCAGTGCGTGATTCTTTGGTGGATTTTAAAATGCACCAGGGCATTGGAGCTGGCCCGGGAGGTGGGATACTGCCTGCTCAGACACGTGTTGGCAGGATCCTCGCTGACCCACTTGTGGCAGTGGCAGCAGCCCCTTTCATAAATAAGAATTGGGTTCTTTGAAGTTTTTTTGTTGTTGTCTCGAAGCTGTATTTGGGAACATGGATTAAGTTAAATATTGTACAGGCTTGCAGCTGGTGCCACTCTGCCTCACCAGAGCTACAAGGACAAGCGGACAGGTCATTTTCTGCTTTATTAAGATATCTGAAGGTCAGAGCATCAAAATGGTAATTTCAATCAGAGCCAGCCCAGTTGCTCAGCACTCTAACGGAGCTACTGTAGGTTGTAGATCTTAAATGCATGCGGAGACTGTGATCTAATTCTAAGCGCTGTTTGTTGGGTCAGATCTGGTTGAGTCAAATCTCGATGCTTCAGCCCGTCAGGTCATTCCTGAGAGGCTGTCTCCTGCAGCAAATGAAATACAAAGAAGGAAGGAAATGGAGACCTTGCTTTGCTGAACAAGCACAAAACTCTGTGTTGAGGATTACCACTTAGAAAATAATCCACTATTGCTTTTAATGTAATCTCAGCAGACATACTAAATTCAGTGTTGAAGCCTTTGCAGTACTGTCAAGTACCACACAAAGGCATTCCTTGCAAATGGATGGGGCTAAAGCGGGGATTGGAAGGAAGAGGATAGATTAATTTCTTATTGTCACTTCATTAAGTCCTGTAATGCTAAGTAGCATGATATTGACTACAACAGAGGAGGCACTGTTGTGAATTCAGAGTTTTATCCTGAAACAAAAGAGGAATTTACCATGGCTTGATTTCAGGTGTAAATACAAGAATTTATTCTGACTGTATAATAACTAATATGGATTTGTAGGCACTTCAAAGAATAATAGTATATTTAAAACATATATACAGGGACATTTAGAAACTTAATATAACCCTCCACTGATGCACAAGTCTGTGCCCAGCCACAGCACACTAACAATAGCAGCAACAGCGTTTATATAGCGACTGTAGGTAACATTTTTCAAGACACTATAGGTACTGTATTAGGAGGAAAATAAACCAACAAACAAACAAATTAGCAAAATGAAAGCACAGCACAGCACTTAATCACATAGTTGTCTCATTTAAATCAGTAGGTTGACTCATTTTCCTATAATTATGCGTGTTTTTAAGATATGCTTTGTATGTCACAAAACTGTGTAATTTGATAATTGCAGCTATCCATTTCCCTTATGTTTGTCCTACCTCAGGGAAAGAACTGTTCTTTTGTCAACAGTTGTAGGGTGGGCAGCGTAGGTGGGTGCAAGACAAGAGCTGGTAAGCACTACAATAGGATGCATAGTAACAGTCTTAGCTTAAAAATAGTAAACCGATGCTGAAGGGATGGCACAGTGCAGAAGTTGCCTGATCACAGCAATACTACAGCAACCTTGCAGTAAAAAGTGATCAGGTGGCAGACTAAACAGCCTCTGCCACCTCCAGCAAAACCAGTGGCAGCCAGACCAGGTAGGCATAATTACAAGTGGGGAGCTCTGGCAGAGATGGGGGAGTGCAGGTGGTGGGAACGGTAGTAAAATGATGTGTTTTATGTTACTGGTGCCCTGTCTTTTATTTACTTTAGTCTGCTGGCAGGATGTTTCTCTGTAAACATTACCACAAAACACTTAAACAGGAATAAAAGTAACTTTTATTGAAGGAATTTAAAAGTAGTCTCTGGAAAACATGCAAGAAACGCCATGTGGACTCCACATCTTCTTCAAAGTAGACTGAACACAGCAGGAATCTACTACTGTCACCAAAAACAAATCCAAACTGCACCTTTTAATATTTATATAATTGAAAGTACAAATCAAGATTGCTGCCTGAAAGCACTCACATTTCAAGACAGTAAAAGGGTCCAAGTCGCCTTTTCAAACTTGTAATAGAATATGTAACACCAAATTAAGCCTGTAGTTCTGGCGTAAACCAGCAACATCAGGACAATAGTGCTTACCACATATTGCAAAATATAACTTTCCATTCTTTGGACTAATTAGAGAGGCAGCCAGTAGCACCACTATGGTTCTGTCAGCATTTCCACAATAAAACCCCCTTTTCAGGGCTTTATAACTTGGCTGTAAAAAATTAGCTTCAGGCTGCAGCTTGGCATGCCGTGGTTCACCCCAGCAGCACGTCGAGCTGTACATGTGGTTATGTGTGTGGTTTGTTGATTGTTTCCTAAATACAAATTTTCATTAAAATTAGTTTCGCTACTTCTTGGAAGACAGTAATAAAATGAACCGATTTTTAAATGAGTGCAGTTACATTCTTTGGCAGCCTTTTGCAGCAAGTTAATTGTTAAAAGTATGAATGTTTGAGGTGAGAAGCACACAGCCTTGTGACACTTTTTTGTTTTAAATTAAACCATCTCAAGGGAAGTTTGAAAGCAGGTTGCTGCACTTGCACGTTGATCTTTTTTCACAGGGCATGATCCTGACTCTATGAGAGACATCCAGCAGCTTTGATGGAAAGGGCCCCACAAGAGCAGCTCAGATGAGGGCACTGGTATTCAAAGAGTCCGTGAAACAACTGTGCCCCGGTGAGGACCGGTGTTCCCCCAAGCTGCGGGAGTGTCCAAGCCATGAAGTGTTCAGGTGGGGAAGCCATCAGTGTCTTTCTCCACAGTGCACATGACGGTGATACAGACAGCCTCTCCGAGGCTTGAACCGCGCATTGAACTGAGGGATCTCTTACAATCGTGGGTTGTCAACCAGCATTTATTAAATTTCTGTGTTATGGATGAATGCAGTGCATTGCTTAGAAGTGTGGCATACCCCATCCATACCCACAAACTTTGAAGTGAATTGAGTAGCATTAATAATCTTACTGAAGATTCTTCTGTTTCAGCCTCATTGTGGTCTGTGGAAATGCCCCGAAGTCAGGATACCTACTACCATGTACCTGGAAATACTGCAGCATGGAGAGAGAAGTGGAAGTGTTTGAAAGGAGATCAGAAAGACTGGTAAGATGGGCATAGCCGACTCATTTGTCTTCAGGGGTATCTTCCTCATTTTAATGTGGTTTAAATAGTTGCATGCTTTGGATATTTTTAGCATTTTTATAGCAGATGATTATTAAAAAATGATAGTTAGAAGGGTAAAAAATACAAGCCACAGAAGCTAGCTTCACTTCTTCCAGGGCAGCAAATAAGAAAAATACTGTAAAAACACGTAGGAGGTGGAAAATGTCGTCAATATACACTAACATATTCTCCAAATCATTCTTCAATACAAGTGTCACAAAGAAAACTAACAATCCACATCCAGTATTCTTCAATCAATGGACAGTTGAAGATGAAAATTAATATTATAGAGTAGAATAACCAATTATAAGCCAATTCAAAAATCTATTAATCATAGACTCATTTTTGCAAGGTGTGGATGAGATTTGAAAGGGAGGGAAGGAGAGCGGAGAGCAAGTAAGCAGCCCTGAGGCAGCTCTCCGGCTTCCCAGCACAGAGCTTTGCCACCACCCCAAAAAGAGAGCTGATGGCTGGTGAACGAGTGGGCTCAGCCCACCTCTTTGATTGCAAGGAGTCAGCCATGAGAGCTGGCTCTCACACAGAGATGCTCTCATGCTCAGGCTCTCCATCAGATCAGCAGAATTTTGTTCCAGCTTTAATTTTCTCCAAGAGTAGCAAGCCTTTTTCCCTGCCAGGATATCCTTGAACACATAAACCTAATTAAGCCAAGGTAAACTGATCATTAGGCTTTCAAGTATGTGTCTGCTGATGTTTTATAAGGCTGTAGTCTACTTAAAGTTTCACCTCCTGCCGCCACCCAAGGTTGACCGTGGGAGTCCACTGAAACAAGTCAGAGGCTCCCAGATTTCTGGGAGAGCGTTTGTGTGTCTCGCAATTATTGAGGCTGCCCAGGCCACTGTAGCTGACATGAGGATTATGCCCAAATTTCTTTTACCCCTTCCAGCTGCTGAGGGAGCTCACACTCTGAATAGCTGCTGTGACTTTGACCTACGGTTGCGGGCATCTAACAGTGTGCCAGCATGAAGGGGCACAGGAGACACAACATGCTGATTTAAGCACAAACTGAATTCCATTTGTGACCTTGAGGACCTGTTTAAATTTTCTGGGTTTTCCCCATTTGCAGTAATTGTTACACTCTGGCTGTGACCACACAGTTGCTCATCAAGTGCTAGCACCAAGTGAAGAGCAACCAAAATCTAGTGCTCTGTGTCCCCCCTTCTCCTCCCTTCCAAACACACCTCCCCAGCCCAGTCCCAGCTCACACAGACAACTCACCCTTACACAAACATCTCCAATCCTCCAGGAGGAAACACTGGCCCAGTAAACAGACACTTTTTAAAATAAATAAACTGAATGTGTTGAACAGAGAGGGTATGCATCGCTCCCTAATCCTGCTGCTTTCCTGCTGATCCTACACAGCTGGCTTTGTGACCACTTGGTCCAAAGCCGACGTCCCTGATCCAAGTTAAGACACAACATTGGCACTGCTCATCGTAGCCTCAGTTCCTTGCAAGTTTAGTTTGCTCTTAAATATGACATAGGAGTAGGCAGGCAGATACATGAGAAAACACCTAGAGATGTTATGGACGGGTTGACAGCCCTGGCCATGACTAGCCTCTGTCCATCCTCATGCTTACTTTCCCCTTTCTCATTAGAGACCTGGTGAGCAAGAAGACAGCCGTTTTCTCCTGCTTTGAATGCTACATGCATTTCTTTATGCTTTAGCAGGTCTTCTGTGATAGCAAATACCTCATGTACCATTTTGCTTGAAGAGATTTTGCTCCCATTGATTCGCTTTTGGCAGTACTCAGCAGCATGTGGGTTCCGGTCCTGATTTCTTAAATTTTGGGATTTCTTAAATTTTGGGACTAAACTGCAGGACTAACTACAGCCAGGCAGGGACAAGTGGCCCAACTCTTTGTGGCAGAAAGTCAGAAAATGAAATGAAAGTAATGTGAAAGCTTTGTCACCACATCCCACTTGAAAAAGATTTTAAAATGCAATAATTGATGTATTATAATTCAGGACTATAATTTATGAAAGTCTTTCATGGATTAGCAGGACTTTCAGGACATCAATATCCTTGCTATTGTGCTGTCACTTCCCAGGGCTGTGTGGCCTCCACAGCTTCATGCACTGAATAAGCACTTCCCAATATTTCAAGATATCCTTTATCTGTTTGGAGTCCATTTGATCTATTTTATCTGAAAGATGCTGTCTGACTCTTTTTCTTTTTTTTTCTCCTTTCTCTTGCCCAGCTCATGTTTTAAATGAATCAAAAACTGCAGGCAGCAGTTTTGATTTCAGTATTTCAGCAAGAATCTCCGCTATGATTTCTGCAAGATTGCACACAACCTGACTGAACAGAAGCCCAAAGTCTGCTGTCAGTGGCTTTGCTGAGATCACAGGAGAGTAATGGAAGACAAAAATCAAGCTACATCCTGGCTGCACGGTGCTGGCTACTAGAGGAAATGCATTCATCAGGCTGGAATCAGAGGTGGCACAAGAGGTGAGTCAGGGCAAGTAACTGTATCATAAACTGGTCTGAATTCAATGATCAAAACTGAGGATGGAGTCTGAGAAGGGAAACGTGGCAAAGGATAGGACAAAATATATTCCTTATTGCATCTCAGCTTCAAGTTATTATTAAATGCGTACCTCAGGCTGAACATGACTCAGCCTGACACAGGCTGGACAGGGACAGCATGACCTCAGCCCTGCCAGTGACTGGTCTCACAACAGCAGGGCTTGAGAAAGCTGGAAAGGAGAGCAGGAGTTTTTAAAATGTATATATTGGTATTTAAAAATCTCATAATATTCTTCATCAGAACCTAATCATTTCAAACTACCGAGTGTGCAGGATGTATGTGTATATCCATATCTACAAGCAACATGAATGTAGTTAATAATAATGCCTCCAGTGCTACACTTACCCATTACTTCCTCGGCACATTTTAAACTAAAGACAACTTGGTGATTTGTACTATTCTGACAGCCAGCAGGAAACAGCGGAAAATATCACATCATGGTGTTAGTGCTCTTGCCTGCCTGTGCTGAAATTTTGCACGCTTGTGCTGTACCAGGCACTTCGCCCAGAGGGTCACTGTGAACTCCCCGCGTCAGCTCATCTCCTCCAAATGCTCCCAGGTCGCGCTGGCGGAAAGCAGCGATGCCAGGGAGGTCGGAGCACTGTGCTAGCCGTGAGTTTGGCCCTCTCTAAAAAGAGATCGGCACCCCTTTTTTCCCTCTCTTTCTCTCTAACAAGAAATTTTCATCTCCAATGCAGTGACTCAAGCAACTCTCTTCATCCTTTTATCTGAAGCTCTCAGTCTCCCGCTGATGAGCAAAGGCTAAATTATACAAAGCAACAGAAAAGGGATGCCAGTTATGATTAGGCTAAATTTAATGCACTCTCCCATGTATTTTAATGCTTTATGTACAACTATGCATGCAGCTAAAGGGACAGATTGAAAATAGTCAGGGAAAAATGGAAGGAAATGAAGTTCATAGCAAAAGCTGTGTTTCACCAAATGGAAAGCATTTAAAGATTGGGAATTGCCTCTTTCTTTCACCCATGTCTCCCTCCCAGCTCTATCAGCCAACTTTCTGCTAACCCTCACTCTGCTTTTAGTTATCAACTTGCTTTTTTTTTATCCTGTTCATAGGAAAAGAAAGCAAGCAGACAAGAATGAAAAACAGAATTAGATAAATATCTGGCAGTGTTTCATGAGAAGCATATCCTAGAGAGAGCAACAACAATCTCGATAAGGTTCAACTTTTGCTTTTGCTTGTTTTAAGGACAGTTGTTTGGCAGCTCCATGCTTCCCATGTGTGCTTTGCAGTTTATGTATAAATGTAAACTTCGTCCCCTGAGAATCACCCCACAAAGAAACAATAATGGGGAAAAGTTTGGGGGGGATATTTGTAAATGATAAAAATCTTATGCATCCATAGTAACATGTTTTGTATAAAGATTTTAAAAGCAGCCTTTTTATTCTCATCTGTATGAAATTTAAAACATGACGATTACTTTTTTCATAACCAGTAAATGTACAGATAGGTATGCAGGGATGGGGAGGGACAATCAAACCTAAAGATGACAGATCTGCACAGAACGTTGTTAGTATGCCAGATCTTATTACAGAGCAGTGGGAGGCCTTGTACACTACGTACCAGCTCTATGGGGACCTCCATATTTAAAACAAGATGAAAAAAATGTGATTTGAAAAACCCCTCATGGGCAGCCTTCAAAGGCACAGACAGGTTCTGACTGGATTAACATTTATTGACTGTTTAAGCCTGCTTTTTTGCTTCAGGACAGAGATACACGAGTTTAATTGCAGAGGCTGTTCTGCCAACTGATCACCAGAGTGGCAACCAAAGCTTTACTAATCGGTCCTTCGTTAAAGAAAAGTCTCTATTACAAAACAAATTAAGCATGCTCTGATCCTAACCTACAGGTCCAATGGCATTACAGCAAAGTTTAAGCTGTTAGAGCACTGAAAAACTTATTAAGGTTTAGCGCTGAGATAGCACTTTTGTATTGATTTTACAATACACAGGTATTATGATTTATGGAGTGCTAGTGTCACTCTAACAAGCTGAAGGACACACAATATCATCTCCAACATCATTAAAATTCAGAAGCCTCTAGAACTAACTCATCAACCACCGTACATTGTCACTGACTATAGAGCTGTATTCCACTTGTAAAATGCCTTAAGCTTTCTGGACAGTTGTCTTCCTGAATCATTTAATTAAAAAATAAAAGAGAGAGAGAGAACCCAAACTCCGCACACACTTCAAAAATTAACTAATTGCAAATGTTTCATTCATATAACAGAATGGCACTATTATTTACTATCACCTATAACAAAATGAGTTTTTCTGCCTTCTTCTGTTGCTTGAATACTGAAACACCAACGAGTATTAGGTCTGTTGGAAATAGCTGGCTGATCTAAACTGAAACTGGAAGGCTTTGACACGCTTAGAGCAAGCCAAGCATTATTCTACCTCATTCTGTAACAGGAATATTTTTATTTTATTGAAGTTTGGGTCCCCGCCCTGCCTCAGACCGGAGATGTCCCTCCCTCCCAGGTGCCTGCTCTCTCTTTTTTTTTTCCCAGAAAAGACAAAACACCGCAACTCCCCGCATCGTCCTCGCCGGAGGNGGGGGGCCGCGCACCCGGCACCCGCTCTGGCCGGCTGGGCAGTTAACGGCACGGGAGGGCACGTCCCGCAGCGCGAACCGGGCCTGGGTAGCATCCCAGCGCCCTTAGGTTTCTCCTTAAAAACGTTTATTTTTATTTTTATTTTTTTCTACAACTCCCGTAGTGCAGAAGCCTCTGCTCTTGTGGCCCACCTCTGAACTAGCAATGCAAACTTAATACTTTTACGGGCGGTGGGGGAACAGGCCGAGCAGAGGCACAACTTTGCCGTTCTTCCAGAGATATTTAACCTTCACACGCGAATATTGTGACTCGGCTTGTTGCAAGCACACAGATGACGATAACATCTATAGCATTGAAATGCAACTTGTCTGGCTGAAGAAATTTATTTGGGCAAAATCCTGTTTTATTACCCTGAACTGCACTAAGTAGTTGCTATTTGTAATTATACCGATAGGAATCCTTGAGCCTGCTTCTCTTCTGTGACATAATTCATGTAGCCCACATGCGGTCACTTACGCCCACGCTACCAAATTGTTTAAAAAAGGAATGTAGAAGTGAGTGTACAACCCACCTGAGCACCAAAACCATTTGTTTTTAATAACACACTGTGAGATGCCCGGAGTTATATAATACACATTTCTACTCTTTTCTTTTGGACAGCAATCACTGGCAGCTGTTATTTCTTATCTCAGTTCATGAAAAGTATTTTATCGTTACTCTATTTGCTATACGAATATAATCGAATATAGAAGCACGTGTACTACTCCTGATCTTTTGTGCATGCAGCTCCCCTTACAAGCTGGGGGAATGTTTCATGTGAAAGGACTTCCAAGTCGGGCGATTTGGTCGCTAAGCTTATTAGAAAGCAGCGTTATCTGATGAGCTCCAAAGCGTCCTAAATTGACAGAGCCTTGTTATGTGCACAATGCTCCTGTTTAGCATATACGTATTCATTTTCCCTCAGAATTTGGAAACATCTAAACATTTTTTAGTTTTGAGTACCTTTGAGAATGTCGTTTAAAGATATAAAATACTCCCTAAATTACTTTTCTAAATGAAGTTCAGCTCTAGTTTATTGATCACTTTTATCTTAAATGACCCTAAAGCTCCCCAGCTTTACCTCTTATACTGATGTAAGTCTTAATTCAAGCAGAACTGTCTCCTGATCACAACTTGCACTAATGCACAGCAGAAGTACAGTCAGTGTAAACAAGGTCAGATTAAGTCTACGATATGTGGATAGCACTTGGAAGTCCCTGAATGATAACCACCACAAAAGTCTAAATTAGCTTTTCTGTCTGCTGAGCATCGCAGTGCCCTCCTTTTCTGGACCTCTTGCAAATCTACTAAATACCCTGCAGGACTCAAATGGTCCTGCAAAATGCTGCTCCACTGTGCATGGCAGAGTACAATCTAAAAGAATAAATTATTTTAAGTCATCTTAAAATGATTACAACATATATATCAAGAAGATTAGATGTTTTCCAAATCAGTACAAATATGTATCAGTCAATGGCTTATTAGAGCTGCTGAAGTTGTTTATATTTAGTTGCTTATATTTTTAATAGCATCTTATTTATAAGAAAAGCGGAAAGGGATTTTCTTTCCAGTATAGCCAAAGATGCCTGATTGCAAAATCCAATCAATCCTAAAATTAAAATTAGGAGACAGGATCAGCATGAAAGCAATTGCGTTATAAGTCAGCGTTAAGATGTTATTGATAGAAAAGCTAATGCAATACATTTTCCTCTGCCACACGTTTCTGGCCCAAAGCAATTTGCCAACTAGCTAACCACCTCAGCATAAACACCGGGGAGCCCCTGCTGGGTCCTGGAAATCCCGCTTGTCTGCAAGTGCACAATATACAAGGAAAATCTCCATAAAGCGCAGTGCCACAGTTGAATACAAACACTCCTCAGGTCCTGCTGTGACTTGGCATACCCCATTGGACAGCTGGAAACTGAGAGGAAAGGAGCTGCTGCCAATAACGTGTTACAACGGATTTTCAGCACAAAGTTTCCTGGAAACAGGCAGCCACTGACATTATCATTTTGCTGGAGGATGTTGATGTGATATATCAGATATATACAACGATATGTGGTTGCATTTGTTATATATTTCACATGATATATGGTAAAGCATAGTGCCTTTTTGATACTATTTGTGTGCTTGGGCTACGAATAGAATTTGTCCCAACCTTACATTTTACCTAATATAATTCTGGAAATCAGATATTGCCCTAAATGATGTTTTATTATGTGTATCAAAAAGATTTAGCTTGCTAAGGGTCATGAATGTGTATCTAACACCTTTGCAGCTGCAGTTTACTGTAGATAGATTGCATACAGTAACTCTTTCATTTTTTCTTGGAACCACTTGCAATGAAGTGCTACCGGCGATCATTAAAAAGATTGCTCTTTTTATGTAGCTTGAATATATAAAATGGTACTTATCTGCATTCCAGTGTAAAGAATGCTCGAAAGACAATTCAAAGATGTAAATGAAACAGCTAAATTAGCGCTTGGCATACTCTATCATAATTAGTCTAATGTAACATAATTTTTAATGTAAAGAAGCTACATTTTCTAACTCTGCCTAAAAGCCCAGCATTCTCTGTGTGTTATAATAAATTAATGCAATAAAAAACAGGTACACTTATCTTGTAAAGAAGCTTATTAACCAGACTGCTAGTGCTGCAAAATTCGACATACAGTAAACAATACTTTTTTTGTTAGAATAATGGCGTACAGTTTATTCTTTAAACTATGCAGCACTTGGGGACCACATCCATTTACCAAAATAATACCAAATTAGTACTGCAAATATTGAAATCAGACCTTTCAGAGTAACCAGTGGCCTAATTTTCTCTTCAATCTGCTCTTAATCTCAATTCATCAATAACACTGCCTTATTATAGGACTTTGACAGCGAGCTAGGGCTTTTGATAAATTATACATCTCAAGCCAGATTTAAAATTTGAAGCTCAAGTGCTAATTATCTGTACAGGCCTAGTTAATAACGAGATTTCTTGTTAAGTATCTGATCACAGCATGGGCATCATTTGTCAAGAACCTCAAGTCTACCTTGGAGACTAGCTCTTCGAATTCTCCCTTGCCTACCATATGTAAAATTGGGATCTTTGTTTCTATAATAACCTTTTATTAGGAAGCTGACATAATGATTAAGTTCGCTGTAGACACATACAATGAGTTAGACAATTACCCTTGCTGCTTTAAACTACTCAGGCTCCTAGCAAGACAAAATAATTAATATTGAATTTTAATTTGATGTGTTCCACATTTAAACCCCAATTTGCAAAGTACACCTGGAAGGCTGCTGCTGTTTCCTTGCAGTTTGTGCTGATGAAATAAAGGCTCCTGCAGTTTGAATGTAAAAGCACAGAAGGCATGATGCACCACAATCACTTCTCAGTGGAGCAAAGAATTTTCTAGCATTAATGGGAAAGGTAATTACCTAGGTCTAACTTTATAGCCTTTTCTCTAATGAAACTATAATCTCCCAGGCCTACATGGTTTAAGCATTTACATGATTTTAACGATTTCACTGCCATAACAGTTGTCACACGTGGTAATTTAAAAACTCGATGCCTTAAAACAAAGATGCTAATTATATTTCTATATTTTTATTATTGAAATAAAACTGGACTGTGTGAAGTGACAGAGCCATAATAAAAACAACCATGTGCTGCATTGCCTAAGTGGAAGGGGGGTCATGGTTGTTTGCAGGAAAAAAAGCTTTCCTAACTGTACTTGTTAACCACACCGAGCAGTTTAATTCCTCTGAGCTTTGTCAGCAGGGCAAAGCGTGCGATTCTCTCTGAGGACCTTCAGTTGCTCCAACAGCAGGCAAAGTTCCCATTGTGCCAAGCACGTAGTCATTCCCTTATGAAAATACAAGTGGTTTTCAACCATCGTCACCTAAGCACACGTGTGGTGTTGCCATTGCGAGGCGGAGTCCTGGTGCCCTTCCCATGCCATGGCCCCGTGCCCCTGCGCCAGTGTCACCACTGTCGTGCTGCGCGGCCTCCACCATGAGTGGCGACAGCTTCCCCGTGCAGATGGATTTGAGTGTTGGACGTTTGGGGAAATGGGCTTCCTGCCCTGAGGACTGGTGATTTGTGGGGTGTAACCTGGAGCGTGATTCCAGCTTTTCAGAGCAGTGCCTTGCATCTGCTGGGGCGGGGACGGGATTCCCACCCAGCTCACATCATCTGCTGTTCTCAGCTTTTGCAGTGTCCCCTCTGCATTTCTCTACTAGCCTCTGCCATCATCACACTAGATGGTTTGGCTGCATGTAACACTGTCAGTAAAACCTGTGCTCCCAATGAGCTCAGCTCCGGGGCTGGGACCCCGGCGGGCATGCTGCCTTGGATCAGACCTGGTAGGGACGGACGGCTGACCTCAGCCTTGGCTGATGTCATTACCTGAGTGCCTTGCTTCTCTGGGTGAGCTGACGTCATCGCTGCTGCAATTTGCAGGATAATCTAATTTGATGCTCACCATCACAATACAGCTTTATTTGCCAAAATCTGCTCACATCCACTAACCACAGGCAAAGTTTGGATCCATATCAAAACACAAATTTCCTAAAAAGGCAGGTATGCTCATGCCTAATGCACATACCTTCTAATTATTATCAGCTCGTAAGTGACATGAAATGATCCCTTTAAACAGAAAAATCAGAAGCCACTTTGCTAATAGGAAGGTGAGGCTCAGTGCTCATTTAAAGTACTAGTGGGGAGCCAGAACTTCCATTCTGTGGAAAAGTCAGACATTTTACTCTTTACTGGAATGAAAAGCCAGAAAGACAGAAAAAATATTCCTCAAAATTATTTTTCTGGCAGAGTTGCTCCTATTAATTTCCTTTCAGCTGCTTATTATATTGACATACTATCTTTTGCAATTATTTTTGCTATTATACAATATATTATGAATAATGTTTATATTACTTTGATAAGTTTAAAAAGTTTGAGGGGCATACACTAAGTGCATTTAAAATGGCATATTTTCATAGTCCTCCATCAAGGATTTGGGTGTGTGTGCGTGAAAATGACACATATACCATTTGTGCTGGGCTTCGTTCATGGTAACACAGTGGAAAAAAATGCAAACGTGAAGTGTGAGTCAGCTTATCTAGATAGTGGCTCCTCTGCCCAAAGCTCTTCTACTTGGTGTCCTAAAGCCTTTAAAGGGGTAAGGATTGACCACGGGGCTTTCTGGAGCCACAGGCTGAGTGGGCAGCTGGAGATGCGTTGTCACAGACTGCCTAAAGCATACTTCCAGGGTGGTCCGAAGAAACAATTCAAGACTAAGTAGTCTCTTTTGGGTCACAAATTCAAGTGAAAGACACTGTAAGAGATCAAGTAAAACAATTTCAGAGAGGGGCGTAATGGCCCTGAAGGATGAGGCCTTGGACAAAGAGATATCAGCACTTAATGTGGTGGCTACACACGGATTTCTATTTTTCCCCCTGTAACTACCATTTCCCTCTATTAATGCTCTTTGTATCAATACAAGAAAGACCAGACAAAACCCTTGGCTGAAACTATCAATCCAGTTAGCCTAGGGAGGAAAATATTATTAGTTAACCTTGCACCAACCCAAGAAGCTAAGGAGCTGTTAAACTGGGGAGGGGCGCGGATGCAGTTCTGGAGTGCAGGGTGTGTGTGTGTTTCATCCCTTAGGAAAAGGAAGAATTAAAATCACCCTCTCTGTCTTGTCTCAGGAGGGACACTGCAAACCAGAAAGAGATAATGTGCCATAACAACATGTGATGATGGGAGGTAAAAGCTTCTTTCATCAGAAACTTAAACTTCTCAGCATCCATAGATTATCATTTGCCATTATATATACATTCAGAAAGGTAATTTCCATCCTTTATGGATTGAAAATCCAAAGGTCCTCTCTGATCTACTTAAAAGAAAAAAAATTAACGCTTTCATGGTGACTTTTTCAGCATATTCTGTGTTACAGCTGCTTTTGCTTTGTTTGCATCAGCAATAGGGTAGACGCGCTAACAGGTGGCATGGGGTGGGTAAGGCTGTCAGCTGCCAATGTTTTTGTTGGCACTAGCCCATTAAGGAAGGTCATTTACTCATCTTCTTCAACTAATGGGCAAGGTACTTGGAGCTACCTTGCATTTACAATGGGGAAAGCGTACAATGAAGAAGGCAGGAGAAACAGTGTGGTGGGTTGTCACCAGTGAAACCTTGTTGGGTCCTGATCCCAAGGCAGCTGGGAGGTGCTGTAGCACTGCAAGGATGCATCTGTGGATCTGCTCCAAATCATCCGTGTCTCTGCACCACAGGGCAGAGGAGTATCTCTCACACCATGTATTACTGTGTGCATCCCCACAGGAAACCCACGGGCACACAGGCATTTTCAATTAACTTGTCCACTGCCACGCACCCTGTTCTCCTAACCCCCTTCAGGTGTGCCCACAGGCTATTGTGAGGATTGCTGTGTCCACAGAGCTTCACAGATCTCAGTAGGACTCCACTCTTCTTCTGCATGTTTAGTGTTACTTTTTGTGTAAATGCACAAAGTACGTGTCTCTGGAAAACAAGGCAGCTGAATGACCCTCATATGGTGCAAGATTAAGAGCTACAAACTCCTGTAATCCAAACAAGCTACAGACTCCTGCATTTTTCCCCACTAATTTGGCCACACTGGAAAGCTTTCACAGGCTGTGCTGGTCACCAGAAGACACATCTTCCATACAGATCTCTGTGTTTCCAGCTCCTAAACCAGGCTATATAATTTAAGGGGAAAGAGCTATTAGTCTCCTCCTCTCTTAGCACTGTGAAGGAACACACCAGGATGCTGGATACTAAGGAAGAAGCCTTGTACCCCAGTTGTAAGTATGTCTGCACTGGGAAAAATCACATGCTTTTAGAGGAGATTTTATATCACTTTTTTTTTTTTTTTCCATTTTAAAACACAGGTTTACAGTAATGGAGAGATGTTAGAAAAGATGCAATAAGAAGATGCATTATGAGGATGGTAAGCAATGACAAGTATCTTCCTTAGCCACTCTAGTATAGCCCCGCACTAGAGACACTGCCTAATTAGACTCCACAGCTCACCCCAGGGAGGGGAAGCTCTGAGAGCTGCTGCTCTCCTGCTCCTCCTCTTCAAGACAGCAACTAAAAGCAGCCAAAGCAGCTGCTCTGAGCACTGGCTCCTTCAAAGCCAGGGACAGAATAAACTCTTTGCTTACTTTTGATCTATAAATAATATAAATTATATTATATAATATATATATAAATCTCCCTTCCTATTCTCTAAAGCATCTCAATTACCATTGCTAATGAATACTTAAAGTAGTAGATTCCTGCCTTTTGCAGATGCTCTGGAAACCTTATGCATCACGGTATGAGAAATATGAAAACTTTTTAGTAGATTCATGACTGTCTTTCCCTAGGTATTATAGGAAGGAAGGAAGGAAGGGATTCTATTAATAGTAGAATTCAGAATGGGTTGTTCAGATTAGGAGATTTCTAACAAAAAAAAATTGTTAGTTTTAGAAGGGGCTTCTTTCAGGTTTCCTATCACAATTAAAAATTTCTTCTCAAAGTCAAAACCAATGTCCATTGTATAAGTGTTGTAGTACTCAAGCTTACAAAGTTAATGTAGAGCAACACTAGGATAAAGTCTGTTTTAACTATATGAAAAAAATAGTAGAATTTCAACAATATGAATCAATACATAAAATTCACAAATGTTTACTAATGCACACAGGCAACACAAATCAAAGATCTGTGTTTTTCTTCAGACATGCATTGGGTTTTTCAGGCATAATATTACCGTGCAATAAAAAAAGCCCAAATCACTTATCAAAACACTGTCAATGAAAAAACAGGATTGCCACTTTGCTGGTGGTCTTAGCAGATAAAGCAAAATTGCCACTATATATCATCCTTAAAAGAAAGACAATACCGAAGGGGAAGCTGCCAGAAGGTGCCATTTTCAGATGTCAAGATAAGGGATGGACGTCTGAATTAATGCAAGACTTGTTGCATGTTGTCTGTAACAGGCAACCTGGTGCCCTGCTAAAGCAGACAGCAACACTTGTGCTTGGATGCGTTTCTAGGATATATAACTGCAGGAACTTAAAAGAAACTTTAGAAAACAAATACTGATCTTCATAATATTCCTGGAGGCAATTGCTGTGGGTTCTTGATGGTGCTGTAGGCAGTCCTTTAGGAGCTATAGGGTGAGACAATGTAGAGATCAGATCCTGGAACTGTTATTGGAAAATTCCATTAACTCTAAGAAGCCACCCATGGGCCTTCCTGGGATGAGGGAGTCTAGGAATGAATTACTGGTGTCTTTGTGGTGAAAAGCCTGTGTAAGGACTGTACTTTAGATACCAAAAATGGGAATGTTGATGCCATTGTGCAGGAGAACATGGTCAGTGGTCACTGCAAGAAGCAATGACAAAATTAACAATAATGCTAAGAACTACAGTGATCATAGGCAAGTGTTTCATGTGCAAAACAAGTGCCCACCAGGGCTTGGCAGGTTTCAGCATATAAGGATGCACAATTGGGGATTTGTATCATATATGATTGCGTTAAGTGCCAAGATAGCAAGTGGTTGTCTGCAAAGCTGGCTGTGCTCTTGGGAGCAAGGAAATGACTGCTGGGGAAGCTGTGATGCAGTCTTAGGTTTGCCTGGGCTAGCACACAACACCACATGAACCTTTCTGTTTCTGGCTAGTACTTGCGTTTTCTGGACTTAAATATATTAACCAAGATTGTCTTAAACCTGAGCTGTATTTAAAGATAGACTCGCACCTATTATGAACTTCAGCAAATAGATGGGAATTAATAGATTTAGATTCCCACAGGTAAATATACTTAGCTCAGTGTCTGAGAAATTAAAGTTAGTATTCTTCTGGTCACTAACTTTTCAAAGAAGTTACTCTCCAGTGAACGAACTAAAGCATCTTGAACACATCTTTCAGATGGAAGACTGTGCCTATACTGCTTTGCTCTCTGAAGTCTCTACCTTGTTATGTTTTCAAGTTGTGCTTCCTTTCACTGCCACAAGAGTATTTCTGGCAGAGGCATAGACCTGCTGCCAGCTGCTCGCCTTGCACTGGTGCCTCCTCGTGGCAGAGCCACCATACCGTGGAGTCTCTTTAAGTTCTCTGTGTACTTGTCCTGTTAAACACCTGCAGGGTCTGCAGCAGAGGTGTTTGCCAACAGGATGCCTTGGTGTCCTTGTGCAGGGTCTCAGAGCCGCTCATGCACCCTTGACTTTGTCGTCAGGGCACTGCAGAGCCCACAGGGACAGGAGGGACTCGTGCTATAAAGACAAAACCAGTTCTGACACGCTCCTGTCAATGCTCAGGCTGTCACTCCTATAATGCCATAACACGTTTAAAAATAATGGTAATCCAAAGAATTGACACCTGTTCCCAAACACACGTGGAAATCCAGGAAACTCCCCTGGTACTCGGGGTGGGTTTGAGGGTGTCTGTGTCTATACTGGGACAACTGAAAGCAGAATTTAAATGTCAGTCATGTTGCTGCACCTGTAACATGACCGGGTTTTACAACCTAGAGGTGGTTGCCAGAAAAGAGTGTTGTAGTGCTAAATATATTTAACTGTTAAATCTTTAACTGAATTTTCACCGGTCACATACAAAACCTGAGTAATACCTGAGTTACATTTTTCCTGACTTACACTCTTCACAAATGAAAGCAGGTGAGATGACTTGCTAACTGGTGCAGTAATTAATCTTCAAGAGGGTAGAAGATACAGCATTAAATTGGAGCTCAGGTTACAGAGATGAAATCAAATGAACAAGTTCAGTGTCTCTAATATCTTACCACTTACTCCACAAGCTGTCTAAGTACATCAAGAGATTTAATTAATTCTGAAATCCCCTGATCAGTTGCAGAAAAAAGACAAAACACAGTGTATGGCAAAAGAGCCCTAATCAGAGTGACCTGCTACGTGGTACCAGAATTATTGGTGTACTGTACGTGCACGTTGTCGATGATAGACTGTCTCTGC
This sequence comes from Anseranas semipalmata, assembly GCA_013399115.1. Classification (NCBI taxonomy): domain Eukaryota; kingdom Metazoa; phylum Chordata; class Aves; order Anseriformes; family Anseranatidae; genus Anseranas; species Anseranas semipalmata. Next base: position 1,238,431 of record VXAA01002996.1, on the reverse strand, counting down.
ACCAGGCTGTGCTGGAACTCAGGACTGAACTGCAAGTTCCTGTGCTCAGAAGGGCATTTGAAAGAACACGAGGAGGGCTTAACTGATCAATTTGTCAAGGAAAAAAATTTCACCATTACACTTTAAATACAAAAAGAGTTTCTCGCAAGATGCAAGGCTTTTCCAGCACACACAAGCTGTTTTTTTCAGATTAACTAAGGTTTCTGTGCTGCCCACCCACTTCCCCAACACCTCTCAAGGACAAGCCCTGTAGCTCAGGGCCAGGTGGAGGAGCGAGTGAAGCTGGAAACTGCTCCAGGTGGGGAAGGAGGGCCTTCTCCCCTTCGTGGCATTTGGCCAGAGGTGGGTTCGCTCCTTCCTGAGCTGGCAGCTCAGCACAGAGCAGTGCCACGTGGGCTCCCTGTCCTCCCTGCCCCGGGCGCAGCAGGATCAGGCCTGCTGGAGCAGCACCTTCAGGTTCCAGCTTAATTACCTGTGTGCTTGGCTTCTGTGAAAGAATGGAAGGATTTTTGAAAGATGCCATGGTCAGAGAGAAATCACCATGTGCTGGAGAGTCCAAGTAGGGCAGGGTTTATTTAATTGTCTCTTCACCGCGTAGCAGCTGGGCTCCCTATCCTAACTAATTTAGGTAGGAAGCTTGTTTTTATTCCATTAACTTGCAGCATGAATGTCACCAGCCATAGCTGATAGCAGTGACCACTGCCAGGGAGTCATCAACACTTTTGTGTTTGTAGATTCACAGCACTCCTTATTATGCCTGCAGACCACATAGCAGTGAATCCACACAATTTATTCTGGAGCAGGAGGCACTTAATGCTCCACTCTGTTAAAAGGGAGAAAGTGGAAAAAACTGATCCTGCCTCCACAGTTCCGACAGCAGCCGTCACTGGAGAAGGGCGAATTCAGAGCCTGCGGCAGTGCTTTCTGCTGAGCTGCTGGCACATTAGAGGCTGACCATGCTTGCCCAGGGAGCAGCACACCTCTTCAGCCAGCCCGTGTGCACGGTGAGGTGTGCTGATCCTGCATCACTGCTCCTGGGGACTCTGTCTTTGCACCCGGGCTGCTGAGAGCTCGTGCCATCTCTGGTGCCTACACAAGTAAGCAGGATCCTATGCTCTGAATGATGTTCAATGTGCTTTTCACATGCTTGGTTTTGCAAAGAGAAGATGGCAAGATCTTGATCTAAATTCTCATTGATCTTTTGATTTTAGAAGAGCTGCAGTAGCTGAGAATTTGTCCAGTTTTCTACATCAGGTCGGTTGTTTAAGGACCAGGCAGAATATTGTTTTTTTTCTTTAGAGGTTGATAAGTTCAATCCTCTGAAGAAGCTGTTGACTACCATTAGTAGTGGGTTCATTTGTTCTCTGCTGGACACTGTCAGCCAGCGGGGGTTTAGGCTGTTGTGCAGCTCCCAGCTCAATTATTTCTCAGGGCTCTTTGTTTAATATAATGGGGTCAAATTCAGACTGTAGGTGGCTGATGATTTCTGGTCCAATTTAGAATAGACTGTCTGTGAGCCCACCTTGAATCCAGTTAATCTCTTTTGTGAAATAAAGTGAAAAGTCTGCAAAGTATTTGGTGTTTCAATCCAATATTTAGTTTTTATAATGTGAGCTGATTAATAATTTTTCTTCTCAGAGTGGCTCTGACTATATATTTATGCAGCTGTGATGATAGAGAAACTATTTTTGTTTCTTATATTGTAATGCACTGCAATGGTAAGTCTGTCTGCTGAAAGAAAAAATGCAGAAATTAAAATAGATTTTAAACTCCAGTATCTACCACTACCTATTTTATGAAACTAAAGTTTACAACTAAATAAATTATTCTGATCACTGTTAGGAGCATGATTTGGTCTTTAGGAGGCCACAGTACTCACTGGTTTGCCAACATATAGGCACTGTAGCTGACCCAATAGCCTTTTAGAGCGTGTATTATGTTGTCACCTTGGCTGACTCACAACCACTGGGCTGTACCACGAGCCTTCATTGCTCCATCTCAGCCCAGGTCTTTATGGCTGAAGGACACAATGACTTCTGGGTGCTCATGGCAGGGAGGTGTGTGGCACTCATCCCTGGGGACCATGCAGAAAGCTCCAGGGATTCCAGAACCTTTGCAGAATAAACTGCTGCATTTATATTCATTTTTTATGAGATGGCTGAAACAAAAGTCCTCATTCTTACTCTGTCTAAACAGAGCTGTGATGGGACCGCTTCTCTTTTTCTGGATTAAGGCACTAATCCAGACTGTAACTCCATGCACAGAGATCCAGGGAACACTTGACATTTCATGAGTTTTATACTCGGGCAAATAGGTGAGACATTAGGAAAGCTTTGGTACTGGAGATACAGTATGTGGGATGCACTCCCATAGCAAGCTACTTACGACATAACGTAATACTTTTTGACCTGACATAGTGTGCTTATAATACCCTGATACAAACCTTAGTTTTGCTAAAACAGCAGAATCTAAGTACAGAGATAATTTATGACAGATTTCATAAATAGACCTAGTGGCAGACATAGCCACCTGCTTGCAAAGGAGCTTGCAAAGGAGGCTTTGCAGATTTCTGCAGTTTTCTGTAGCATCTTCTACTCTTAATCGGTGTTTTTCTCTCTATAGCAGTCAAAGCAGTAGAGACAACACTGTACCACAGAGGCTTCTCTGCTTAATCTGAAATGTGTCATACTACGGTTTGTATCGTGTCCACTTTGACCCGTGCACGTTTGTTTCTTTGATGCACGTGCAGATCTGTGAGCACTTGCATGATACTGCAAGAGACTCGCTGGCTGTTTATTGTGGGGCAGCAGAAAGTGGCTGACATTTTGCTTAAATTACAATGATCTGGTTTTACTTGCTTACAAATAGAAAGGCTTCATTTTAACAGTTGCATCAGGAACTTTGTGATTTAGAGATGCTTTTCAGATATAAAAAACAAACAAACAAAAACTGTTACCAGAGTAAGTCAGTTAAAATGTAAAGTGATATAAGTACAGAATTCTAAATATATTTGAATTTGTGATAAAATGAGGGTCCATTTGCTGATTCCACAGTTGGTGGAAAAGGATAGAAAGTATTTCCTCTTTATTTCCCTTTGTAGCCGTAGACATGAGTGTTAATTCTTTGCTCATAAGATAAACCTGTGTTGTGGCAGTAATGGATGCAGCTTGCAACCAGGAAATGAAGTGGGGAAAAAAAAAAAACAAAGCTTACTATTCAGAAGGAAAACTAAAAGTGATATTTTATCTTTGAAAGTTATCTCACTGCTGAGTAAATAAGATGTCAAAACTAACCATAGTTCTGTGTTGGTTTCTGTTCAGTTCTTTCTCAAGAAAATTGAATAAAAAGTTGAAACTGAGGAAAGACTACGAGGACGTGAACAGTTTGTTTAAGCTATCAGAGGGCAGCAAGTTTGGAAAAATGCTCAAGAAGTTTCTAGGTGACCCTATATTTAATATTTATATTTTATGTTTAGTCATTTCTTATCTTAATTGTTATCCTTATTCCTTATTTCCACAGTTCTACCTTGAGCATTCATATTTGAGTTAGGCTCTAAAAAATCTTTCAGAATTTTGAAGAAACAATAAATATTTCCTTCATTTCTCTTTACCTTTTTTTTTTTTGTCAGATAAGTCTGCATCTGTTGTCCTCTCACTCTTCTCTGCCATGACAACTAAAAATGTACTTTTATTGAAATTGAAATTAAAACCAAGACTTTCATGCAATCATTCAACTTCTGCACCTAAAGCCTTAGAAAAAAACCCTACCAGATTACATTCCCAGATTAAAATTGCTGTTTTCTGAACTGGAAATGCTATTAAACAAATTGGACAGAAGCTCTATTTCTCTCACTGTTACAAGATAAAGACCTTATAACTTGTTCTTTTATGCATCACCTTTAAGGATTAGAGATTTCTTTTTGTGTCTGCAGAGACAACTGCAAGCTTTCTCCTTGTGAAAGCACAGAGCTCAGCTCGTGGGCAATGCAGTCTGATGGTAGAAGCTGGTGGAAGCATTCTCTTATCCCAGCAAGTAAGGATGTCCAAAAAAATAAAATAAAATAAACCACTTTCTCCAAAAGTAATGACTTTGTTCTAGTTGTCACTTTTGCCTTTAAGGAACCATTTATCGCCTTTTAAAGTCCCAGGTTACTGATAGAATAGCTCCTGCTATGCAAACACAGGTAAGTGTCAGTACTGAAAATAAAGTGGAGCTTGCTGGAGTTTTTCTGGCTGCTTTTTGTGAATGCTTGTGGGAACAAAATAAAGTCAGAGAGAAAACATCAAGGAACTGGTGGCAGGCAAAAGTTCCAGTAAGTGATGCACAAGAAGTACGTCATAGCCTTAAGGAAAGGTGAGAACGCTGAAGGTAAAAAGCCTGAAAAGTCAAGCATGGGACTGTGAATAAAATGTATGGAACTGGCAGCTCAGTTAAGGTTTCGGTAAGGTGCCTCATGTAAACATTAGTTAATATTGCATTGGCAAAAGAATGATAAGATGAGCAAGAAACAGGCTAAACAGGAGATAATTAGCTGAGTTGAATGGGAAAGTTTTTGGAAGGATGGTACTTGTTCAAAGACTGACAAAATCTAAAGAGTTGAAACAATGTTTTCATTATGACCTTGCAACAAAACAGATGGGTTAATGAACTCTGCAGCTGATGCAAATTTGGAACACATTGTTGGTTTGGAACAGGACTGGAATAGTATATAGGCAGAATTTAGGGGGAAAAAAAAGCAAGCTTGAAATTTATTAAAGATAAATGCAACATTAAAAAGAATTCTGGCTACTATTTTGAATTTCATCAGAAGCATCAGATGAAGTGAAAGTCATCCCTTAATCAGCTAGCATATACAACTCCCAGCCACCAGTGCAATAGATCTGGTAAGGATGTAAACATATGGTGCCCTCTCTAGATTTCTGCACCTTATTTTATTTTAGAATATAGGCATGCTCCAGGTGTACAAGGCTTGGCTAGCTTAGTAATAATAAAGCTGATAAGGATATATGATAATGGCTTTGCATACAGCAAAGAAATAGAAAGAGAGAAAGAAGAGCCATTCCGTTTAAAGATTGATGCTAAATAGAAAAAGACTATTTCAGTCCAGTCTAAAATTCAAATGGGAAGTTAGAATAAGGTCCATGCAATTCACTAGAAACCTGAGTTTTAAATAACATTCTGCAAAGGGAAGCAGAGTGTGGGGAACACGCATGATTTGAAGACGGATCAGTTATGTTGACACGATTGTGATATCAGAGAACTGGCTTCAAAGCCCTCTCCAGTGACATTTTCTTCATTTAACAGTCTGGCTAAATTGCAGCAGCACCTCTTCCTTAGATGTTGTCTTCAGCTCCTATCAGAAGTCAAAACTGACCACTAAACTTAACCAAAAATGACTGTAAAAACTCTTCCATCTGTCACTGTGGTATTTACTTTCTGAAGACTCACAGTCTGCCTTGTCTCACAAATGCAGTTCTTGAGTTATTAGTTTTACCTTTTGGATCCTCTATTTGCATACCTTTAAGGCAGGGAAAATAGGGCTTTCTTGACTTCTAGACCTCAGTGTACTTTTTGAGAAAGCTCAGGCAAACTGTCTGCATCACTGTTTTACTGTTTTTATTGATAGATACTCATGAGCTGCCAGACCTGTACTGCCTGGACGTGTTCCTGGCAGGCACCTGAGAATGCCTCTTGCTGTACACTGCAGTTTTCAGGCTCTAGGGTAGAAATTCCTCTGGCATTTTGTGTGTTTGTTTGTTTGTTTGTTTTTTCCCCATTGGTTTCTTTCTAAATATTTGAAAAACTGGCAATGCCAAACAGCCAGAGAAATTCTTGATTCTGCGGGGCTACTATGGCGATAATAGGTACACAAGGTGTCTTCAGCTTGGTAAAACCCTCGTGCCATTTAACTGCTGGGTATCCCCTTAGAGGAATGAGCAGAGAAAGATGATATAGAATACTTTTTTTTTTTTTTTTTAATTGTCATCCACTTGGAAAAAAAAAAAAAAACAACTGTCCTTCATCTGAAGCACTGAGTCACCCTTCAGGCACTTGGTGGAGATAAACTTCTCAACTGTCAGAAAAACTGTTGGACCTTTTGGTACAAAAGATCATCCTCTTAAGGATACTTAAGGGCTGGGTAGCAGTCTCCTGTGTGAATGTATCCAAGTAATTATAGCTTAAAGTTATACTAATCACTCCTAATAAAAATGGACTGTTCCTCCTGCTGTGTCCCTCACTGTGCCCAGATGAGAACTATCCCAACAATTTGGGATTAGCAAAAACACTTGTTATACTATTAGCTTCATAACTTTATTAATCTTTGATTATACAACAGATGGAGAATCTTAATCATTCTATAATGGAAGATTAAATAGCTTAAATTATATCAATCATATTTAAGTCTTTACTTAATAAAACAACAATTTAAGTTGGGTCATCAGTAGGGCTTGAACCCAGGGCCTTCAGATTAGGAGCCAAGACTTCCTCCATTAAAAAAGTAAACCCATTAGCTGCTTGCGATTGTACACTTGTATCTATGTACACTGGCCATTAAAATATATGACACACGCTGTGCCAGTGGATTACACATTGAATTTTGGGATTAAGAATTCCTAGGTTCCATTTATGCTTCTCTGAAGGAGTTTTGTCCCTGAAATAGAGTATTTCAATGAGAAATGGGTCAGCTGGTGATAGGATTTAGCTATATATTTACGTAAAGCTTGGGTAAGAGTTCTTGTTTCGAGAGATGTTATAAAAATGCCTGATTCAGGTATCTTTGGTTTAAAGACACATAAGAGCCAAGCACTCAGTTTTGGTGTATGCACTTTGAGATCCAGAAGAAAAAGAGAGTTATAGACTCCCCATCCTGTCATTATGGGCTGAATGTAACTATGGGAATACAGTAAAAACTGTAGGGATTGATAACAGTATACTTTTTTCATCTATTTCAGGTAAACAGGTTCACTGTAAGTAAAAGGTTTTAGAGGACTTTTTTTTTTTTCCTGCATCATTTTTGCTGTGTTACCTAAACCTCAAGTAACCTCAGATACCTTTCATGACCTCCCTGGGGTCAACATTGATTTGTACTGACCCAGAATCCTAACTGCAGCTTATCAACGCCCTTTATCTGCCACCTTATCAGCTGCCTTATCAGAGACAACACAAGATTTTACTGAAGGTGGCAAATGACACCACTGACTGAAGATAAGATGTATTTTTCTCTGATTATTTAATGAAAGATCCAGTGGAGAATGGCTTAACAAATTTCATGTGAAAAAGAGATCTTCCATCTCAACTCTGAATTTGAATGCTGTATGTTTACAATGCCAGCATTCAGCAAGCTTTACTTCAATGACTGCATGCAGAGAATGGATATGTTCATTTTTGTAAACAATGTTGAACTAACAGAAAATGCATGGCTGTTGCTTGACACTGTTAATATAGAGCTGCAACTCCATGACCAAAGGTGAACCATGGCAAATTAAAGATCAGCCACTGATTTGGAGTTTCAGAATATCACCTCTAAAAGCAAAAATCCCAAGAACATGCTAAGGAATGTGTTTGGCTCTAGCTTAGTGGGACAGAAACGACTAATTTCTCATTAAGAACACTTCCTGTCACATCATTTGGCTTCCTTGGGGCATCTAAAGGCAGGTCAAGCTCTAGTTAACTCTGGAAAACTTACAACAAAAGGTACAATTGCACAGTAGCTCCATAGCTGTATATTAAGTGCTCTAATTCTGCAAACGTTGCAAGTTTACCCATCAGTCTTCCTCAAAACTTTACCTACATACTTAAGATTAAAATTTTATTTGGAGATGTCATTTTATTTTGCTGTGAATCAGTACATCAGCTCTTCTATATGTGCACTCAGTTGCTCCCTGAAGAGAGAGAAACTTAGCAGTCGTGTTTATATTTCCTGCTCATTACACTGTAAAAACCCTTGGAGAACTGATACATTGATTAGCACAAGTCAGAAGTGCATCTTTGTCTTGATCAATACATTTGTGTGTTGCGGACTGGCTAATGGCAAGTGTCAGAGTGCCCACCTGTTTGAAATAATTGCAGGATAGAAGCATTAACCTATTGAAAGAGTGCATTTATTGGGCACAAAGAAAAATTTATGATCTTCAACTATACAGTCTGTGCAATAACACTGACTGCCAAGTAGAGGAGAGATAGTTCAGCTATGTGAAAATAACAGGTAAATCTGGAGTCTGCAGTTTGCTGCAGGTATTTAAAGACCCGAGCAGAGCATAATGAAGGAACAGATGCACCACTTCAAGCCAGTATGGTACATGAGTAGCCTCAAAGGAGAGTTGGAACACAAAATGAAAAAAAGGTACAACAGTGATCAAAAATATATATCCAAATGTTCAGAAAATACAAATGCCTGTTTACAGACACCCTCGTATAGGGTCTCCAAAGCTTCATATAGATGAGTCATAAGTTTACTTCATGTCACTTACTCAGGATAGAGTACTTTTTTATGCCCTTGTAAATGATTTTATTTTTAAAATAGCTTTTCCAGTTGGCCTGAAACACTTTGTGGATTGTTTTTAAATACTCTGATACTTCTGACTGGCCATGTTTTTCATTTTAAGGTCAGAAAATGGAAGAGGATCTCCTTTTTTTTTTTTTTTTTTAAATCCTATAAACCAGTAGATAAAATGCTTACTTGAGATTGTTAGATTCCCTTGTTGGCACACAAGAATGAAATGTTTTCCAGGAAAGCACCTAACCATCACTGTAAGGTTATTCAAAGATGAACTGTTTTCTACTGCTGCTATTCTACTTTAAATGGCATATTTATATTCGTTACAGGAGATAACTATTGTCTGGTTCCATGTTGCATTTGGTAGAGGTAATGTCTAACTTCCAGTACTCACTCCAAGGAACAGTTACACATGACTTTCAAAGCAGAACAAAGGATGATCAGGGCAGCAAAGCTGCACAGAGTCCTGAGGTACATGGCCCAACCAGGCTTTCTGGAGCAGGCCTGCCCACTGGCTTTACTTGGAGGGGACACGAGATGTCTAAATGTTTCCTGCCACACAGAGATGGAAAGGGAATGACTTCCAACAACAGCTAGCCTATGTTGGACTAAGATAGTGTAGATATCACACCACGGTTTTAGGGTTGAGTCCTGAAATTGTAGAGCTGCCAAAGCTGAATCACTAAGGCCTGGGAAACATGAATTGCAGGAAACTAGTCTCCTCAGGGAAGTGCACAGGTCAGTGCTTGCACCCTGAGTGAGTGTCCTGACTTCCTTCAGAGGGGGTCTGACCCATAAATGTAGAGCTGTTTGATCTGAAATCAACTCTGTGTTTCAGCAAGAGGATCTCTTTCCATTTTGGAGCAGCTAAACTAATCTCTTTCCATAGCCTGTTCAAGACCAGGCTCAGAGGCCCTAATGTTGTGGCTTTCTTCTGGCCCAGTCAGCTGGATCACCTTACCGGTATAGGACAGAAAGACTAGAACTTGCATAACTATCTCCATTTTCAGTCTGATTAGCATCGGAACTTAGCACCTAGTTTTGTCACGTCTTCAAATAGGTGCCAGGCATAGGTATTTGAAATCATTCTCTGAAACCTGATACACTGAGGTTTTGTACCGGTTCCATGGAGATGGAGGTAAAACCCGGTCTTGGGAGGAGCCCTCTTAATTAGAGGTTAAGTGCTATCACCTGACTTCAGACCTAGCACCTTGATTTATTCCCTGAAATACAACCAGATGAGAAATAGTAGTCCCAAAAGCTTATATAAGAGAAACTGGTGAGGAGGACTGGTCTTCCTATTAAAGTAAGAAAGCAGTGATTTGAAAGAGTAATCTGGAGTTTCTTCTGCTCAGTTTTTGTAGTGCTAAGTTGGCAGAAGAGAGAAACTGTACTTCTCAAGAGCTCTAGGAAGTGCTTTTAATTGTTTCTAACACACCTGGAAGAGTCTGAAACATTTTATCTACTGAGGACTAAGACTGGTAAGGTTTTTGTTTTTTTTTTTAAACTTCCACAAGAAATCAAATATTCTTTTCTCTCAATTTTTGAAGTTTCCTATAGTCTTGCTGAAGCTAGCTGTATAAATAAGAGAAACTTACCCTAATATATCTTTTAAAAGAATTTTAAAGGACAAGATGCTATTGCTGTTACACAGAAAATCAACATAGTGCCATTATTAACAGCATGTAGTGCTCCTGCAACCCACAAAGGTACGAAAAAGCAAGATGGAATTTAAACAATGATTAAAGGAGAGCACTGAAATGATAAAGCAACAAAGTGATTTTTACCTCCTTAGTTTTGCTGTTTATGTGAAAAACCTCTTAAACACTAGTGTTAATCTCACTCTCTTTTCACTAGCTGTAGGCTGATGCATTCATTATTAAGCAAAAGCCATCCTTTTGGAGTGCTGTGGCAAGTGCCCCTGTTAATTGAAAAGTGCCCTTTGGGACTTGGTCTCAGTACAACACCAACTGGCTGCCTTTGGTAAAAAGGAGAGCTCCAGGTTTTGAGGCAGCCTCTAATTAAGTGTAGAAATGTTTCAGGAAGGTGGTGATAAGTAGGTCAAAGGAACTATATCCTGAACATCACTACTGAGCTAGATCTATCCTCTGATACATGCTGAAAAGGCTTCTTGCAAATAAAAGAGCAGTGTAAGTTAAGGCACTGGGTAGCATGGGTTCTGGGAGAGCATTTTAAATCCTCTGGCTTGTCTGTGGACTCTGTTTGGTGAAGTGTTTAGCTTTTGTCTTCATAGTACTATATCTAATACATAAATTGTAACACTGGCAATATACAGTTGCTTATATGGAGTTCTTCTTGGATATTCTGCCATATGATAATAACTTCAGGTGGAGCTATGTTGTCCTGGTGGACGTAGAACCTGTGATGCATCTTCTGTATCTCAGTGGTTGTCACAAACTTATTAAAAACCAACACTGGTTACAGGAATAGAAGGCTCTGAGTCTAGAAGATGGGATTTTAGTTATTGTGCTTAATTAAAACATGCCCACTCTTTCCTCAAGTAAGAGGAGCTAGCTGTTCAGTTTGTCACATATGCACCTTTCAATCGTGATTCTTTGGTTGCCTCTGTGTTTTGGTCTGTGCACACTGACATCATGTAGTGCCAGGTGAAGACCATGACAGTCCATGCTGGAAAGCAGTTAAGTATGCAGGGAGATGTAGCTTAGAAGCTAAGTTTGGACAAAGCATGATGTAAAACACTGAAATGCCTATTTCACTGGTGACCATGGGTAATATCAGTCTAGGGAGTAGGCAGTCCATGGGCACAGCCCCTGGAGCTTGTGGAAAGGGTACTTGCAACCTCTTCTCAAAGAAACAGGAAGATATTACCTGCTAGATCACCACTGGCTAAATAAAGGCCTATTACACATGAGGACCTCCTATGTAGATATCTATATTCTATGTATTTAGAGTGTTTGCCTATAGTACTTAGCTGTTCACATATATCTGAAGTGAGTGTATCCAATTGGAAATTGGTGACGTACTGTAAACTTGATCCTTTCTCAGCCTGTGCCATGTAATAGAATCTTACATTTTTACATTTCATGACACTTTCTTACATACCTCTTACATGAAACCCTAATTTCACTGGGCAGATGGTTCCGAGGAACCAAGGTGAAGGTCAATGTCAGCTTTTCTCTTTGCCATTCACTGTGTGAACCAATGTCAGTCTGCCTGATGTTCACCTCCTGAACTGAATAAGGAATCATTGCCATAGGGATTCTATAGCGTTACAACATACTACTGCTAATATACTCATACTGTAAATCTGACTTTTTGGGGGCATGCCCTATATAATAGAATCTTTCACTACATTTTCTCGCATAATTTTTACACAGAACCCCGGTCCCACTGGGTAGATGCTTCCCAAGAACTGCAGCAAGTGTTTAATGAAGGTATCATTGCCATAGGAGTTTTTACAGAGTTACAGCTTAGTGTTGTTAATGTGTTCAGCTTCAAAATTGCCTTTATACTGTACAAGTGGATAGGCTAAAAAAGGGAGATTAAATCTGAATTAATTTTGGATACTTCAGAAACATCATTCTTAAGAAATGTAGAGCACTTCTCTCTAAGCAAACCTTTGGAAAGACTTGGACTGTTTAAGGCACTGCTTGAGCATCAATTATTTAAACTGCAAGATACTTCTGAAGTACATGTTCATAAGCATTATTTTTCTCAGTTTATACAGAAGAGTACAAAGAAAGCACTAAGTGACTTACTGAGAAGAATACAATAAGCACATAGCAAAAAGCTCAAATTTAAACTCAAGGCTTCCTGTTCCTGGCACATCCTGCCCTTCTTGCAGATCTTTTGGCTCCAACTGTACATATATCTAACACCTTTGGAATCTGCATGGTTTCTGAACTGGAAAAACTGAAAAATGATGAACAGAAATTTGTGTTTACTTGTGGAAAACTTTTTCTTCAATGAGTCACTTGCATTGTTGCTGCGATAACAATCAAACTGACAGGGAGTATGTTGTATGCAACTGTCTTAACTGTGAGACCATGCTCTTCAATATTTCTGTAGAAAACTTAATTCAGATTTTGTAGGGAATCGGATATTCTCTAAATGTTGTCTACTGCACGGCTCTGCAGAGATGTCCTAGCTTAGGTCATGTCTGTAAGAATACACATATCCAAGTTTAAAAAAAAAAAATATATATATATATTTTTTTTAAGATGGACTCAAACAATGTTTCACAGCTTTTCTCTCTAATATTATTCCCTAGAATGCTCTGGGTGGGAGCTGGAAGAAAATAAGAACTGCCAAATTAATTACTGTTAAATTCAGTAACCTGCCTCTAACAGTGGCTGATAATAGATGCTCAAGTCAGAAGTGAAAGAAAAAGGACAGAAATAATCCCATCCAACAAATTAAGCAGCATAGGGACTGTCGGAGCCAGATGTTTGTCTAATCAAAACATCATATACTGTAAGATTCAAAAGAAAAATTTGGTGCTATAAATGAGACTACTTCTGTACACATTAGAGAAACAGCTATATCATGTACAAACAATTTCTCTTTCCTGATTTCCATGTTTCTTTTTGTTTGTTTGTTTGTTTTTTAGTTTCTGAGCCTACAATTGACCAGACTGAACATCAGGCGTGTGCTCTTGGTCAGGCTTTTAGATCCAAGGGGTATTTGAATAGTTAAAAGCCTAGAGTGCCGAGCTGTCATAGAGTAGATGCTTTGCCCCTTCCCACTCAGCATAAGCTGCTTGTGTCTTGTAGAAGATGCTGCATGGGTCCCAGCAGATCTGGAGATGGTGGAAGCTTAAAATAGAGGGCCACTGGAGGTCTGTGCCCTATCTTTCACCAAGTGAGCTGCTCTGCCAGGGTTAACATGGAGCTTTTAACATGGATGGGAACAATGTCCCTCAAAGCTGTAGAGTAAATGAGGTTGCAGAAGTGGTGGTGGTGTTTTTTTGTTTGTTTTTGTAGGTGGTGCAGACAACTTGTTAATAATTGTCCAGATATCAATAAGCACCCACAGGAGTGGGTGACTCCAGAGTTTCCAATTGCAGATACCCTCAGTCTGGTCTCACAGACTTACTGGAAGAGCTCGGTCCCGCCCTCAGGATAACTGTATGCTAGGATGCTGATGTCATTCCTTAGCAAAATTCTTTTTCAGGCGAAGATCCCTTTTAGGTCTGCCCCCCTGGTTTTGTTTTGTTTTGTTTTTCACCCAAAGCCATTTTCAGTCTAACCATAGCAACTCCAAAGTAAGCTGCTTGGAAAATAGATGATGGCAAATGTTCTCCTGGATAACCTTGGTCAGAGATGCAAATTGGCAATGCTGTTCACATTGGCAGGATTTCCAGTTGGTGCTAGCTATCACTGGGAATTTTCCTCTCTGCTGTACGCCAGCGTTACATTTTGTGCAGTGGTAGGGCTCTCAGTCGCAGTACTATTTCCATTTCTCCCCAGCATGAGAGAAACAACCAGAATCCTAGCTTGCAATCTGTCTCACTAATGCTTAAGCTGGTGTTCACAGCCCTAAGGGCTTGTAGGTGATTTAATTACATTCATTTCATAATTTCAAGTGATGGTATTTTGTAAACATTTTTAATGTATCATCATTAATATGCTAAGGAAAGAAATCTATTTCTGCCAGGAAAGAGGAAATAAATCTTCACTATCTCTTTGGTCCACTAGTTTACATTTAGAATAGAACACCTTTTCTGAAAAGCTGTTGGAGACATATGCTCCCATTATTATCTCACAGTGATTTATCACTAACTCTAAAATAAACATTATATCCAAGTTACCTGCTTGCTACTGCCCTTACTATGCCATTTCAAGATATCTTAAAGGACCAGCATCTGAACACTGATGTGGGTTTCTTGTGTTTTTTTTTTTTTTTGTCTGCACTCAGTTTTTGTATTGCTGCCACTCTTATTTCAGTAAGTTGTATGAAGTAAGCAAGAGGGAAACAATTTCCAACTGCAATCCTAGGTAGAGAAGGTGAAGTGCTGCATAGAAACCACTTCTGAAATGTCCCGATTAGAAGGATGCTGAGCCAAAAAACTTTCATGTTCTAAGGGAAAGAAAAACTCACTGAAATATAAAGTGTACTACACTGCTAATGCTGAGAGGATCTTTTTGCCTGCATGTTTGGGGCTGGATGAATAAGTGCAGCCCTCTGTAGCTTGGAACACACAGATCATGGTCTGTTGTAATTTTGCTGTAAACAGGATCTCTGTGATCTGGGGCATCTGCTCCCCACTTGCAACCACTTGTGCAAGTAGTGAATAGCACGGTTTCCAGTGGAGTTGAGAAGAAGGCAT
>VXAA01002996.1:1213131-1223582 GCA_013399115.1 Anseranas semipalmata | reverse complement strand
TTTTTTTTTTTTTGTAGCTGGAAGATTTTGGAGGTTAAGAGAGGGCAACAAAACAGTGTGAGGTCAGGGAAGTTATACAATTGTGTGGTTACATTTTAAAAGAAAAAGATGACTAGGAGCCACTTGAGTACTTCATGAAGACTAAATCTTTTAAATTTTGCTTTTATAAGTTCAATGTGGCAAATCTTCTAGTTCTTGCACCCTGTCCAGAATTAGAGCCCAACTGAGGAATTGGGTCGCAAGATGCATCATTGCTCCAACCTCAAAGATGAAGGGAAGGAGGCAGAAAGGTCGCTACTCAGCCTTCCGTTGCTGTACTGTTTGCTCCTTTGTTTCTGGTGATCGCTACTGCAGTAGAATTTGTTAATAGCTATATGAGGGAACCTAGCCAAGCCAAGGCATCTCTGCTCTTTTACTAAAAACTTCATCCAATGTCAGTAACTTTCCCTTTAAGCCCTTTTGTTAAATGTCTTAGGCAGTGGATTAATCCTGACCATTTAAGAGAACTGTCTTCCTTTTGGAAAGGCTGATTTAGAGTCATAAATATTTGTCACTGCATGAAACTACTAAATCCCGCTATGTCCTGTGCCTCCTGTGGTTACTCAGATTGTGCGGTGGCAAAACTGTACAGAAATTCTGGGCTGGTTATTTAAAAAATAAAATAAAATCATCAGGTATAAAATGCTCATTGACTGCAGTGGAGACTACTGCTTTAGAATTATGAAGTAGCTTTTCTTGGTTTTAAAGCATTAAGAAGAATGTTTTTTTTTACCTTGTCTATAAACTGATATATGCAAATTCAAAACCTGAAGGATTGCTTATAGATATTTGCCAAATATAGTGTAATAAATGTTACATGGTCTAAGAGCAATGTTGTGCCTTGCTCTGTGGAAGTAAGCCTTGTGTTACATATATATGTTTTCTTCAAATTTTATATTTTTCAACATCATCTCTCTAGTTATTTTATCTGATAACTTTTTAATATAAAATATAGATGCCCAGTGCAGAATACCACAGTAGTTTTTCCTGGCAAAAACGTACGTATCCTGTTAGAAGAGATGAGCTGAGGTTAAAAATAGTTAGCATGTGGCAGTGCAAGATGGGGGTTTGGGGCTCTAAGATCCATTCTAATTATTCACTAGGCCAGTATGCTTCTGTCATCTTCAGCAATTCAGAATAACACTTGGAAAAAACAAGTGACCCTCACTATCATACATAATGTGGCAGCTTAATTGGCAAGAAGGAGGTGAAAAGTAGGCTAGGAAAACCCTTTGAGACTGATGGAGCATATTTCAGTGGCTTCATCAAGGTAATGTTCCCCAGGTGATTGGAGGCAGCAAATATTTCATGAGGAAAAATATAGAGGTGCTTCAACTACAGAACCCAAAACAAATTATTACAAACATGTTTTTTCTAAATAGCCTCTCATATGCTATGTATCTAGAGGAAAAGTAGGACAAAAAAAGATTAATTTTAATAACCATAATTATGGTGTTAGCGTACCTAAAATAACTTGTGTTTGCAGTGAGAGTTAACTAAAATAGGTTTTCAGTTGTAAAATACATATTTGCTTTCACCAAAGGAGGGAGGCATTCAATATGTCTTTTTGTGCATGTTAGCACATAGCATGCTGTTTTGCACATTTGCCCAAACCAGCAACAATACTGACATAGTTTTAATTTCATGGTCATGGAGCCTATTTAGATCCATCTGGCTCACAAAAGCTCACATTTATTCAACATTCAATTTACAGTTAGATTCTATAAACACTTTAATTGGAAAACAATGTAGCTGCCACAGGAAGAATTTCAGATAAAAAGTATCTCAAACTGAATGAAGATATCTTTATTTTCTGTTATGACTAACTTTCTGGATAGCATACTAAAACTACAGAGAAAGGAACTTCTTGAGTTTCCAGGACAAGTATTCTGATTCTGTAGTGTAAAAGCACTAGAACCAAGAACACTTAAATAGTCAAAACTTTACTCTAAATATCTATTTTAAACAAAATCCATAGTCCCCATTATTCTCATTAGTATTTTCTGTCAGAAATTATCATGTGCCTTTGCTTTTTTAACATTGCTAACGTGTACCATGGCAATTAACATAAGCTCCCGTTTTGACCTAATGAAACACACAGGCAACTGGAAAACACTCTCCTGTCATAATCTGTGCACAAAATATAGGTTGTTATCACCAAAGATCCCATATTTGCATAAGCAGACTTGATGCTCTAGAAAGTCTAGATTAACCTGTGTACAGTTTTAAATGACTTAATCATGTTTGAAATGGAAATGTGCTAGTTGTTTATTGCCAGTTAAAACAACTCCTGATCAGCAGTGACTAAAAATATTTGAGGCTAATGATGTTAGCCCCAGCCTTTTGGATCATGTGTTCACATCACAAAATCAGGTGTCCTTACATATGTTCTAAGCAGAGGCATGGCCAGGATATTGTGTTGGTTTTTTTTTTTTTTTTTTAAGATGGCACTGGAAGATCTGAACATGGGTAATGTCTTTTTCCAATAGCATAGACGAATTTGATCACACACCTATGGAGGGGGAAAAAATAGAAGTTTTAGCTGATATTTAACAACAGACATTTATGAGTAGTGGGTTTGGTACTGATGTATCAGAAATATAATATTTATACCTTGTATGACTGGTTGTCATACTTTGTTTTCTTGCAGGTCAAAGCTTTAGGTATTAAAGAGAGTGTCATTATAGCAGGCCACACAAAATCAGAGATCTCTTCCTAGAGTTTGTTATTCTAACAGTTTTCAAGGCTGATAATTTTCGTTCCTGAATCCAATAAATAAAAAGTACAAGGGGATGTTTCAATTACACGAGTCTGTCTGACTCTACAAAGAACATAACATTTCTTAAACTGACTGCTGTGCTATATGTTAATTAGTTAACATATAGAGAATGAAAGGCTCCATCAGCAGCATCTCATGTGCACCTGCCTGCTAAAGGAATATATATGCACAGGTTCGCGAGTCTAACCATCTTATTTGCAATCTGTTACTGAGCTGGAATTTAGTTAAACATTTTGAAGATGTACAAAATAGCTTGTAGAGGAGGCACTGGCTCTTAAGTAATTGGCAGCAGCTCTGGCTCATTAGAATAGCCTCTCGTCTGACATGCCAAATGTGCCCTGTGTTGAGCTGTTCAATAATCAACAACCAATCGTTTCTCTTTTCACATCACTCAGCATGACAAATCAGTGATATTAACCACATGGGTTAAGGCCAATGCCAGTCATTGTTCACACCTCAGGTTAGCCAATTCTCTTTCAATCAATACAATGTCTCTAAAAATACAATACGAATAGACAGGTGTTTCATAAAAATCACGACTTCCCACATTTTAAAAAGAAAACAATAAATTATAGATTTGCAATGCAAATGGTGATATGAAACCAGTTATATTTAACTTGAAGAATGGAGGGACTGCACTGCTGAAAGGAACCAGTTTTCTGATACCCCACTTGCAGGAGATGCCAAAACTTAGAGTTTCAGAGGAATGTGTGGTTAATAGACCCATATGGAGGAAGTCCCTTAGCTTTTATCACACAGAGTCAGTTTGTCATTCGCTAAGTGACTGGTATTAAATAGTGAGATGCTCACAGTACTCTTCTGCATCCATTACTTCCCACTGGTCAGCACTAAATTTCATGTGCTGTTGTGCATCTCTTATTCAGTTTAGTTAGGTTCCTCTCAACCTCACAGCCTTCCCTGGTCTTTACTAAGCTGCATAATTTAGTCATTTTATCACCTCAGTGCTCACCTTTGTTCATAGATCACTGGTAAGTATGGTAGGCACCACAATAGTCTTCAGGCAGTACTGTTTGCTGCCCTTCCTCCCTCCCTGTTGTGTATAGTCATAGGAACTTGATTTCAAATGTTTTGGGAACATCATGCTTTGTCCAAATTTTGACTTTATCTCCTGTTTCATTTGTGGCACCCAAAGGTTTTGTTACACTGGTTTTGGTTGCTTTTTTTTTTTTTTTTTACACAGAAGATGGTAAATATCTACACACTATATTTAAATTGTATATATTTCTGTGTTATAAACCCTAGATAAATTAAAAGGCAGAATAAGGGACACCAAAAGGGTTAGTCAAAATGCTTAGTGTCAGTCATTAAATGTATATTTATCCAGACTCCCACTGGTCTATCTAGGCATAGCTCTAGGCTGTCTTGTGCAGTACACACTGCACCGCTCTGGGCCAGTACAGTGGGGGTGAAGTTATTCACTTATGAGGGGAATTGCAAAATAAATATATCCTGAGATGGTCAGGATAAATATTCCTGTGCCTTGGCAACCTTGGTCATTTAAGTGTCTAACCATTTTTTTTTCTTTTAAAGGCTCATTTTATATACAGTACATCATTGTACCACTGACCTTTTCTGTTCTGACTTGTGCTGATGACATCACAAAAATGACAAGATTACCAATAGCGATGGAAGTAGGTGCTTACTATTGTACAAATTAGCAAAAAGCTGGCAGCAACTGTAACAACATGATAGGCAACTGTCTGCTCTTGTACACATGAGGGGACTGTGTCCCAGCCACTGAAAACTGGCAATCAGAATTCAGTGACAAAAGGCTGTTTGCCCAGGAGCCACCCTTGGTGTAGAAGCATCTAGATGAAATGTCTGATTACCATCTGTTAAAACTATTAAATAGCCAATATTTACCAACTTCAGTAGATAAACAGCATATTTGTGACAAATACCTCCTGTTTTAAACATGGATCTCACTCATATTTTCTAGGTTGAACTTCAGTGATGACTTAGATAAAAACCTTTCCACTCATTTTAATTCCTTTATTCAGTTTTACTTATATAGCAAGTTCTGACATGCTCTAACTGTATTTCACAATGGTTTTAAACTTCTAATAAGAACATAGGGGTTTTGTACTATTATTTGAAATACATTGGTATTCCTGAGACTTTAATCTTGACTTGGCTATAGTAATATTATTAGGCCTGTAGCAAAGCTTATTTAATAGATACACACTCATGTTTAAAGTTAAACATGTTCTTAGTACCATACTGAATTGGGGTTTTGGACCCATAACTATCCTGATTTACTAGGACAGAGCTGTGGACTGACTAAAATAGTTGAATGGATGTCAGCTAGATTAGAGATATGAAAGCTCACAGAAATGAATAGCTGTGTAATCACACTCTGTGATGGGAATGAAAAAGATATTTTGAGTTACTGCTCACATAACTATTCCCACCAAAAAAATCCAAACCATAAAACTAAACTGGACACTGTTTTCTGTTTGCAAAATTGTTTTCTGTCCATTGCCAGAGATTTCTGGTAACTATGCAATAGGTGGGGTAAGGATTTAGACTACAGTGGATCATTTCAGAACCAGTTAGTTGTAGCAGGTATTGGCATAGTGTTGTTGATGACTGTAGGTATTAAAAAAATAATAATAAAAAAATTTGCTTTTCTTCAGAATAACATTGTAATGACTTTTCTGGTGGTCTTAAACCTACTGAGAATGTTGGATTTTTACCATTCACTAACAGGTAAATGTCTCTGTAAGAAAAGACTTTTCCTTTATAGTTAAGAACATAACTTTTTTTTTTTTTGGCCTCGAGATCCAGACCGATGGATGGAGTGAGGGCACTATCATATACACAGAAAAAAAATTTGCCTTGGGAAGGTCACAGCATAGTAATAAGCCGTATCCTTCAATGAGCACTGTGACTTTAGGTGAATAATTATTTAGGACTATCCTAATTTGCTTTGTCAGAATGTTCTGTAGTGTTATTTCGATCTGCATTCCCACCACTCTGTGGATTGTGTATGTGGCATTAACAAGACTGAATGAGTTGTTCTGGATAGCTTGGTGCTCTCTGTCTTTCTGCCATCTTTTTGTGATGATAATAGCATCTGTTTCCCTGACCACAGGCATCCTGGTGCTTTATCTGTATGTGCATAGCTGAAGGCTGTACTAGATCTCTTTGTTCTTGTGGGTTGTTTATTCCAGTAGCAGGTAGCTTTGGCAGCAAACCATATCCATGATGGTATCTGTGACTACCTCTCTGTCAAGTGGACGTGTCCATTTCCATCCAAAATTCTTTTATCCTAATGGAGTTATACTGGAACATGACTTGAACATGACTCAGAAAATACAGACTAGGTGATGGCCTTCATACCGGTGTGCCATGCCATGTTTTTCCCACTGCTTCTGGATCTCCCTGAAGATACCAAAAGTAATCTATAGGCACCCTGCCTGGGTTGGTATCTCCCTGGGAGATGGCTTCATACAGCTGCTAAAATGAATTGACATATGCAAGAAGGAAGAGAGCAAGGAGGTTTTGGAGAGATACCAGCTTCAATGTAAGCAGACTCATCTTTCTCTCCAGTCAGTGAAAATGGGGAGAGATCCTCCATATTCAGTTCCTATTTCTCAAGCTATTAAGTGACTGTTCCAGGAGTCTCGATTCCCCCTGAGTTTTCCGTTATTTTTCTTAGCAGGCAGCTAAAAATTAGCTAGCTATGACTATGCAAAAGACAATGAATATTAACAGTCTTATTACTAACAAGACTGGTAAGACCAAACAGGCAATTATCACAAATCATCAGAGTACTGTAGCTAAATGCAAGACAATCCCCAAATCCCCAAACTTATGAAAGCTAATAACTTCCAGAAAATTAGTCCAATCGCAGTCCACTCCTGTCTTTCTGAACTCAGTCAGATTTGCTCTTGGTTAAAATATTTATAATAGCATGTGTGGAAATATTTTAATGCCAAATATTTCAGCCTCTCCTTCTATATCTAATGGGAAATATTTCTGTTTGCACTCTTCAGCTGTCTTTGAAAAAGTGGATGTGTTTCTCACACCAACATGCTCCATCTAGGCAGCCTGAACAAGCTCACTTCTCAGGCTAGCACTAGGCTTGGAGATCCCTCACTGTATTTATGTCTTTTAAACATCCTATTGCACTGTCAGCACTTAACACCAGACAATAATTCTGGAGCCAGGCACTCCCATCATAGGCCAGAAGTCACCTCTATTGATTTCAAATACAGTGCTGCTTGTATCTTCACTCCATTCAGGAAAGAGTGTGGTTGGGTCACCCTCACTATATGTATCATTTGAGTTATACAGGACAAGTAACATACTGAAAGAAACTCTTGTACAAAGGCAACATTGCTTTATATTCTTAAAATGGTGTGCATAAAAAGGATATTTTTTTCCTTTAAAAGTGAAATAATAGTCCCATTGAAATGATAGAGATACTGTCACTGCCTTAAATGTGGTTGGGAGATGATACATTTTCCTGTTTGATTTCTAAGTAAGTCATTTGAGCAGCTGGTTAATAGTTACTAGCTTTTGTTAATGGCAACTAGCTAATAGTTAAGTCTTAACCCCAAATTAACTGTATACAAAGTAAGCAAACAATTTCAGTGAAGAAGACAGTCTCTAACAAGTTTAGTTTCATCAAGTGGAGTTAGTGACAGATTCCACACCACGGGTCAATGAGGATATTGAGGAGAGCAGATTTTAGGACCTAGGTTGCTTTTGAACCAATCTGCATGGGAGTACTTAACTAGCTTAACTGGGGGAGATGTTATTTAAATAAAACCAAAAGAAAGATGTTGTTAATGCAGCAGTAGAACCTTAAGTCACAGGCAGACATTAGGCATGGCTGCTCATATCAGGACCCAGATGCCAAACTAGAAAAGATACACAGTGCTTCCCATAGCAGCATCTGGCTTTTTGGCAGTCTACACACTTGGGTATTGATGACTCTGGATGGACTCTTAGTCTTTCGAACCATTGGACTGCAGTGGCCCTGGGCAAACCTGCAGAACTCTTTCCTCCACAACACATTTCACATAGCATTTCCCTTTTCCTAAATAAAATTTTCACTGCCACGTAAACAAAAATCAAACTGCCTAGTCCATTAATACAAAAAATACTTTAATGTTGTAAAAAGGAGGACCTTAAATGCTTGCTCCTGTCCTTCATTCTTTTGTGTGTGTGTGTGTGTGTGTGTGTGTGTGTGTGTGTGTGTGTGTGTTGCAGATCAGCCACTGATCGTGACTATACAGAATGACTTGGGAAATATCCAATGTGAGTATGCCCTGCCTGTAAATGAGAAAAGGGCTCAAAGTGCATACATATTCTTGCATTTCCTTAATGGATTTAAGCTAGTAGTATGTCAAAGTAAAATACATTATGCTGATATATAATGAAGCTCTCTCTTAAAGCAAGTTACAGTAAAGGAGGGAATCACTATATTTTCATTCTATACCTTTCACCAAAGGCTTTTACAATGATATTAAATATTAACTCTGTATAGGTTTAATCCCAAGCCGCAGCAGCAGCCTTAAGGTTAATAGTCCTTTTAATTAAAGGATAAGTCAGTTATTGAACACAGAAGCTAATCACAAAAGGATTACCACTGAAAATGAACATAGTCTGTGCAATTAGTCTGATAATTAAGACTTAAGTACTGGACAGAGATCAAAGTGCTTGTAATCTGCAATAAAGTTCCTAGAGTTGTAAGGATTTTCAAAATGTTAGCTTGTGCTTTATTGCACCTTCCATTTATTGTGTACCCATGATAGCAGCAAACACATTTTCCCAATGGATATCAGCATGTATAACTGCAACAGCTGTTACTACATAAGCCTGGTGTTTCTCACAATATGATTACTCTGTCAACGACTACCATAAAAGGTGGCATCTGTATTCATCAAACAGAGTTATCAATAAATGTAAAGCCATACAACAATTAGAGATCTCCAAGGAAGAACAAATCCAACCAAAAAAAAAAAAGTCAACTACACTATTTAATTACTAAGATTGTTAATCAATAAAATGCCTTCATAACTTTTAATTAAATTTTTATTTGAACTGGATGTTTAGAGAATCTGATTCTTTGTTTTCGTTTCATTTAACAGTTGCACTACTAAAGTACTGGTGGCATCTGCGAGCAACCGTCCTCAGGGGGACACTTCATGTCTGTAATTGCATTTTGTCACCTACAGAGGGTGTTAAGAATCTTGTTAAAAATAAAGGAAATAGTTAAGAGACATCTCACTGTAGCCATTATTATAGTGCAAATTACCAGGTAGAGCAATCCAGAAGCTGTCAGGAAAGGTTAGTAAGAAAGAGTGTCAGGAAATCAACCATTCAGCAATTCATCATGGCCTAACGCTAGCTCTAAAATGAAAGCTTTAAAACAGCATTGTTTTATGAAGTAAGGGACGTTATCTTTTTTTTTTTTTTTTACAGCAGTGAATAAAGATAACAAGGAGAGTGGTTCTCTTATGAAAGATATAAAGACATAATGATGAAAAATGTCGATTATTTTATCGCACAAATTTGCAGGCAAGGTAAAAATGAGAGAGCTTGTTACAACTGAAGGAGGCCATTGCTGTATATTATGTCTCCTTTATTTTTATTTTAATTTTGGAATATGAACCTGATTTTCGCAGCCTTTGCTCAGGCAAAAACTGGCAGGCTTTCCAGGTCACTAGTTTGGTCTCTGAAGGCTCTGTAAGATGTCATGAAAACAGATAAAATTTGCTTTTCACAAAGTTCTACAAGTTCTTGATACTGGTTGTAACATGGATTACTTTTGTTAGTGGATACTGGAAGAGTTTGTTAGCATTTCTCTCGCTAGCATATGAATGTTATCTCCCTCTTCCTTTGACTTTAGGGGCCTATCTAGTCAGAAAACACGTTTTGATATTGACTATTGAAGATGCTCCACTGCTCCACCACAGTTTCCTGCATTCCCCTCAGACCTGGGGAGAGAGGCAGGCCTGCTAGGGATTAGCCAATGTACCTTCTGGTCATAGCTGGAGGCACTAACTCCTGTCATGTTTCTCAGAAGTATTTTAAAAAAAAAAAAAAAAGCTACCTAGATGATATTTCTACCTCTCCCCAAAGCTTCCACAGTCATAGCAGGAATGTGGCAGTGTAGGGAATGGTGATGCTGAGATACCGAGTGTTTCACCCACAGTTCACTGGATCTGGAATGAGTACAGTGCAAAAGCCCTTACCACTTCATGACCAGTCAATGGCCCTGTGTGAAACAATTTCATGCTGTAACCACTGTACTGCTGGGCTTGTGGAGATGCTGTATGTCCACCATCAAGTTTGATATTGTCAGCCTTGGAGACTGAGCTGCCTTTTCATGTCTCCAAAGCAGCACCAAGGTGTTGCACCAAGCACCGCAGGGCCATCTGAGGAGTGCTGTAATGCTGCTGCTGTGGCTCTATCTGTTCTGTTTTAGACAGCTGTTGATATGACGCAGTCTCTGAGGAATGCCATTGCTGTTGGTTTGTTTTTTGCTGTTTTGCTTTTAATGATGCTGTAATTATGGAAAAGTACTGGAGACAGAACTTGGTCTTCTCTAAAGCAGCCAAAAATGTATGCTCAGGAGGAATCAAAAAAAAAAAAAAGG
>VXAA01002996.1:1180696-1205036 GCA_013399115.1 Anseranas semipalmata | reverse complement strand
TTTTTTTTTTTTTACATTGGTGTGTACAGTATAAGTACATTGGACCATGATTATCTGCATTGCTGAAAAATCACTAACATTGTAGGCCTACTGTGGACTTGACACATTCCTTGAAGTGTGAGTGCCACCAGCACTATAGGACATCTGTGTGCTCTCTTCATCACTCCCAGTAGCTGGAAACTTAGAATTGTGAAGAGAATGAGGAATAAAAGCTATAGATCTGAGGATTAGATGAGTATTTGTAAAAGGTATTGGCATTCCATTTTTATCAGAGATCTCAAAGGAACATGATAGATGCATATGATTCAAGGAATCTAAGATTTAAATTTTCAAAGAAGACAGAATTTGTTAATGCCTAACTCTTTGGGGCTCTTTTGAAAATTCCAGGTCAAGAAAAGGTACAGATTCCATTTCATGATATCTCTGCTAAGACCACATACAAGGTTAATTGTTTGATTTGATGATCACTGAAACAAGGACATACACACAGACCAGCACATTGGCCTATTCATCAATAAAATAGGTAAATACTATTCTGTTTAAATTTTAAGCAGCCACACCCAAAAATATATCAGAAGGCTCTCGAAGACTATTGCAGTGTGCTGAACTAACCACTTTCCAATTTTGTTTTCCATAGCTGGGCTTTGGAAAACTTATCAACAAGCATCTTTCAGCATTTGCTAGAGCCTTTTTTTTTTTTCTGTAAAGTGTGATAAGGGGATTAAGTGGGATTTTAATAAATTATTTTAGCAAGTGGAGATTGCTAAGAGTAGAAATTGCAAAACAGTTTTCTTATATTACTCAACCCTACTGTTACAGAATTGTTCCCATGATATCCGATGTTAGTTTGGCTTTTTCTGCATATTGACAAGTAATGACAATATATCTGTCAACCAAGTTCACCGTAGTAAGTAATTTGAAATCTATGATATTTTAACTCTGTTAACCAGGAGTAATATTATGTTAAAGAAACTCCATCACCTGTGGATTCACTGTAGACTACTGGCCACATGGACTTAGAGGACAGTGAGCCACAAAACTAATAATAATTAGGACTCCTAGCCGAGGTGAAAAGCTATTGCCTCATGGAACTATTTTCCAATCATCCTCTTTCCAGCTGAGCTGGACTAGTGACACTATAAACTGGCAATTAAAAGACTCAGGTTTAAAAATACCTTCAGCTTCACAGGTCCCACAATGGCAAAGGTTAAGTGGATTATGTGGAGATAATTCACTCAGCTCCAGGGGGAGGGTGGTGATTGCCTTGGCTGTTGGTTACCTCCCTCCTCACTTTCTGAAGCAATGATTGCTACATTGATGTCAACTTTGCCAAGGTAAAACAAGGGGGAGAGGAAAGACCTAGAAAACTTTCTCAAGGGATGCAGCATTTACTAACAGATACTGAATGATACTTGCAAATTTTACTTTGATACAGCCTTGAAAACTGAGCAAGGAAGTGGCCAGTGCTCCTCAACTAACATCTTAATGCTGTTAAATGTTGACCTTTCATGCAGATCTTCCAGGAAATACTCTCCATTTGTTTAAGGGAAAAGAAATATGAATAAGATTGCTGGCCTTAACGTGAATGGCTACTATCCTCCGTGCTCCAGCTGAATTAAAACCACCAGTTACACCTCTAGTTGTGTGGCAACACCTACATAGTGTTTCCAATTAACTTTGTAAGTTTTTAATCAGTGACAAATGCATTTTTGTAAATTCAATTTGCCTTTTATTGCAGCACCTATAAAATGTCTTGCAGCATTCCGGAACTTTGTGAAGGTTTTACTTGCTACTGACATAACGCAGCTGTCGGACCTACAACAAAGGCTAAGGTTTATGAGCAACTTGAATTAGGATGTAGGTTAAGCAATTAAAGTTCAAGGAGGGGGAGGGGGAGATAACTTTCTAAAATTTGCACTTGCCAATGTGAAAAAGCACACCAAAACCACTGCATACCAGGACAGGCAAAGCTGAGGAGGCTGTACTCCACTTTAAACTTGCTATTTTGGGAGAGTTCCTTATGTGAAAAGGTCACACAGATTTCATTAATAAATCTGCACTGTTATTTGTTTCTTTTTTAATCAAACTCAAATGCATCCTGTTAAAGGGCTGAGTGATTAGATCATAAATCTGAATGTCCTTGAAGATGATGAAGAAACTGCTTATCTGTAAAGCAATCATCATACTGCCAGTTCTATCATTTACACATTTTTTCAGGTGGGGGGAAAATGGTTTAATTTTAAATCATTTTCTTGAATTGCTAGCTAAGAAAATAATATTCACAGAATTTACAGTTAAAAGAGCGACTAGTTTACTTGTGACATATGGAAACAACACATTACATCTAGTTTTGTGTCGCTAAATTCAGGGTATTAAAACAATCAACATTCAGAGTAAACATGAATTAATATTTCATCTTAGTGAAACAACACTCAGTACATTAACTTCCGCTTCCAGTTATATGATGCAATGCTCCTAAATTCAACAACTCTGAAATTAGTGGGTTTTAATGGAGCCAGAGTATAAATTTGCCTCACTAGGTTTTAAAAGTAAAGCCAGTACAAATAAGATTATTAACTCTGTTTTTGGTATATTAATGCATGGACATCCTTATTCTGTGGGGTCCAGACCAGTAGATATTGTGCTAGATTTCTTCTTATTATTTGTTACTTTTTGTTTTCCTTACTTCTTGATTTTCCTTAGTTTCTCAAGTATTTATTCAATACTTCTGACAGTGTATTTTTCTGTCGTAAGCATAATTAGGATATTGCTGCAATTTCTCCTTTGTGCATTGTGGGTTGTACAGCTGATTTGTCACTATGTCTGAAATCAGACTGTGGACATGGCTATGGCTAACACTAGCATGTATTGCTGTTGCAGTGCTAGGAGGAGGTTGGGAAAGTAATGTCTCTTTGGAACTTTATTAAAACAATGAATGTGGAAAATAAGTTTTTGGATTTATACACATTCTTACAAAAGGAATGAGATATGGAGCAATATTTTGAGGTGGGTAAAACACATTTTGCAATTTCTTAGCTGACTGCATGACCTTTTTTCATTTTAACCTAAATCCCTTCCAGTTTGATTAAATAGAGAAGCTTTGATTTCTAGAGACATTGGATCCATAGAAGGTAAAAGCTGCAAGATACACTTACATGGCACTGATGCTAGCACCAAAATCTGGCTCAGTGGAAGTTATTTCACTGACTTAGCTCAATGCACATTATCTGATGACAGTGGAAGTGTTGCATTATTTACTGCATAGAATGTCTACCCTTCAAAGATTTATGTGTTTGTTTAACTTTGTTCTGTCTGGTTAATTGATTGAAGTCACTGAGATACTCATATGCGTAGACTGAAACATCAGTCTGTTTTATTTTCAACATATTTTTAAAATTACTTGCTAGATTGTTCACTAGTTGAAAATGCATTATGATCAAAGTTTATTGTACTTTGCAAAGGTCCAAGGTTTCTAAATTGTTTTCCCCACAGATCCTAGTGAGCAGAGGGAGTAACAGCATCTTTAAATCAGATGCATCTAACTTTACTTCACACAATTTTCTTTAACTGACATTTATAAACATTATTTTTATTTGTTTTGTTGTAGATCCTGCAATCTCATGCTCATAAACACAAACACTAACTTAAAATTGAGTTCAGTGAGCCAGTTTTGAACTGCATGCAGAGAAGATTAAAAGAAATAGTACCAAATCCTCTCCTGGGAAAGATCAAATGGTTACTTAAATGAAAGCAACCTAAAACTGGAGAGTTTAGCCCAGAGGGGGGGAGGGGAATTGGACATTTAGCTATAATTAACACCTTCCACTTACAATCTCCAGTGTTTCAAACAGATTGTTTCCCACTATGTGTAGTTTCTCAGGAAACCGAAATCACTATGATTTAAAAATAAAGAAATAAAATCCGAAAAGTTCCTATCAATTTGTATAGCTATATTCAAGGGTTCGCTCTTCAGGCTATAATTCTATAATCTTCAGACATCTATAGACAGCTGTAAATCCATCAAGCATTAAATATATATACAGATATTTCTGTGCAACTATGTGATTGCAGAGAAAATCTAACTTTTCCCTACTTTCTAAGGAACTTGTACGGAAGTTTTGCTTGGACAAGGACTATACGAGTTTGTCTGAAGCTTGAGATTAGCAACTTTATCCAGGATAAATGTCTGTAAGATCCTGGTTGCTATTTCTTCATTCGTACATTATTTCAGCCAATGTTGCTTAAAAAAAAAAAAAAAAAATCCCCAAACCACTACCTGGGACGCTCTAAAAGAAGACATTGTAGCTCTTCTTTCTTTCTATTTGTCTTAGATAAAGCACCAAAAGAAACAACAACAAAAGACGTTGAAAAGGTTTCTTATTTGGCTTTCAGAAAGTACTCAGTGTTTTTGGTGTATTGCATGCTGGAATCTGAAATACAGCTTATTTCCTCTCCTCTCTTCCATCAAAAATGTATCCCTGCCAGGACAGTGACTGCAGATCATTCGATCCCTCAGTCTGTTCCTATAAAAGTCCTTGTTGTTTCCCCTAAACAGTAAATATGTTGAAAGATATTTCCCGGCTTTATGAACTCTGACTTGTATGTTGCTGCTACTACACTCTTTTGGCATTTATAAATTCATATCCTGTGTAGGTTCATATCCTGCCCTTCTAATGCATTGCAGGTTGTTAACATACTTTTTAAACTCATGGAGATAAACACAGGTAGTAGTACATCAGTAAAAATAAATTCTGGTTTATACGTGTATTAAAGAAAATATAATCTGTGTATTCCAAGATAACAAGCCAGTGGAATTGGCTTTGAAATCCTTCCCTAGCTGCAGAAGTGCCTCAAAATCACCACTGTTCAGTTTGCTTTCTCACACTGTGGTGTACAAGGAACCTGAAAAGTGTGAACAGAGAGCAAATGTACCCTTTTGAGTTCACTACTCACAGCTGATCTACCCCTGCACAACCTACCTCGTAATTCTGACAAAGTTTTATGCACAAATTCATGCACGTAGCCGCATAAGATTATGAATGTTTTCTCTGTGTTAGGCTAAGAAGACCTTGAATGCCAGGAGTTTGGGGGGATATGGTGGGTATGAAGGATTAGCAGACAGCAGTTTACTCACTGATTTCAGTGGTCTATGGTAATGCATCATCAAGGATTTCAGTGTGTAAGGTGTTTAAGAAAGAAGATGCTGAGTTTAAGATTGTAAGATTGGCTCCCTTCTTCTCTGAGATCTTTGAGATAATTGTTTCCAGTTTTTTGTTTCGTTTTGTTTCTAAAGAAAGGCTGTTTTGACTATAAACTCATTTGAAACAATTTCTTCTTCCTCAGATAAGGTTAATGTTTTCTGTCTAACTTGCTCTTTTCATGCCCAAGGGGCGTAACACATATGGTAAGTAACAATAAAATACGGATCTGACTGTACAACTTTATGTAGGGCATGTGTGACTAAAACCTGAGCAATAAAATTTCCTTTCCTGCTCAGACAGAATCGTATATGCCTGTCATATTTTATTGGTTGTTAAATGGCACATACACGTATGGATCACAACAAAAAAAAACAGACAACCTACAGTATCATTCTCTATTTGTTATTTTCAATGAAAATATTGTAGCAGATTTCTCTGTCTTTGGGCAAATTAAACTATAGGGAAGTAAACAATCATGTTGTTTATGCATATGTATGCATGAAAAACATGAATAAATCATGCTTTAACTATCCATTATTAGTGGCAAAAAGATGTTTCTGATTTAGCTAAGGAGAGTGACACACCCAGTGATCAGAAAGCAACATTGTAGAGCAGTAAATTTTTAAGAGAAATAGTCATCATTTCTTTTTGGAATGCAGACAGAAATAGCTTACAGATCCAACAATTCAGACTGCTGTAAAGAGGATCCCATTTTACCTACATTAGTAAATATCATATAATTAACATCCAGTGGCAAGAGCTATCTGAAAGAGAAATACTCAATATTTAAGTTACTCCATTACAATACTGAGCCACTCACTTGATTAGCCATGTGAATTCTGAAATCGTTGCTTCTTTTCCTGCGTGGTAAACAATTTTTGTAAATGATAAAAATAATAAATAATTTTCAAAAGGAATCAGATGTAGGAAAATGGAAAATGTATGTGTCAAATATACAGCAAAAATATGCCCTAAATTCCCTGCAGTGACAAAGTGCTTTTGAGTGTGAATGCATATGAATTAATGGTATCGCACACTGCAAACCAAACTGCACTGCTGTTTTCAGGAATATCTTTTTGGAAAAGTGTGAACATTTAATTAACTAGGCTAAGTATGAGGAGGTACTGTAAGGGTGGTAAACAGAAAACACACTCCAGTTACGTTGGTAATCCATCCTCTGCCCTTTCTTCAAAGCTGGCTAAAATGATATTTGTCTAACAAAAGAAAGCCTGGTGCCTTTTGCTTAGTCCATGCAGCAGTACAGCACACTGAATAAGCCCTTTGGACGCAGTAACATTGACCTTTCTCAGAGAAACTTTTGGTGGGGGAAGATATGAATGTTTGAGTTCTTTCTTCACAGGTACTAAAAACCTTTGATCAATGCACAGCCCTCAACCAGATAAGTAAGTGGTAAGGCCATGCTATCTGGATACTGAAGAGTGGTTTGTCATTCTAATGTCACCTGAGGTAAGAAGATTTAATTTTGTCATAATTCTCAACATCAGTCACTAAGTAAAGAGTACAGGAGTGACCACGGCATGTAAGCAAATGGGGAATGGATATGGGGAATGGATGTTGGTGACTAAATATTATTTATTTATACAACACTGGATGCTTCAGACAGCTTGTGTCCACCTCCCACATGCCAGGCATTTTAACTGGATCTTTAGCAGGTTATATATACTGAGAGTAACTTGCAGTAATATTTCCTTGGGCACTTTCTCTAAAGCTAGATGTGTGATAATATGGTGATGAGGGAACTCTCAAAGACTCTGGGATCCCTCACTTCTTTTCAAGCAAGACCACCAGCAAAACTCTGGATCTTGTCTCTGCCTGTAATATGAAGTCTTCATAGCTGCCATTTTTTCCCAGTTTTACTGCTTTACATTCATTAGGAATCATGTAGTAATAAACAGGCTAATGATCACAGTTAAGTTTTCAGTTTTAGGCATCTGTCTTTGAGATGAACTGAACTGCTAGGTTTGTTTTAGCTAGGATTATAAGCAGGTAACGTCTGTAAAGACAGAGAGTATCTTCCATTAGAGTGGCTGATAGGGCTGAAGGAAAAAAGTTTTCATATGCACAGCTTCTTCAGCGAGCCTGAAATGTCTTTGTTAGGGTGGATATGTTGGCTGGGCATATGCACTGGCTTAGCTCTCAAATTCTTTGCTATTAGTTACTTCTGCTGTTGTGAAAAAATATGGGAGAATAAGCTTAAATCCAAGCTGAAGTAAGATTTTTTCTGTGTGTGTAGCTGTGTGTTACTTTATGTGAAATGGCAACTATATAGGTGTCCACATTTGGTAAAGATGGTTGCTGAAATGGGTGAAACCTTACATAGCCACAGAACATGTGGCTAAATAATAATAATAATAATAATAATAAATTGAGCTCTGTAGATGAGCTAGACTGCTTGATATCCAGTCTTTTACATATTTTTTCAACAGCTGTGAAGTTTTTTTTTTTTTTTTTTTTTTCTGGTAGATTTGATGACTGAATGAAAATGCTAAAACATCTGTTGAAGACTGATATAATAATTCTGACACTTTTAAATACTGTCTGAAATTCAATATGGGATATTAGCTGCAACAAATGGTAACTGAAATGCATTCCAATGTCTTTCAAAATCTTAGCTTGAGTAACTAGTTTTCATATCTGAAATGTGCTTTCCCACAAAACTGTGGTTTAAGTTGCAAAATAAGAAATAGAGCTTTCTAAACAACTTTGGAGCATGCCTTCTTCAGCTTCCAAAATTTGATGTCCATGGTTTGCATAGCCAGGTCTCAAATCTCATTCCAAATACCACTCCTGTGTGGCATGTATTTTTCAGGGTGGACAAGAGTTTATTTTTAAGAATATATAAATATTTGGTCGCATTTAAGGCTCACTCGTAACCACAGATATCTTTCGTCAGTTCCTGCTGACAGCACTAGAAGTTCTGCCTTGGTGTCTGCAGGCAGAATTTGGCTGCGGGAGGATGCGGAGTGCATCAGTGTACAAAGCCTTCAAGGTTTGCGCAGCTTTGTCACTGGTGCTCCCTCTGCTGGTCGTGAAGGAGAAAAGTAAAATTGCAATCAACGTCGTGGCTTTATGACTGTTTCATAATATAAAAGAAAATATTCCCAGTTCATATATGTAAATTAGCTAATACCCACAATTCTTTTTTTTTTTTTTTGCATCAAAATGATCTCTGTTTCATCTGACTTGTTCACTATAGCAATGTCATCTATTTTCAAAAACACTTCTTTTTAAAGTACCATACTACCTCACATAAAAAAAAAATTATTTTGAAGCAACCACTAGATCAAATTCAGGATGCAAACTAGCATCCAGGAGGGATTCTCCCCAAAACTTTGCGAATGTATGGCCAATACCCTAGCAGAAATTGTTCAAGGTACAATAAGTGAAACAACAAACAGCTTATTCAGGAGATACATGTGCTGAAACCTACATTGTGTTCATATGTTTTCCCATCCAAGGCTGTCCTCCTGCTAAATCTGCCTTTACACCATATGGTTGAAAGGTCTTCTTTTCCTCATATTATGAATAGGTAAAGAGATAAAGCACTGAATTACTGTTTGTTGACAATTCTTGAACTTAAATTCTCAGCCAAGGTAAATGGATCCAATACCATGTTATTTTAGCATGTAGTCTGTATATGCAACTTCCACTGGCTGCTATAGGAGTTGCATGTATGTATATGAAAGACGAATCTGATCCTGAGTTTAGTGTTTAGCAAAAAACTTGTATTTACACATTCATGTTATGGTGTAAATTTTGGTCATTCGAACACAAGGTGGGTGTAATTATGCCCAGTCATTATTCTCTAAACAGGAGAAGATACATAACTACAGCCAGATGCCTTTAGATCACAAGAAAATGCATTTCCTATCATTTTATTTTTTACAGATAAGGGACCTTTCAGGAAAATGTAACAGCAAAGATAAAACTAAAGATCTGGGTCCACTTAATACACCTAAATGAAATAGGTTTCTTGGTCTCACATCAGTGCATAGTACAAAAACATTTCAACTCGTTTGATAGTCTCTATTGAAGATGAGCATTTTGGACTGAAACAATACACAGACCTACGTGACTAAATTACTTTCACCCCAAGAGATTTGTGACTATGATCTGTCAAGGGTACAGTTGAATACAGTAGCATGATAATAGGAGTGCTGACTGTACAATTGCATGCAGGTGTCTAAGGAGCCAGTCTTAGATTAGTGATCTGAGCTACTAACATTAAAATACAGTTTTCTGAAAAATACAAAAAGACTTTCCAATGACTCATAAATCTTATATTAGTACTCCAGCAAAAAACACCACCAGCAGCAGTGACAGCATTTTTGAAGAGGAGTACAATGAGAGCGATAGCATAGTTCCAGTTTCTCGACTTTTCCTCTTATGAGAAAGAACAAACATGAACCGAATTCAAATGTGAATTCAAATTTCCATGTGGGCAGTGATCCTCAAAGGGAGCATTTTCACAATCATAGACTAATGGCAAACACTAAAGAAACAATAAATAAGTTTAACTGAGGTTAAATCTTCAGTATAATGAAAGTTACTTCACATATTTTTTTTCAGGGTGAAATATTTATCAACAACAATTCAAGACCACCTACTCCTTTATCAGAATTAAAGTAAAATAAAAGCTTGAAGACAGTCAGTTTTCCATGCACTATTTAGGAGTAGAACTTAGAGCAATCTTGCTGAATCTGATCATTCTTGTATAATAGAAAAAAAAAGAGAGAGAGAGAAAGAGATGATACTATGAAAGTGATGTTTCCTCTATTGTATGCCAGACTAAGACACTACTTTACTGCAATTCCTGTTAGAGTTTGTATTTTTGTCAATCCGTTAGTTTGTCTCACTGAGGAAGACATTTCCACATTTTTGGCTAAGACACTGAGGGAAAAAACTCCCCATAAATCTTCATGTCATGCAGCTTTCCACACCTGAACTCTAATTAGATGTCAATCTTCTGTGTACTTTTTGTAAATGAATAAATAAAACCAACTTCTTTTCCTCACCAGGCTAAACAGTCCACTTCATAGTAGGAGACCACCTTATCTCTTAATTCTGGAGGTATCTTATCTCACAGGGAAAGGCCATGAGAAACTGGATGAAGTTTTCTCCTTTGGAGAAAATGTTAAGTGTTTTAATACTGGAGACAGCATTTTCAGGATTGTGTAGGGAAATCCCACATTTCAATGAAATCTGAATTCCTTGGATTCTTAATCCTTAATGTTGTAAAATTAACCTTTTATACTGTTCTTGAACAGCAAAATGACTCATGAGCAGATTGACGTTTGTGATATACAGAAATCTGAGTTATGAACAGAACCCCATGCTAGGAATGGGAGGGGCAGGATATTTTGCACTCCAAGAACGATGCTTCTGAAGATGAATCCTTAAGGTTGAAAATGTTCCAGTTATAATCCCACTGAGTAATGTTTCCTGAGTGAAGTCATGGTATTACCTCAGGGAGTATTTCAGCCCTGGAACTTGGTCATTTTACTGTTTTAAATTAGATGAGCCTATTTCTTTAGCACACTTTTGCTGTGACTGGTGTTTACTTGTTTCCAAAATGTTAGTGGTTAGTTATTTCTGGCATTTACTAAATGCCTGTTTGCAGTTAAGCACATTTTATATTTATCCTGTGTCAAGTTATCATGGAAACATATAGGAAAAATGAGAGAAAACGTCAGGGATATGGGCTCCTCTGTAAAGAAGCCAATAGTTACATGCAATGGGAAAGGGAAGGCTGGCTCTGTTCTAACTCTTGCAGAAGGGCTAGCCTGTCTTGTGCCCGTACCTTCTCAGTCACGACAGGTCTTCCTACAAGCACCGCTCCTGCCTGCACTCAGCCATCCTGCACAGCACCCTGTATGCTCCTGGCCACCTGTGCCAGGCAGCGCTCTTGCTGCATGCTCCTTATCCAGGGAGAAAACAAGGGAGGCTAATTTCTCAAAATGGAAGAAAAACTTGGCTTCCCTCTAGGCAGACACCTGGGCCAAATTTAGTAATTGCTTTTGCAATCTAGTAATTAAATGCAAGATGATTCTATTGTATGACATGCAGTTTAATGACTTCAGCTTTTTTCCACACTGCATGGATACATTTGGTGAAGATTTTTAAACACTAACAGCTTCTGCTAAACATTAAAAATGCAAAGCATAATATAAGGATAACAGGTGCAAAAACAGCTCTTTAATGTTCTTATGTGTTCTTGATGAGTTAGGTGGGTGCAGTATAATCAACGCCTGTGAGCTTCCAGTGTAATACAGCAGTGTGACTTCCACTCATGGACTCTGGCAGAAGCAGTGTTATGTTACACAGCTAGTCATTTTTCTCTAACATTGTTTCTTCTGAGAAAGATGGATTTGCTTTGCTATATACTTCTCTCAGCTAGTACTGTAGTCTGGGTTTCTGTTCCTCCAGAAAGCCTTCTGCATGAAAACTAAATGCAAATGTTGTTCTGATGAAAACTATTTCTTACTGTTACCACAAAGTAGAAAGATACTATGAAGCATGGAAACTTCTTCCGTATTGGACCTGTTAGCCTACTTCTACTAGTAGTTAAAGTGTAAAATAGTATTAGATCTTTTTTTTTAATTTTTTTTTTTGAAAAACTCTACCAATGTGCTTGTTTATTGTATGCTTCAAAGAATGTTTTCCTGATAAACAGAGAAATGAATCATGTGATGTCCTTAAGCAGTTATGGACAGTCAAAGGAGGTCCTTCCTATAATTTGACCAGCAACTGTATCCATTGGCCTGTAACAGAAATAGTGCATTTAATGTTACCTATTAAATATGTGTCTTCCCAAGCCAACCTTAGCAGGAACAAATACAGACAACAGTTTGCCTCATCCTTGCAGGTGTGCAATAAACTGTAGTGTGTTGCCTTGTCTAGTTTCCAGTGAGTGAATCACATGGTTTTCCATTGTTTCCAATTTGTAGTAAAGTCCATTGCTTTGAATTTCCATTTCCTAGTCAAATTAAATTAACAGTTCCTCCCTTTTATTGTAGTACACCACTGAACTCATAGGAAGAAAAAAATGGAGATATATATATGTATTTTCATTTTAGTGATCTGCTTACCTACATGTTCTCTAAAGCTTTAATATTTTTTCCTTATTTTTCTGATTTGTCAATTATACACTCAGTGCTTCCCAGGATGACTACCTTCTCTTTAAAATTATCTGAAAATTTTGGGAAGTTTTTCCTACGTGGACATTTCTGAAGGATGCTTCTGAACTCACATGCCCCATACTAAACCATAAAATGAACAGATTAAAAAATAGATTTGAATAATTAGGCAGCGCATGATTGTCTCAGGTCCCCTGCACAAAGTAAAAGCAAGTCCTAAAACTGGTCCTAAACAGTTTGTAACTGAAGTAAAAACACAGAGAGGAAGACAGAATGTGGAAAGCAAGCAAAGTGGCTACTATGTGCGGTTCAATGAGATTGCCAAGTTAGTTGGTGTTTGATTTCTCGGTCTGTTTATCTTAAGTATAGATTATCCTATAGAAAAGATTTCAAGGATGGAAACTGACATAGAAAGAAATTTTCAGCATCACAAAGTAGCCACCAGCTCCTTGAAATTCAATGTTGTAGAAGAAAAGGAGCTCGCTAAGATAGCAAAAGCCAAGGTCCATTATTCAGGAATAAAATTATAATGTCTTATAACCATTCATTGTCTGTGAATACATTAGAAGCTGGTCAAAGAAAAACAGAAAAAGAAATTGCCTACTGTTAAAACTGTTGGAGAGTGCAGACTACTGAAGAATACTTTTGGATGGCTAATATCTGCCTTAATTTTTTCTAATACTCTACAGAAATATTTTTAAATATAAATACTAAGAAATGCAATAGAAACAGATTAATGTACATTTCATGATAGACAGGTTCTAAAAACATAAATACGTAAACGTACATATGGTTTTCTATTCATCTTACAGCACACATAAAAATCACTTTCTAAATTAAAATCAAAACCTCACTTAGGAATTTCGCTTTCTATGAAAACTATTAAGAATACTCATGAGCCACATCCATAGCTTTCTTCTAGCACAGAGCTATAATGTAAAGAAAGTTTCCTCCACTCTTCAGGGACTGGTTCTCTCCTGAAGCCTGGAGAAAATCACTCCGATAGCACCTGAAGGATCAGTAGAGGATAGCGCTTCAATTACAGGCAAGAAGCCGGTCCAAGAAGGAGCTCTTGTAATTCTCAGAGTGCTCATTACCTTTGGCTTTCTGCCTTAACAACTGGCGTATGCTATATCAGGTGTATAAATGTTCTGTGCAGTTGTTACATATTCTCCACGCTTTGACTTGGCAGTCCTCTGCCAGCCCCCACCCCGTCCATGCTCCCTTTCACCTTCTGAAATCATTATGGCATTTGCACTTATGTAAAGCCGATCCAAACCACTTCTGAGTTACAGTTCCCCTGCATGGCACCCTCCTTGCAAAGGTGTCAGTGGCCACACTTGGGGCAAGAAAACAGGATCAGGATTTCTGAGCCATAGTTGTCTCTGTTTTTGTACTGCCGATGGTTTAGCTGAAACAAAGGCTGGTGAGGGCTCTCCACTGCACTCTTTGCATGAGCTTACAGAAACAACCTTTGTGTCAGTTCACCACTGAAAAATATTTCTATCTATAAATTGCACAA
The DNA here is from genome assembly GCA_013399115.1 of Anseranas semipalmata. NCBI lineage: Eukaryota > Metazoa > Chordata > Aves > Anseriformes > Anseranatidae > Anseranas > Anseranas semipalmata. The sequence continues at coordinate 1,191,156 of VXAA01002996.1, read as the reverse complement.
ATCAGGAGAATTCCAAAGGATAAATTCAGACAACATTCTGCTTTTGCATCTGGCTTATACTAGTCAATAGTATATAATGTGACAGTATAATAGAAGTAAAGAGCGTATGGAGGGATTCTAACACTCAGTTACCACATCTGTCTTTCTACATTATCATCATTAGAGTGTTTAGATGCAATTTATCTCCCTTTCCATGCGAAAGATTCACTTTCCCTCCTATGAGCTGGGCACCAGCCCAACCATGATGGGTTGTGTCCGTGGGGGAACGCCTTCACTTCGACACCTGCTATTAGCCATCATCAGCCCAGCAAGCTCTATTTTGATCATTTATATATTTGCGGTCTTTAGCCAAGCAGGGAAGGAAATGGTGAATGTTTCTCTGATGTGGAAACAGAAGAGGGAACTAGGGGAGAAAAAAATAAAGGTATGTCCACTTTTCCACAGCTGACAGATTTTACAGCTCAGACATATGGAAATTCAGCAAAGCTGGGCTCTGCTGCCATTTTAATTAAATATAAACAGAGAAGAAGGATGCTGCTGGGGTTAAGGCCATTGGCTAAGGCACAAGAGATCAGGAGTGAGTCACTAGCAACTGCCACAGTCTGACACTGGGCAAATCAACCTCTTGTGTCCCAGATTTACAAAATAGCTTGAGTATTTAGACTTCACGTTCCTTTGGGCAGGGACTGGCTTTTATGACATTTTTCCCAGCATCTAGTACCCTGAGGCCCTGATCTCGATGAGGTCATCTGGTTATTATCATAACACAAACAGTCCCATCTACGCCTCTGCTCTCTGGCTTAGATCTTACCCAAAGAAGCTGCATGTAAAAAGGAACCAAGGAAAAATACTTAGCTGAAGCACAGAAAATTTTCCTTCCTGGTCAAAAGTTTAGGCAAAATGTCATAGCTATTTCTTTTATGTTATAACCAAATTGCTCATTGCTAATGAAGGTGTAACAGGAAGAATTGGAGCTAAAACAACACCCTTTGTTGTCCAGCTTCCAGGAGTCCATGGCCAAGTGAAAGAGCACTAAGGTGATCAGAAAGTCCTTATAATTGAGTTCCCTCACTCTCACTTTAAAACAAAAAAATGGGGCAGGGGGTACTACTGTAGTCGTATCTGGTACCCTGTTTTGGAGGTCGTTCTTAATGTGTGCTGTGGAAGAAGGTGCAAGGATCCCTGTTTTCTCAGTCCTCCACCAGGGAGGAAACTGCAGGGCGCTCTGCACTTCTGTTGGGCTCATCCTTCTGGGACACGTAGGTGGTGTGATGCATGCAAGCACGCGCAGGTGTTCTCATGCGAGCCCTAATCCAGAATCTCCCCTACGCAGGCTGCAGTGACACATCCAGTTGCAGCATACACAGATGTTGGATACAGAAGAAGCCTAATTTGAGTCAGGAGATCTGGGTTCTGTTAGTGGCTCTGCTACATATTTCCTGTATTGCTCTAGGCAAGGCATTCAGGGCCTGATCCAGCCTCTTCTTAATTCAGCAGCAATCTTTCCTCTGGCAGCACTGTGAGCTGCATTCAGCTTCTAGCCCATCAGTTTCCCAGGCTCTCCATATTCCTCAATGGTACAATAATACCTATGCACTCCATAGGTATCTGACATGGCTTAAACCATTTGCTTGTAAAGCGATTGCTACTTATGCATAGCATGAATGTGCAATTGAATTAAATTCTTGACTCAGCAACATGCCCAAACCTCTAATAGGCTTAAATCAAGTAAATACATACTGGAGGATTTCAGGCTCTGTGTCATTAGGTGTCAATATGTAGTCTTAAACATGCGAGGAGGTAAATAACTTCAGGGGAACTCCTCAGGGGCCCAATATTAAGCACATGCCAAGTACCTTGCTGAACAAGGTGTTATTGTTAGCTATACCCATCTGCTTAAAGTTAAGTGTCTGCTTAAGTGCATTGTTCAAGCAATCCCTAAAACCATAACACTCACACACTTTCTAGCACAGCATATACAAACATGAAATTTTTTAGCCTAGAAATTGCTAAAGATTATTTGCATTTGATTATATGAAAAGTCACAAATTATTACTTTTTTCTTTCTAATACATCTAAAGAAACACAGAAAATTAGGGCTGTGTAGCTCACACTAATTTCCAGGAATCTTGCTTACCCTGTAACCCTTTACTTTTACATAGCACTGAAATCACAACACGGATGTGTATTTTGAACTAATTGTGTTGGTGGTCCCTTCATGCTTTCTGAACATCTAACAGTTAGCTAAACAAACACACGTGACTGATTAAAAGAAGAAAGGGAACTATTTTTACAGGGACCATTAAACTTTAACTACCATCTGGCAGGGAATGATTAGAGAAGATCAAAATTAAGGCAGTCAACACAAATACTGTGTGGATACCTCAGGGAATTAATGTGGATAGAAGACGGTGGACTTGTGGCTATGTTAAGAGACAGACAGAGAAGGAAGTGGTGAACACATCCTTTATGACTGCTGCCCTAATGGCCACATTCACAGCAACAGGAGCAGAGAAAGAAGAAACCAGGAGCACCTGGGAATAATCAGACGCTTGCTGTCATAAAAGAGAAAGTTAAAGCATTATACAAGAGCCACACCATTTTTGTTCCTCAACAAGTCAGGAAGGAAATTTTTATTGTGGAGGTGTGTTGAAATTGGCAGGTAGTTAATATTCAAATTAGCCTACTATCTTTACACAGGCATTTTAAATAGGGTCTGTAATAAATCTTTTAATTGAATGACCTTACAGAGCACGGACCTGTGGTTGATCTGACTGAACACTGGATGTCACTATTCATACACACTATTAGTCATTTTGGAGGCATCAAAAGCATTATCCAGCCATGAATCTGAACAAGCCACCCATGCCTTTTTCAAATTAGCAAGCGTATGTATCTCTAATTATTGGCGTTCCTGAGACAGCAGTTTCAACGAGGCAAAGCTCAGGGGCTGTACAAACACAGGTCACTTCTGCTGGCAGGCCGCCTGCCCACCCAGGCTGTGCTGCCATTAGGTGCTCCCTAGCAGGAGAGCCACGGCCCACCTCATATCTGGTGGGAAAGAGCTGAGGCTTGGGTGGAGGGATAATGGGCTGGATGCTCGCTGCAGCTTCTCACAGCTGAGACCTTACCATGCAGCCGTGGTATCATTTATTTGCTGTTGTGGCTGGTGTAGAGCAATCAAAATACAGCTCACCCAAAAGCACAACAGCTCCTGGGAGGCAGACCCCCACATGGGACAGGTGATCGCTGAGGAATACAATAAACAAGAGAGCTGGATGGGACACTGCTGGGAAGACCACTTCTTAATTGTAGTATCAATACTACCCCTATAAAAGAATACAAAATAAGTAACTGCAGGCTAATTAACAGTTGAATGTAACATTGACCAGCATGTGAGGCGGGTCTCACTAATAGGGAATGTTAACAACTGTGGGGAGGCCAGGCCATTAGAGTACTGTGAGGGAGTGCTTTGAGGAGCCAGGGGAAGGAAGAAAAGAGGCGTATCTCTGCATTGGAGTGGTATGGAAAACAAATCAGTGCTTCCAGTCCAGAAAGCCAGGTTAACTGCCCAAAAGACTAAGGGCAGAAGACACGTAAGAGGAGATTAGGATCAATTGATACAGAAATGTGCTCTGAAATGAGACACTTTTTGTTTCTTGAGCTCAATGCAGTATTCTGACCTTTGATTTTTCAATATCATAGGAAAAGCATGATAAGTATGCTTAAAAGCCTCTGAAATCTTGTTAACTGTACCTGATTTCAGAAACTTACATTAAAGAAAAAGAATATATTATCAGAAATATACATTACTACTCTGCAATGTACACTCAGAACAAAAGTTTTTTAGTTTTAGACCTTGATTCACAACTGAATTTTCCAATATATTCAGGTGTCTACTTGTCACTCTGCATCCTTGAAAAGGCTAGGACCTTTAAAAATTTGACTCTTCTGCACATTCTCAAATTCAATGTTCTTTCAGAGAGATGTAAGATTTAACTTAAAATTGCCTTAGGTGCTTTGGTAATGATGGGAGTGGGTGTTTTTTTTTTTTTTTCCTCCTCACAAATCCTGGCTGGACAGCAAAATGTGTAAAACTCAGTAGCTATGACTGGAAATGTCTGGCTGGAAATTATCTTGTTTAATTCCAAATATTCTTTTTTGAGGATTCCGGGCAAAACATTCTTTCAACTTAGCTACAAAATTATATTTTAAATTTGAGAACAGTGATCTGTTGAGGTGAAGCTCAGGAACAGATTTTGTTCCTTCCTAAGCCATTTCTGACTTTATAGAGTAATTCTGCTAACACAAGTAATCTGTTCAACGGGGCAAACAGGAGTCAAGTGCAGCTATAATATATTAATATGGTATTAATGTTATATTTATAATATACTATTATAGTATTTATAGATCATACACAGACCACTCATATATAATATAATGTTTACTAAGCAGCATTAATTATGCCTTACTTACATGCCACTTTGGAATTGGGTAGGGGCCAAATATGCCATTTGCACAAAGCTATTCAGAATCTGGAAAGGCAAAAGCTCCAGTGCAAAAAGGCAATGTTCTGTCATCCTCTCCTCAGACACAAAGCAGTCAAGGGCCACCTGAAAAAGCAGTGCTAAATTCCTGCAGTTTGCTGCCTCTGCCTTCATGCAGAGACCTGTTAAGACTGCTCGCAGTACAGCCAATGGCTCTCTCCTGTTAACAAGGTGCAGAGCACTTGTTCTCCACATGCAAAATTCCAAGCACCAAGCCAAACTGAAAGAGAAATACAGTACCCATTTGTTGATTTTTTTTATTATTATTTTTTTTTATAATGCCCACAAGCATCTACAGATGTGATCCCATGTAATGAAGCATGTGGCCTTAAGCTGGAATTATTTGCAAACAGCAGGATCTGCTGGCAAAAGGGATGGCACTCGCTGTGTTATGAAAGCTGTCCCTCTAAAACCGTGTTTGGTTAGCACCTATGCCCTGCTGAAATTGGCATAGCTAATTCTGAGTGGGAACGGTGCCAGCACAGCAGATGGGGACGAGCGGAGGTGTGCCAGTGAGCCAGTGTGCCCGTCAGGTCTGAGTACCGGGGACAGAACTGCGACGTGGTAGGCTGGACAGAGTTTCTGGGCTTTAGGTACAGAGTGTAAGAATATACGATCTCCTTTGTAGCTATGAGCAAAATTAATTATAGCAATTTAAAAATAGCTCGCCTGAGCCACACAAAGCGTGGCATTCGCCAGCCGAACTGGAACAACTGTTTCCCAGGGTTTGGACTGGCACCAGCTCTGTGAGGGCAGGACCAGGCACGGGCTCAGTGCCATCCCGCAGGCTTTCTGCTGAGCACGGCAGACCAAGGAGCTTCAGGATGATCATGGATGTTCTGCGTTTATACAGCGCCTTCTGGGCAGTGATCCCAAAGCAATTTGCAAGTGTGTGAGAATTTAGACTCATACTTGGAAGGTACGTCACTTACAATTAAGCAGATGAATCTTGCATGTATTAATGGCTATGGTTCCATCTCCCCTCCCACCAGGGACTATAAACTGGATCTATACTCTCTGCAGAGAGGGTGGAGGAAGACAAAATCCTTCTGCCACAATCCTAGCACATATGTGCGTACCCTACACATGCTCTTTACATGGCACAAATAGCCATAACAAGTCAGTTATCCAAAACACTGATTTAATCCCCAGACAGAAATTGGTAATTCCTATGGTTTTTGAGCATTGGACAGATACCTTTTTTATTTCTCTTTTCAGCTTGTCAACAGCCAAAATATAGTCCCCACAAAGACTTGCCCAGATTCACTTATATGATTCTAAGAAACATAGAAACATTCTGAGAAATCCCATAAGGTACTGGTGTTTAAAAACTATGAATCTGGTGTTGCCATTCCCCCTGCACAAAAAGCCTGTGCTTTCAAAAGAGCACACTAATGAAGCATCCCTCCATTTTGGGTGTCTTCAACTTCAGCAACCAAAGCTTATGGGCATTTTTTGAAACGCTGGCTCTACTATGGCCGAAGTCTTGGCTGTCTGTGCTGTTCTCTGGATGTGTGTTTTACCAGAAAGTGCGTATCATATGAAAGATGTTGTAATAGCTTTGCCAGCTTTGTGCTATAAACAGTTCAGCTGATGTGGTCAACTTACATCCGAATCCTGTTTTCTGTTAGAAAAGATGTTTAATGTTATTAGTAAGAATAAAGATCATTGCTGAATTTGTTCTAATTTAGCCTCAGTGATATTCTATAAACTAGCAATGTCTGTGTGTGCTACCCGATCGCCTGACTGACCATTTCAGGTATCAGCTGTTCTTTGCAACACAGCACAGAGACCGCCTGAACCAGCCATGGGAAACGTGTGAATCATCCGAGTAAAGCACCTCACTTACGGGAGTTCATGTTCTAAAGTAACAAACGAAGAGGTATTTTAATTCCACAGGTTCTGCATTTTCTGTGTATTTATAAATCATTTGATTACGCATCAGTAGGTTGTTTTATTACTGCTTTTCCTCAAAAATATATTTCCAAAAAATATTGGGTAGATGCATAACAATGCTTAAATACATGGAAACTTGCCCTGAAGGTGGCGATCATAGCACACGTGGCCTAATAGATGGGAAGCATAAAGTGAAACTATTTGTGAGCCTGTCAAGCATTTCAAGTTATATTGCAAATACAAATAAATTATAAATTAAAATATGGCATCAGATTTTTTTTTAGATATTTGATAATTTTTCCTGAAATATAAAATGAATTTTAAAAACACAGGATTGTCTTCCACCTCGTGTCATGCCTTACAAAAGGGTAGCTGTATTACTACATATTTACATTGTTGTACAACATCCTGAAACCAACCAGCAGAACCCGAACGCTGGACAACAGGGCTTTGTTATCCAGAGTGAGAGCGATTCTACCCATCTTTCCTGGCAGGGCTGCTTTGGAGCCTTGGTCTTCCCTCCAGAATCCAGTAGCTAGGATGAAGATGAAAACATCTCCTTCTCTTGCTCAATTTCTGCCATAACAGAGTAGTTTCCCTCTTGACAACAACCCATTTTGATATATAATGGCTATTGTAGCAGTAGAACATATGCATATAATCATTCTGTTATTTAAAGCAGATCTTAGAGACCCCAAAATGACATGGCAGGGATTATCATGATTTTTTTAATTCAAATTGCATCAGAGGTCTCAACAGTATTTGTATACCTTCAGAGTCTTGCTAAGTACGGGTATGGTCTGATGTTTGTCTCTGTGGTTAATGACATCAGTTTCTAGGACTTGGGTGTTAAAATAATCAATGGACTGTTGAGCAGAATGCTCTATAGCCTAAATTAGCCCTACATAGTTAATTGCATTCAGCTCTTTACTGAACGGAGCTGTTGAGATGAAAAGAAAATGAATCTGAGCAAAAAATAGCTTGGGTAAGTACTCTGGGGGACAAAGATCACTCAAGAAACAAGATTCTCCCTTTCCGCTGTAAAAGAGAACCTTACAGTGATGAGAAAAAGACTTTCATCGTCTGCTTTCCTGTAAAGCATCACTTCCAATCCAGCCAAGTCAGCAATTAAAACTTCCAGCACTTCCTATAGCAAGATTTGCCAACTACTAATAATCAATAAGGCAAACAGGTATGAAGAGTGTACTACCAAGAGAACTTCTGCTTAAAGCAGAGCCATGTAATAATGGCTTCATTCCTTCTTTCCAAAGTTAAATCAGTTTAAATATTCTAAAGCATATTAATTCTGCTCTATATAGCTTCTTCCCACAAGCAATTGCTCCAGTTATCTGGTGGTCACATTTGGGAAGAGTCAACCACGCAGCAGTGAATGGGAGAGGTGCACGATCCTCTTTGTGCTGAAATGTGGCCCAGGTAGTGAAAAGCACTGACAAACCCTGACTTTATAAATCAATATCAATCAATGCTCTGCAAAGTACAGCATAAATCTGGAAGTTCTGGAAAGCTAACCCTGAAGTAATAACATCTCTCTATGTTTTAAAACATTTCAAAAACATTAGGACATTCTCAGGAGGCTTTTGATCCAATTTCACCCTTTGGGGCTCTTCCAACAACTAAGGGTTATTGGAATATATTGGTTTTCCAGACATATCTCCTCTTCAAAACATAATTTTTAAAAACACTACTATGAGTGCGTGACATGCTTGGAGGTACTAATCCTCTGCTGGGAGGTAAAATTTAGCCTGAAGGAATTGGTTTTGATCTAGGAGAACTATCTATTTAGACTTTGGACAATGGGATTTCTCCTGATTAGCCAAGATTTCTCCTGCAGCAAATATAGAACAAACAGTCATCTCTCATAAGTTATTAATAATGAATGTAGAATACTGACAGAGCCTTTGGTGCAAAGCACTCTGGACATAGCCATTTATTCGACATTGTACAGCAATTTTACCTGTTGAATTTCTAGATACATTACTCTGAACCACTCTGCAACTGCCCAAATTCATCTGTGTCTGGAGGAAAACCAACCTGTACATACCAGCCAGAAATGCCAGTTTACAGGTACCATGGCCAGTTTCTTTATTACATGCTTCCTGGCTGGAAAACCAAGCAGATAGAAACGCTTGCTAGATGTCTTCAAGAAGTCACCAGAAAAACGCCATTTGTACACAATGCGTGTTCTGCTGATTCTCATGTGTTGTGACCATCACAGTCTGAAATGCGCAGATACCACATCCTTGCAGAGCTGCAAAGTGAAATCGGTCCGTCGCATGGTGTACCTAGGAAATGAGCTTCTGGGCAGTGAAGATGAAACAGATGGTTGCTTTTCTAAAAACAAGGACAAGGTGACCAGGAGAAGTCTGTGGTTTGAGTGGAAGACTGCAGTAGGCTCAGGACATCTGGGACAATCTTTCATACCCTTGTCTCCCTCCTCTCACCCCCAAAACCACGCGGCAGGCTGGTACCTACCCTCCTGGACTTGGAGGGTGGTGCTGAGCAAGCGGAGGTGGCCAGAGGCCATTTCTGCTCTGGGGAAAGGAAAAGGCCACCCCAGTGCCCCACAGCTAGTGGTTACCTGCTGTTCTTGGCTACTGGCCCTGTCTGGGAGAGACCGCTGGAAAACCAGGGGTCTCTTTCAAGAGATTTTGGGAGTGTGAGACAAAATTCCCAGTAGAACCTAAGAGTTTTAGATAAGTGGTGAGCAATTAGAAATTACACCATTCTTTAGGGCACCAGTGCACTTCTTTGGGGACCTAGCAGCAGGTCAAAGAGACAGGAAGCAGGGTGAGATTAACAGAAATCTTTCTTTATGAAGATCTGCTTGAATTAAGCTGAACACAGTCCCCAGAGATCAATAACCGCGCTTCTGACTCCTCCTAAAAGCAACAAATGAGTTGCACGTAAAATATCATATCAGCTGTTATGCCTTAAGAGCAACAATGAACAAGTGTTTAATGGTGGTTTTGATGTTGTTCAGAGCAAACAGCTTGTGAATGCATTTTTGCAAAGCATTCCAGAGTGGGACTCATGACAGAAAATGCACAACACTCATGAGACTCCAGGTTGATTTTAGGAACTGACAGGAAAACGCGCGACTTGAGAGCAAAAGGCACAGTCTCAGTTAGGGGATGTGAGATCACCCCGGCAAAGTTGCAGAAGACAAATATAAAATGTACTTTTGGTTTGATAATAAATACATTTATTTTGAGGTGAATAGAATTTAAATATTCACTGCTATGCTTTGTAAGGGCAGTGCTTCGTCAACAGTGTTTGTAGGTTAGTGTACAGCAATGTTTAAGGAATTCCACCAGTGCAGCATCCAGACTTGCTTTATGGTTTTATTCATGGTGCTGGGAAGGTTCGTTGCCACAATGGCATGTAGGTGGATTTTTTTTTTTTTATCATGGAAAGTTCTGACTAACCATTAAAGGTTTTGCCATTGACACGTATGTCTTCCTCGGTGTTTGCCTGTGGAAGAGCCGCTCGGCATGCAGTGCCTGTCTGCCCACGTACCTCCGTTCCCAAGCCATGGGTGCAGGTTGTGAAAAGAAAACAGAAGAAAAAAGCAGGCAGCTTATAAGCGCTTTTCCAAAGCGCTGGCCTTTGTGGGCTCCCTTCGTGCTGCTCTGTTGCTGAGGCTCTGGGTAAACCAAAGAAGCTTGCTGCTAGGCTTGAGGCGGAGAGCAGAAATCTGGAAGATTTGGGCCGTGCTGTTGTACAGCGGGTCGTACCCAGGCTGTTTCGGGGTTCCAGCTGATTTGTACAGCATGGATTGGGTCAGACAAGAATTTTGCCAGTGATCGAGTACCTGCATCTGATCTATGTGCTTCCCCGGTGTTTTACCCAAAACGTGCATTTTTCTGCATTATTCCTAGCTGGCATCAGTGCTGCCACAGTGGCAAGTGACCGCTAAAATAATTATCCCCCAAACAAGTTATCGGGAAAAAAAACAAAATAATCTGGGAGGCGGGGCTGAGCAGGGGGCGGGGCTGA
>VXAA01002996.1:1156081-1172677 GCA_013399115.1 Anseranas semipalmata | reverse complement strand
GGGGGCGGCCGGGCCTGGCCTGGCCTTCCGCCTCAGCCCCGAGGCTCCGGCATCCGGCTCCGGAGGGAGGTCTGAGGCTGCACCCAGCGCCGGCGCTGAGGGGGATGCGGTGCGGGGGGCTCGGAGCGGCTCCTCGGCAGCCGCGGGGGGTGATGGCCTGCCCGCGGCCCGGGGCTGGACGCGGGCGGTGCGGATGGGCCGCCTCTGCGTGTGCTCATGCCTCCTGGGTTGCTGTGATGAGAGGTCTCCGAAGCTGTCATGTGATTGATTGATCAGTACATCGCAGGCCTTCGAGCAGCGATGGTTGCACCGTGCTTTGGGCGCAAATGCTTCATGCCCCCGGTGCAGTGTGGTGTTTGGGGTCGGGGGTAGGTGTGCTGTCGTGCTACTTCTGCAGTTTTGTTCGTCTGCAGGCTTTCTGCAGCCCTGGTCTTGAAGCGGGTTCCATGAGTATGTTTACCTGTCCCCTCCACATGCTCTGTGTCTCTCATTTGCTTTTCATTAGGTTATTTTCTCCCAGAAATGATCTTTCTCTTTAAATAAAGTTGCTGTCACTTATTTTTTCATACTTGAATGAAAAATTCTAATAGAGCTAGAAATTTTGAATCATCCACTACTTTGCAAATAGCTAACTCAAAGTGAATTTTATATTTGACCTTTTAAAATAATATCTTTGTAGTCATCTTGTCATATTTTACTCATAGTTGTGAATGTCTTTTCCCAAGCTCTTGCTGAGTGTAAAGCTGCATAGGGTTGATGGTTTTTTTTTTTTCGTAAAAAAAAAAAGGCAAATGTTCCTGAAGTTAAGGTTAAGTTACTACTGTGTCTGTGTTAGATGCTAAATCCAACATTTGTTTATAGTATGAGGACAACTCTTCTTTGTGATCCTGGGCTTCCAGTAAGTGTTTTGGACACGTGTTCAACGTTCTGCTGAAACATACATTGCTGTCCATTAATGGAAGTCTAGTTGCAGGCATAATTTCAGAGGGACAAACTATAGTCAAGTTAGGCATTCACTTGGATTCTCCTAGTGTTTATAATTCTGCATTCCAAAATCGAAGTTGGAAACTTCTCTTATTAGAAAATCAAACAACAATTTTGTCATGAACTGCTTGTTATGTAATGCATCAAAAGAAATGTGAATTAAAAAATAATTTCATGTGCACATGGGGTGAAGCTGCTTTTAAAAAAAATTCACGATGAGTTTGTTTTAATACTGATGTCCCGTGCTAATACTTAATCAACTAGTTGAGCATTTGATCTTTTTCACTGTGTAGTCATATTTCTGTCCTGATTTGAATTCTAGAAATATGAGCATCTTTGGTATGTCTTTTTCCAGAAACTTCTTGACTGTGCAACATGTAACATAGGGTGCTTTCAGGTCCTAAATTTAATCATGCATAATTTTATGAATAATTTTTGTTTTCATGCTGCTACTGTGTTTTTGTAACAGCGTTGAGCAGCCTGAAATATGGTGTTCTTTTGAATCCTATTAATTAAATTTTGGGTGCATCTATTGCCTGAAATTCCTCTTCTCTCATCAGCTATTCTTTTTTTCCACCCCACCATTAATTAAACTTATAAATGCGTATTTACAGCTCCAAGAAGCTTTACTAACATTTAAAGTTTATCTATTGTTTTTAATATCAACATTTTTATGTCTTAAAATCATCTTGAATTTCTGTATAAAAGTAATGCATTAACTATTTTCAGAGGAATAAACATGATTCAATAGTACTATTTTTTTTGTAATAATGAATAGACTTCAAATTATCATGTCCTCCTGTATAACTTAACTACATTTGTTTCAAATCAATAAGGTGCACTCTAAGAAGACATTGGATACAGTTAGCGATAGAAATATGAATTGATATTTAATAACTATGCAGTAGCTTGTATTTTTTTCAAGTTGGTGCCATGTTGTTTCCAACTGTGTTCTGTGTCAGCTGCAGTTTAGCAGGAGCTCAACCTGGGAATATTTCTGTTAGCTTCAGTTCAGATTGGAGTTTGTCTTCAGTAAATTATTCCAAGCAATATAGTGTGTTTCCATTCCTGGTTAAATGCTAATGGTCATTTACAGTGTTGCTTATAGAGGGGGAAAAAAAGTTGGTTTTAATGAGCAGCAGGAGTCTTGTAGTGGGATAGTCATATCTTTAAGGGTTTTTAAATTAAATTCTTAATTACTGTACTAAATTCTATACTTAAAGGATGCAATCTGAAAAAATGTAAAAACAAAGACTTTTTGTTAAGCTTTTTTTTTTCGAATTTGCCAAAAGTAATATTGCAAAAGATTTGATTCCTAGTATTTGTTAGGTTGATGGGCAGTATTAAAACATTCAAACCTAAGTAATTGAGCTGATGAAGGTAAGCCCTAATATCTCGCTAAGCAAATCGCGAAAAGAGCAGGAGAATGTTAACTTCTTTATATTTCTTGTCTGTGCTTCACTGGCTTTCTACTTGTCTGTAAGAGCTGCATTCACACAGCGTGAACTTCCACTAATCAAGGGCCCTCTGAAAAATATCCAGGCCAGGGAGCTGACATAGGAACTGCCATATTCAGCCAACAGGGAGTGTTAGGCCTAGGGACCTTTCTTTATTCAGTCTGTGCTTCCTGTTTACCAGAATTGTACTTTCTTATACAAAAAGCCTGCTCCTTCAACAAAACTGAAGTAACTTCATTGTTTTGGTTCTGTACTTGTGACTATCTGGCCAGTGGATTTCTTGTTCTCATTTGAACTTGCTAAGTCAATCATCCTCACTTCTTACACGTTTTTTCTCTTACCCAGATACTCACCTCTTGTTTATTCTAAGTTAATTTCACACCTTCCTCAGTCTGTCTTAGATGTCAGTTACAAACAGGTAACTTACGACATCAGGAAAAAGTGTTCAACATTAGGCTTTTTTTAAAGATGAAATCAGAGCTTAATGCTGCAGATACTGTATTCTTCCTTATTCCTACCCAGAACTCTGTGAAACAGACCGTGTCTTCTAGGAAATGGAACAACCACTTCAGTAAGCAGTGGAGTGGCAGGAGTGAAGAAGGAGTTCCTGTTTTGTCTTTGCCAGTTTTTGAGGTTTACATCCTTTAAATACTCTGGACTGTGACCTGTAGTTATCTTGCAGAATCTACTGAGTTACTTTCCGGTGATTTTGCTTCCTTTATAAGGAGGAATGTTTTTTTTCTCCTGTAGTCTCTTCATTGTTCAGTTTTATTTTTTTTTTAGGAATGTTAAATTCTAGGGTGGCATTACAGAAATACAGTCAGTAAGAACACTTTTGAAAGTGGTCTGTAATGGTGAAGTATTAATTACTATTGCTTAACCTTTCTTTTGCATTACAGGAAACTGAGAAGAAAAAAAAAGCTGTTCCAGTCTCCCTGGGTAAGTGGAGTGATGGCTTTTTCTTCTAAAATGCAGTTGTTGCTTTTTATTTATTTTACTTCTTAGTAAGCACTGTATTCCACATACAAACTTCTGATTTTTACTGAAAGCAAAACTTGCAAGTCTGACTGCCTCTGTAGAAAATTGTAGAAATAAAGATCAAATGTGGGGGGTGATTAAAATTTATGCTGTACAATGCTGTATTCAAATATTGAAAGTATAAAAGGTACCCTGCTTATTTTGATTTGCATTGACTTGTTTGGCTGCATGAGAGAGCCAGCTCTTAATTTTGGAGTGGTTAAATTTGGAAAACAGAAATAGCTATTTCTTTTTCTCATCTAAAGAAGCATCTCTGTTAAAATTCTTGTGTAGAGCCAAGCAAGTCACTAAATTCAGTTCTTCAGGTAACTGTTAATGTTATTCTTTACTGTGACAGATAGATTCAGTCTGCTTGACTTGACTTTAAAAGTGAACAAAGACATGAAAAAGTTATGCGCTTCAAGTAAAAATTGTAGAATTGATAAAGACATTGAAAATTTTTGACCTTGCCCTTTTATGCTTTGTTTTTCTTTTATATGATGAAACTTTAAAGTAAGATCTTAAAAATCTTATGCTACTTAAAGCAATTACATACTACAATGAGGTTACATTAAAGCTTACTAAGAGTTAATAATTCTGTATACACTAAGAGTTTATTGTGTAGTAAAAAGGGGCGCAATCCCAGATACATAGACTATAAAGAATAAAAAGAAATGTTGAACGTATGTGATTAGTCTTGAGAAAATGCAGAGATCTGTAGAAAAATACATCACTGATACTCTAACTTGAGCACTTTGTGATGTGCAGACCTGGGAGAAACTTGATGCTGACAGGCTGCCATAATTCTGATTTGTGTAAAAAGTCTAATACATTTTTTTGTCCAACTTACTCATTTTTTTTCCAACCAGAATGTGTAGATGTTTCTTGAGATGGAGCCACCTGCAAGTGGTCAGCCTAGCTGCAAAACTTGAGTTTGCAACATGTTTCCTTCCAGTACCTAAAGGGGACCTACAGGAAAGCTGGGGAGGGACTCTCTCTCTGTGTAGTGATAGGACAAGGAGTAATGGTTTTAAACTAAAAAAAAAAGATAGATATAGATTCATTATTTGGAAGAAATTCTTTACTCTGAGGGTGGTGAGGCACTGGAACAGGTTGCCCAGAGAAGTTGTGGATGCCCCATCCCTGGAAGTGTTCAAAGCCAGGCTGGACGGGGCTTTGGGCAACCTGGTCTAGTGGGAGGTGTCCCTGCCAATGGCAGGGGGGGTGGAACCAGATGATCTTTAAGGTCCCTTCCAACCCAAACCATTCTGTGATTCTAGGTAAGCAGTAATAGATAAATCAACTACTGCAGTAGCTGGCAGACTCGGATTGTCCTCTATGGACCATCCAGTTTAGGTTTGGTGGGGAAGAGTGTGTGACACTTGTGAGAATGTCCATTTCTTCTTGCTTGCTGGCCAGTAGAGGAATGCTGAAATTGAAGAATTCTGAGGTGTTTTGGTTCTTTTTTTGTTGTTGTTGTTTTTCCTTCCAGATTTTGTCTGTTTATAGTTGTCTGTCTTCTCAGCAGATCCCATCCTTTTGTATTCAGTTCAGGTTGTTTTCTTCTGTGCGGTTTGTCAGCTCTGAAATTACAGGAGGGCAATCTATTGCTACAGGGTTTAGGATAAGAAATTACAGGGTAAGACATGCATAGCCCACGAGCAAGTTAGGACATAGGGGTCTTTTGGCATACAGCATATTTGATACTAATAAAGCATTCAGAGGCATTAGCAGCAAGTCTGACAAATATATATAGGTATGTGTGAATTATTATTCTCAGCAAGTTTGGAGATGTTTTTGCAGGGATTATTAATATACATGTATACATTTTAAACAGCTGTTTAAATGTTTAATAGAAAAAAATTGAAATGGGCTGTCCATTGTGTTTTTCGTGCTCCTGACATGTAGGGAATTAAGAGAAAACAAAAGAACCTTTACCACTAAAATAAGCCAACAAGACATTGGTCAAATTTGTGATTCTCTTCTTTTACAAGTTGTCTACAGGAAGATATTTTACAAGCAAGCCTCAGAGGATGCAGTAATAGTTTCCAGAAAGTGTACTTCATATATTTAATTGAAGTCTTATAAAAACACACAAATGATTGTTGAAGCTATTTTTTGGCACATGTAGATGAACTCTAGTGTGGTGTTTCATAGAAACACCTTTATTGTTTAAATAAGCACAGTCTTAAATATTAGTAAATTGTTTGCAAACCTTACTGTTTTTATTTCTCTCTGTATTATATGCGTTTTAAAGATGCATATATACTTATAAGTATATATTTTACTGTACTGTTTGCTTTCTAAAAGTGATGAGTGATGAGGCTTATGACATTTTAAAATACTTTCACTTCATTCTGGTTTATCTTTGTGTTGAAAATATGGAGCAAATGAACACCAAAATTGTGAGATTTTTAGTATCAAAATTGATTATACTGCTGAGATTATTTGATGCTTTTTTTTGTGTTTAGCTATGATTCCGTTTCTCACTGGGAATCTATAGGTTTCTTTACGCTACTGAAAGAATTGAGGATTGGAAGGCTTGTAGAAGAAAGTTGTACTTCAGTGGATTGTAATGAGAATTATTTCATTGAAGTGTTTGGTTTATCTGAAGAGCTAAAGTTAAGGTTGGAGTTTCACATTCAAATTCAATTGCTTCAAGAGCTGTCTTCTTCTAGGTGACAAGGTGTTTGCTTGTTACCTGGTTAACAAATGAAGGTGCCTGTAATTTATCTGTAGCGACTGGATTAGAAGTTCACATACTTTATTTCTCGTTGGGCTGGGTGGGTAACACTATTGTCAAGATGGCATTTAGGTTACTCTCTTGGTTTTCAGGGAAAGAGTTTTGTTTTTTTTTTTTTTTTTTTAATTCTTTTTTACTGTGGTATGCTCTCTTAGAGCAGTCAGTCTCCAAGAGCCTTTTGAAATCAGAGTGACAATTGCAAGCATATCTCTTCTGAAAACTTGCTTTCTGTATGTTATTCCTGACAGGCAACAAACAATCCAAGAGGAAAAGAGGAGGCAGGCAAAGGAAGTTTTTTGGTGGTGGTTGGTTTTTTGTTTGTTTTAGCATAGCATCTGCATTTTTAGTTGGTAGGCTGTAAAGTTAATCCTCCTAAGTTTTCTAAAGCTGTCAGAACATTACCCAAGTTTGGATGTTGGGTCTCTTCCTTTTGTTGTACACCACCCAGAGTCTGGATCTGTCCTCTCTATCAATAACACATTAAGTAGCGAAAGAAAAAAGGAAAGAAAGTAGATCCTTCCTTAGGCTTCCTTCTCCAGGCTGAACAAACTTAGGTCCCTGATACTCCTCTTGTATGTAATAGTCCAGCCCCCGAACTATTTTGGTGGGGCCCCTGCTGGTTTCTCTACAGTTTGTCATCTGTCTTGTTTTTAAGGGCTCAAAGCTGGACACAGTATTCCAGCTGTAGCCTCATGAGTGCCACATAAAGGAGAATAATCACTTCCCTTGATCTGCTTGCTATGTTCTTGCTAATTCAGCCTAGTATGCCGTTAGCTTTCAATGCTGCAAGTGACATGCTGCTGAATTGTGTTCAGTTTGTCGTCCTCCAGGAGTTACAGGTTCTGCCCCAAAGCTGCTTGATAGTCATTTGGCCCTCAGCCTGCAGTGTTGCATGGAATTATTTTCTTCTAGGTGCAAGCTTTGCATTTGTCTTTGTAATAGGTAAATACAATCCTTACTGATGTGGCTAGACTAATGAATGTGAGCCCTTTGTTTTCCCATCCTGTCAGATCCGGTTTCTGTTTAGATTTATAATGTCCAAGGTCTTGCTGGAATGCATGAGTGAACTTCTTTTCTCTTTTAAGTGCAAAAAAATTAGAGCTTCAAGAGACTTTTTTTTTCCTCAGATGTTAACTGGAATCCCTTTACAAGGCAGTATCTCAAAATTCCTTGTGGTCTGCAGTCAAGTAATATTAGAAAGTTCAGGACATGAATTTGTCTCCAACTTCTTTCCAGTAAGATATCCAGGAGGACAACATTTTGTTTTCTTTTCTTTATAAACAGGATATTCAAAATTCACAGGCCTCACAAACTAAAACATGAAACCAGGTAACTACTTCATATGCAAATGCATGCTTTGTAATATTCCTTTAAAAGAGAAAATGGACAGACAGGAAGAATTGACCTTTACAGATTATGACCTAAGAAAAATGCTAACAGCGTGGGTGTAGTAGATTTTTATGGCTAATACTATGCACTTGTCAAAGACTCACAATAAGCTATATTAACAGTTACAATGCTCTGAATGCACTTTTGTTAATCAAAATCTTCATCCTTTGGAAAAAAAAAAAAAACAACAAACCATCCACCTTCAGCTATTTCTGATATATCGTGAACAGAAGAGTTATATCCATATATCCCTATGTGTATGTTGCAGCCATATTTAACTATGTGGTGCCCCCTGACCAAGATTTAACAAAACTAATTCCTTTGAGACCTAAAGGAGACCGACCCTGCTATTTCTGAACCCGTGTTTAAAAAAAAAAAAAAATCTGCTTTGCATAACCGAACAAAGGTAACATGCTCATGGGATGGCTTTTAAGTGTCTGTTGAAGTTCCAAATAATATAAGGAAATAACAGAAGGATGGAATCCTAAAGCTTCATTGAGAAGAACCTTAGTATTTATCCTAAAGCCTTAGTCATGAGTATTAAATTTGTGCGTGACATTGTTAATACTCTTTAATGGTGATAGTACCAAGTTCATAGTTTGAACAGTTCAAGAACTATTTCACTT
This sequence comes from Anseranas semipalmata, assembly GCA_013399115.1. Taxonomy (NCBI): domain Eukaryota; kingdom Metazoa; phylum Chordata; class Aves; order Anseriformes; family Anseranatidae; genus Anseranas; species Anseranas semipalmata. The sequence continues at coordinate 1,164,461 of VXAA01002996.1, read as the reverse complement.
CTTCAGAAACTTGAGACAGGTTATGGATTCTTTGCAAAGAACAGCAGAGCAATCTCCATCCCTGATTTGCTTTGGCATCCTGTCTGTGGGACATAAATGTTTCCCTGAGTTGTCAGTGCCAAAGACTCTAAAGTTTCTGGCAGCCATTCATCTCTTCTTGGCTTGTGATCTCAGTCTCAGTATCCTCACTCTGTTGAATGTATATATTTAGAAGTGACGCTGGAATCTCCCCCCCTCCATGTTTTGCTTCTTGCTATTTGGTGCCCATGGGCAAGGACACTGGGCTCTCCTCCTTGAAGTAATATCCTATACAGTAGTTCTTAATGTACAGTCTTAGGCAAAAGGATCAGGTAATATATCCCCCACAGATATGAATCTCTGAGTTATTACATCTTCAACGATTTGCCTAGGCTTAGCTGAGCTTTTTTTGTGTGTAGTGCTAAATGGTGTATATTCTTAGGATAGTTAGGCAGCTTCAAAAGCCTTGCAACTTTTCATGACCACTCTGTTGGGGGAGAGATGGATTTATTCTGCTTATGATCGTAAATCACAGACATCTTTATTCATCAAGCCAAGCAGAGGTCAAAACTAATGTTGTTAGATCTCCATACAAATATCCATACTTAGAGATAAATGTGTTTTCTCCAGAGGTAGACCCTCAGATGAGTTAAGAGTGCTTGTCATCTCCTGGCTAATTAGCTAAACTTTTTTTTTTTCTTTCTGTTACTTGACCTTAAAATGGGATAACTTTCGTGATTAGTTACTCATCACTATTGGGTTTACTGACATGACAATATCATAATTTTATGTTTGCTGTACCAACACTTCATTATTTTTAGTCATTGATGTTACAGTATTTACATACTACTTTCATGCTTGTCGAGCATAGGTTGGCCCAATCCTGTGTGTGTCCCTCTTTCTCTTCCCAAAGTGGACTGATGCTACCTTGCTTGTAGAATGAGAGTGTAGCTAAGAAATGCACTCTCCTTTCTCTTCTCCTGCCCAGTAGTGTTCTTCCCTAACCCAGAAAACAGTCAGAGCCAGTGGATTCATTCTGCTTTGCAGGAACTCAGAAGGGAAGGGGCTGAGGTAAGGGCTACACTAATCTCCAATAATCAGGAAAGTATAAAAAGTAGTAGAGCCTAGCGTGAACTTGAGAGAACTTGCAGTCAAATGATTCAGGAGCAGAGAGTTCAAAATGGTGAGATGAGGGACAGTTATACCTCCTGTCCACAGCTTCTTAAAATCACCTTGACCATTTATTCAAAAAAAGTTAGTACAGCATCATTGATACTTGATTCAATTACGAGGCTTTTTTGTACTGGTATCATGAAAGATTCAAGTAGATCACCACATTTGCATCCAAACATATGGTACACATGTGTCCTGGTCTTAGCAACATCATGGGGGAGGATGGGACAGCAGATCTGTCTGAATTTTTTTCCTTGCTCTGATACGAGAATGAACAACGTATTTCTTTTCATTCTCTACTTTTCCTAAAGCTTCCTTGCATGCTTTAGAATATTTTACCTAAGTTAGAGCATCTAAAAGGTAAAGACCTTCTTTGCTTGTAAAACTTCTTTGATGCAACAAATTGTTGCAGGCATCCAGCTATAAAAAAAATTAATTGGAAAAGATGTTAGTTCTTAAGTATTTTAATTCTTCTCAGTGCTGTTCCTGAAACTTTATTAAGATTTTTGTTGCCCTCACTGAACTTCAAGGCTAATTTGAGGGCCGATTTTTTTCCTTTTGTATGAAAGTTCTCACTTCGAAAATAAGGGCTACTGGATTTTTTTATTAGAAGAATATGAATGAAATAGTTTGTCCAAAAGAGTTAATTGTAGAAGCACCTTTTTCTTTCTGAAAAAAGGCAATACTTAATTACTGGATCTGTTGAGGTAAACAATTTCTTTGAAAAACTGTTGTGTTTCATTATAACGTGTCATTTATCATTACACAATCATGGATTATTGCATGTTTAACAGGCATAGTAATTAATATCTTCTTTCAATTACAGTTCATTGCCATGAAAAGGAGGATATGGTAGTTTGCCCTATGAAACAGGTTTATATGTGAAATCTGGCAGGTATGTGTATCAGTATGTGTGGTGAGTATGCAAAACAGCACAAAATATAATAGCATTAGTATTTATTACTTCATTGTTAAATATTTTTAGTCTGTTACTAATTCAGTTGTATAGATGAGATGTTACTAATGTACATGTTTTTTGTATTTATATTTGTAAAAGATTACATAAAGAGCTATCTGCTAACTTTGTGTTGCAGATTATGAAAATACTATGGAATTGATCACTTTCATCTGTTGGCAGTGTGTGCTTGAGTACTCAGTATGATCTGCTGCCTTGTTCTTTTTGGGGAGGGGGGGGAATTGGGTAATTATTACAATGTATTTTTATTTCAGTAGCAAGCTGTCTTACTGTGTTTTTAGATACCTTCTGCAACTGATCATGTTGCATACAAATACTTGCCTTTCCAACTGATACGCACATTTAAAACCTACTATGTCTCTGTTTGGTTTTGTGTACCTTACGGAGTTTGGAGTCCGGATGCTACTTGTGTCCTGGGTATCTAGATTCTTAGTGCAGCTAGAAGGCAGAAGTTCTAGAATATTACAGTCTCCTGTGGATGTTGATGTATTGATAACTTGTGATATTTGTAAAATGCTTTCCACTCTTTTTAATGCAGGTAGCACAACGACCTGTGGAATATGAGTGATGACAAACCCTTTTTATGCACTGCCCCTGGATGTGGCCAGGTAATGGTCTGACTTGAAGTTATTGACGTTGATCAAATAAAAGTAAACCAGTGAAACATATTTCCAGGGACCAAAGAAAAGGGAGGTTATGATAATTAGTAGAAAGTATCCATGTTTTCCAGTTTTGCTGAAAAGCAGGTGACTGCAAGAATTTCTAGCATTTTAATTGTTTAATCAGAAAAATACTATCCATACAAGGAAAAACTAATTAAATTACCCTTTCTGAAATGAAAACAATTTCATTTGTTAACCCTGCCTTATTTGTTTTCATGAAAAAATATATATACATTTTTTCATATTCAAGGAAGATTGTAATTAGGTAACCTGCTTTTTTTTCAGAATATTTCAATGTTAGTGGGGAGCTTGTTGTGAAGCTTGCAGGCATCCTGTGCTTAAGTCTATTAAAAAATGTCAATTTTCTTTCACTTCACAGTAGTTTAAAACTTTGATTAATCTTCACATCTATGGTGACTGCAAATATATAATAGAATAATTTTTATTTATGTATGGTTTTGTGTATAGGAAGATGCTAGCTGTATGCATGCCACAAAATGTTTCAAATCCTACAGTAGTTGTAACATATTCTGTTAAATAGCATTAGTAGGTACAGCACTGAATGAGCAGAAAAGAAAATATTATTAATGAATGCTTTAAGAGATGGTTGCTTAAAAGGAAGTCGTTTTAACACTTTTAATTTAGTAACCTGAAAATGAATGAATTTACGTTATCTGCTGCATGAGATTGACGTCCCTGCTGCCTTTATAGAGAATGAATTTCTTACGCTGATTTTTTTTCCATTATATTAGTGCACTTGGATTTATTTGGATTTTGAGTTCAAAATATTTCTATTCTTATTCTGAAAACTTAGTTTTTATGATGACTGACAGACTTAATGTTATATTAATGGAACATTTTGTATTTAAATCTGGAAAGGACTAAGATTTCTTATTATGTCTGATAAGTTCAGTCACATCAAAAGTAACAGAAGAGGACTGCCTTCTCCTAAGCAACATCGTCTGTTCCCATTCTATTTGAATCTCGTTTTGATGTAAACTCTGTCAGAAGTGTTTTGGCAACTAAATATCATAGAAGATGCATCATGGGGCTACAGCAATTCTTGAATCAAGTGAAGGAGAAGTTCCTGTCTCAGAGAATGGGCAAGGCTTCTCCAGATGCCAGAATATGCTATAGAATAGAAAGAAGGGGTCTGGATATGGACATCCTGTTCCCTCCAAAGGAGCCTGTCCATCACACAGGGGGAACAGAAGGACATATTTGAGTCTTAGTGTGATAGAACAGCAATGTTGGTGGCTTATGCTATATCTAGAGATAAGAAACAGGAGCTATGGATAAGTGGGTATTTGGAACCCTTGGCAAGGAGCGTTCTGACAAAAAAGTGCGTGGCCTGTATTAAACTGTCTTTCAGTAATCTTGCATTTTTAAATCCTCTCTCAGTTCCACATGTATGTGACTTTTCTCACAGAAATATTCTGGAAAACTGTGCTGTGAGGTCAACTAAGCTTTCTGTGTTGTTTTCTGAGAGATGATGCTTGGTGGGTATCTTACAGAATATATATTGGTTGACTTGAGTGATTGGGGAAAAATCAGAAACATAATTTGGGTCCCAAATGTTCATTAAGAAAAGTGAGAATTAGAATATTTTGTAAAACATACTCTTTTTAGGAAACCTGTATCTTGGGAAACCTTTTCTTAGATTATCTCAATTGAAACACTAACTTCACCCACAATTACAGAGGCATAGTAAATTTCAAGTTAATAAAAATAAGAATTTTGCAGCACGTAATTTGTCTGCTTACTGCTTCTTTCATAAAACATACCCTAAATTTTGAAGGAAATATGCAAAAAAACTGCTGGGATGCTTCTGAAAGCTTGAGAGCTATTTAAATTGCTGATATGTTTAGTTCATTCACAGCCTTTCAGTTGTCTGCTGATGTTCCAGTGTTTCCTATTCTGTCTGCCTCTTATGTTATACAGTATACTGGCAGGCGCAGGAGATATACTGTATTTTGTTTTTACACTATTAAATACAGTAAGTCTGTGTTTGTGATTACAGATCAATTCTCATTATTGTGATAATGCAAACAGTACAGAAATCAAATAGTAATAATCAATTACTGAACATTGTCAAGATCCGTTAGTATAGCAAATGTCTGTTTGCTAACAGTTGATGAAGTCTGCAGCACTCTGCAATTTTATCATGGACTTTTGATGAATGCAGGTACTTATACTACCATTTCCCTGATACTGTTGCTGTTTGGTTACTGTGAACATTATTTCACTTTTATAATATTTTTTGCCTGGTAATGTTGACCAAGGAACAAGATATAACTTCCTAAGAGTTGTCTGTTAACAGAGTTACAAATGTTTTACATGCTGTAAAAATGACTCTGTAGAGTTGTATCTACTGTGTTCACATTCAAAATTACAACTATTTCTTAAAACTTTCTGCCACAGCGTTTTACCAATGAGGATCATTTGGCTGTCCATAAACATAAACATGAGATGACACTGAAATTTGGTCCGGCTCGTAATGATAGTGTCATTGTGGCTGGTTAGTATATACTTTTATAACTAGTTTATTCACTTTTCTGGTGGAATGTGCATACATCTTATGTATTTTCTGTATTTAATGCATAGACTCTATGTTAAGGCACTATACAATATTTTCTTCATTGTAGTTGTCTGCAACATGTTCAGTGTTTTCTTACATGATAACTTATGTTAAAATCTGAAGCCAATGTTATTCTACTTAAGTAACTTTTATTTAGACCTGATACATGATTAAATATTTTTCAATTATCAATGCTTTAACAATTGCTTAAATTATGTAGTAAGTGTTCAGTAAGAACACACACTAGTAAAGGCTATTCCTAACAGGATCTGTCACTAGATTATACAATATTTAAAGTTTACTTTCTCGTTGAGATTACTTGTCTCTTAAAATTTAAAATAGTGTTTTTACATACTGTGATGACGTTAGGATAACGAATCAGTAATTATTATCTTTAAATGAAATAATAGAAGAAAGATAACAGTTTTGGTTTTAATTATTTGAAGTATTTTTTAGTTTAAATTCCAGCTACTTTTATTGTATTTTCACTTCTAAATTCATGGTATATTCTTAGTCAGTTGTAAGTAACTTTTTTGTTCGTCAAGGATCAGAAGTAATCACCAATGGATCATTGCAATATATACTTTAAAGCTATTCAGTGACAATAGCACATATTAATTATGCTAAAGTTATAGTCAGAATGCTTTTTTTTTTCTTCCAGTGGTGGAAGAGCCTAAATGAACTTTGCAAAGGCTTTCAGACGTTTTCAGAACATTTTTCTTTTATGTAATAAGGGGAATTTACATAGTACCGAATATTTTATAGAAAGACTTTTGAAACTTCCTCAGCAGTAGTCAGCAAGATACTAGAAGTCTTATGATTCCAGCTCAGTTGTACAGACATTGTAGGAGCCAATACAGTCTTATGTACAATATCACACTTTTTAGTGTGTTCCACATACTTGAGAGTAATAACTACTGTTTTCACAATAAGAGAAGCAAACTATCTGTGAGGTGTAAATGCACTTTCTTTTTATTAAAGCCTTCCTGTAGGCCTTATCTTTGTTCATAACTAGACCCTGCTAGCTCACCAAAGTGATTTGCTATGATAGACTAGGCACTTGAATAGAAAAGCTTTGTTAACCTTCCAACACTGTAAGGGGCTTAGTGGTTTGCAAACTCGAATTGCTCGTCTCCAGCAGGTGGAGTATGCCTTGCAGTTGGTTTTCCTGCGAGACAGAAAGGAGTGCCCTTTCAAGGCATAACAGAGTTCTTAACCACATGATCTCTTTATTTCCCCCATATCTGTATTTTTCAAAATGAGACAGTTTTCTCTGTTTCTAATTGAGAGTCTAGTTCTCTATCAAAATGACAAGTGAATGTCGGCTTACAAAAACTAAGCATATTAACGTAAATGCCATATATTACTGTGTTTTATAATGCATGTGATCTTTCACTTCTCTGTGTTAGCTGCTTTTTGTTAATATGGTTGTGGCTGGCTAAGAGTGAGGAGATAATTCTGTCTGAAGTAAGCAAATCTTGTGAAAGGCTGACTGGGGGGCGGGTGGGGGGACTGCCATACTATCACAAGCATAGGATTTGGGGTTTGAGTTTCATTACAGGTTTATGACTTTCATTCCAGGTAGGTGCACTGAAGTACTTTGTATCAAAGTATTTCTATTGGCATTCTTTTCATTGTATAGCTCATCTTTTGAGAGTGTTGTTATAATATATATCATGAGAAAATCAAGACAAATCTGTTAAGTATTAACTTTAACGTTTTCTTCTTTTAACCAGTCCTCAAAATTTGTAGCTGATTAACAGTTTACAGGAAAACTGAATGTAGGAGCATCCCAAACATTCAAAAATACTTAGTTTTCTACACTTAGTTTTTTGAAGAAAGTGAAGTAATTTTGAAGTCAGTTGCTAAAGAGCTTCAAGTGTTAATACGTTGATCCACTATAAAGTCATTTAGAGTAAGTAATCCTATTGATATCATCTTTGTGTAGGCTAAATACAGGTTTCTTAAATTTATAGGTTACGTCAGTATGATTGTCTTATTTTTAACTAAAGTTAAAGGAAATCCTTTGTAACGTAAACTTCACTTTATTCTGATTTTTTTTGACTGTTCCTTAGTCCTTGGTCCGGATTAGTTTTTAGTGAGAGTTACTGATACGTAATTATATGAATACATATCTTGATATAGTGGTGCTGTCTGCTTTTGCTCTGAAAAATAGTTACAATACAGATGTTCACAAATATTTTTTCAAAAATAAAATTGTGGGGTTTTTGTAAACTTCATTTCAGATCAGACGCCAACACCAACTCGATTCTTGAAGAACTGTGAAGAAGTGGGCTTATTCAATGAATTAGCAAGTCCTTTTGAAAATGAGTTTAAAAAGGCTTCTGAAGATGACATTAAGAAAGTATGTCCAAATACTTTTTCTTTTCAGAGCTTCTGCTGTTTTTGTATCAGAAGTTCTATTAAAAAAAGCAAACTTGAATTTATATATTGCCTTCTAAACTATATCAATAATCATTGGCCAGCTGCTCATATGTGACTGTAACTATTTTGAATGTGTTTGGATTTAAAATAGCAATATTATTCTCAGAATTGGTAGTAATGATAATGAAATTAAAGACTGACAAAGTTCAGCAAAAACACTAAATTTAGAGGTGTCAGTAATTTGGTTGTAATTATATTCACTTTATCCGTTAAGTAATCATTTTTACCTAGGAACTGCTTATCGCAACCCTAAACACCTACATTTCTTTTTTACTGCAGATTAGAATGTAAGCAAAATTTGCAATGTATCTATTCAGCAATTTCAGGTTTTTGAGAGGAACTTCCCATATATTTGAACGTGCTTTCTTCTATTTATTTTAGCACTTCCTAATTGTAACTAGTTTAGGGCCCAAATATTTTAACACTTCTGCAAATGAAAATTTTTATTCAATGTCCCCTTTCAGTAATTTTACCTTTGGTTGATTACCTGGTTAACTTCCACAGGCAGTGATATCAAAAAAAAAAAAA
>VXAA01002996.1:1103518-1156058 GCA_013399115.1 Anseranas semipalmata | reverse complement strand
AAAAAAAAAAAAGTTTTGTAATACTCATATATACAGATTTTGCAGAATCGGTATCTGTTTTTTCTGTTTCAGTAAAGATTTTAGTATGCACTTGTGAATAGGATGTATTGTTATCCATTCCTGACAAAAAACTCACCTGAGCTTTGTTCCTACAACTATGCCAAATAATGGTATTTTTTTACTGGTGCATGGTAACTTTTCTTAAAACCATACATACGATAATACCAATTCTGGTACCAATACTGTATTTTCTGTGTACTTCATCACTGTCTTAGAGGAGAATGTAGGTATCACAAAATACTTAAAACATTTCAACAACTTCTTAAATTCGTATTCATTTTCCAAGCTGACAAGAAAAAACATAGTCATGCCATTATATATCTTTGGTTGATTAACATAGATAAGCAATCATGGCAAGGGGTGGAAAATTTACCATAATAACACACTTCCTAGCGTGTGGGTTTTTTTTTTTTTTGAGACTTTAGCTTTTTCTGTAGTGTTTCATATTCAGCTGTAGTGTGAAAAGAGCTTCCACCTTTAACAATCTTCCCCCCTCTTTAATAACATATTCAGTAGGAAAACTAGGAATTAAATAGAAAAAAGCATCTGGAAGAATATAAATGGAAGATGAGCTTTGGGGGAACTTTCTTCCAAAGGTATTTGGACAGCAAATTAGACAGCAGTACAGGCTTTCAAATCTATAGTATTGCTTAAGTATTTTTATAACTTAATTTCTTTGTGGCATTTCAGGTGTCCTGGTGGATTTTAGCCGTGTAGCAATACAAAACTTGTTTTTTTCAGTAATTGTTTGCTGCTCTAAGCTTGAAATTACTACAGCTTTCCAATTTGAAAATGAAGTTAAAATTTTGTGCTTTGTGGCGTGATACAAATTTGTAGAGGGACAATATCTTAAGTGTATATTTTAAGTGTAGCACAGTCCTTCCTCAATTATAATTTTCCTTTGAAACTTGGAAAATATAAACTCAAAGGGTTTTTAATTCTCAAGAAGAAAATGCTTAATCTGGCAATGGGTATTGAAAGGCAAAGTCTTACTGAAGATTGATATTCATGCAGATGCTGGAAAAAAATAAAATCAAAATCTTCCAAACATCAGCACCTTCTTGTTATTATAAGGCTGATATTTTTCCTTAGTTACTTACATTTTCTTACATATTTTAATTTTTTAGTGATTGACTAGTTTTGTTTTACGCTCTTGCTCTTAGATGCCTCTAGATCTGTCTCCTCTTGCAACACCAATTATAAGAAATAAAATTGAAGAACCTTCTGTTGTAGAGACGACTCATCAAGATAGTCCTTTACCTCATCCAGAGTCTACTACCAGTGATGAAAAGGTCAGAATGCTTTTTTTTTTTTTTCTTTTTTGAGTTCATTATCTGAATCTTGTGACGGTCTATAGGTTTCTTGTACAAGTTTATACCCACACTACTTAACTGGTTGAAAGTGAAAGACTTTCTGTTAACCAGATTTCTTGGATACATACTTAATTTGTTCAATTCTTTAGTTAGCTTTGCCCAGCACAATTATTTCTTTAACTCACACTGGTCATCCAGTAAATCTAGAAAGGAAATCAAATTTAATATTCCTGCTATGTTAAAAAAGGCTGACAGAGTTCTTTATTCTGTTTTATACTTCATCAGGTAGTATTTATGAAAAAGCAAAGAAAGTGTAGTTTCTTTAATTTTTTTTAATAATGTCAACAGTTTGAGACTCTTCATGTGTAAATTTTTGTGTTTATCCTATGTTTTCTCTAAATTGTTTTGTACAGCAGCAGGAGATGTTCTACAGAAATGTACGGGGATGAATGGGCTGTCTTTCAAAATTAAGCATGAAATAATTTTGTTTCAAAATTGATACCCTTTAGGCTACAGCAGTATATTTAAAAGTGGTGATCTTGGGCAGTTGCTTGTTTAGTGTTTACTTGAGTATCACAGAGGGCTGGGTTCCTGAGGTATTGTCTGTCACTGGAGAATGTTGTGATAGTCAGTTTTAGAACTACTGCTCTGGTAGTACTAGAAATAAGTGGTATAGTAAGTTTGATATTTGACTTGCAGTGTTTTCATCAAGCGGAGTTCTCTTGGAGAACACAAAAACGAGCAAAATCAGTGAAACGTTAATTATTTCTATTTCTACTTCAATATATAAAAGTATTAGGAACAGAGCATAGTAAGCAATATGGTTGCTCTAGTCAGTTCATCTATGTGCATCATTAGTGGGCAATCTGCATTTGAGGGACTTAGATACCTTATTCCCAAAAATTAGCAGGTCTTCTTAGGACCACAGGATAATTCATGTTGGAAGGGACCACAGGATGTTTGTAGTCCAACTTCCTGCTCAAAGCAGGATTTAGCTATGAGGTCAAACCAAGAAACTCAGGGATTTATGCAGTCTGACCTTGAAACGTCCACGGAGGGAGAATGCACAGTGTCTCTGCGCAACATGTTCTGATGCCAGGCTGTCCCTGTGGCGGAGATGTTTTTGTTTGTATCCAGTCTGAACCCCTTGTGTTTGAACTTGCTTCTCTTGTCCTCCCAACAGGCACCAGTGTGCAAGAGCCTAAAGTGTGTGACAGCAAATTAAGGGAGTTTCAGTTTAGATTTGTTTTCAGAAGGCTGTACTGAGTTTTATAAGTTAGCAAAGATGAGTAATCACAGCTAATAAAGGCAATCATGTGGTCAAAAATAGTAAAATTGTTTTAAAAGAATACATGTGAAGAGCTGCTTTGATCAAGCAAATCATACTCCAAATCTTAAATCTTCTTTATTTCATAGTTTGGAGAAACTAGTTTGTTTTTCTCTGCAAATACTTATTCTAAGTACTCAAATTTTGGCAGGAGAAAATATTAATGTCTTATTTTACAGTAGTGGTTCAGTATCTCATTAGCATCATTACAAGTGAAAATTGTATCTAAATGCTTGGCAGTGCTTATAAACTTATCTCATTCATGATGTAATTTCAGTGTTGTCACTGTAACAGTGCTGAAGTGAAAAGCTGCTGCTGCTTAATGCTGTTCTGATGTCTGATTGTAGAGACAAGCTGAGCAAGGATGAGGGTGCTGCTTGGAGTGTGCTGCTGCTGAATGTGGCCTGCAGAAGTTGAGAAATGTGAGCAGAGTGTTGCTGTTTTCTCAGTTAGATTTTTATGTTCTCCTTCTATAGGTGTATTGAAGGAGGGAAGGCTTGTTTTTTCAGGGCATAGCTGGTTTTAAAATATATATGCCACCGTAACCATTTCATTAGCTGAATATGTTTTAGTAGCCTTAAACGATTACATCCTGTTAATGTATTTGTAAGAAGGTTCTCCTTTTCTTTGTAGTTGTCAAAGGAATTTCTTAGAGAAAAAGCATTAACTCTGGGAGAGTTCTCTTAGTTCCATTAGGCTTCAATAACAGTTGATATTCTGCTTAATAAACAAATGAATCCTAACTTATTCTTTGAGAGTTTTCAAGCTCATTATGGTTTCTTATTAATGATATTTTGAAAGGGGACCCTCAACAGTTTCACAAATTGTTGCTTAGCTGTTGCCAGATAGCCAATTCCCTAAGTTAATTATTTTAAAACCAATTGTTTTCTTACAATAGTAACCAATTACAGTAATACTTCTTGCTGTATGCATTTCTGTATAAATAATTCCACGTGTTCATTGATTGCATTAGGAGGTTATTACATGATATTTGCTTTTAGATGCAAAATACTTCCAATTATACATCTCTGAAAACAAATCTAAAGATGTAAGTATCATCTTCTGTAAAATATTTTCTGAACTTCAGTGGCTGTTAGTTTCAAGAATAAAAGGATTGAAGAGGTCCTTTTAGTAAGTCTTTAATATCTTTGAATAGGCTTAAACTTCTTTCTTGTAAAGGTAAGATCACTTAAGGTCGTGATTCTGCCAATTTATCTTTTTTTTTGTCCTTCAGCAGAATATATTTGCAATCTAACTTATTTTAGACAAAGTTCACACTTTCATAAGAGCAATTCTTTGACCAATTAATATCTTTATTGGACTGGTGTACCCATGTTTTTTTGTATGTTAATAAAATGACAGTTTCCTTTAGGTCCAATACTTAAATCTGCAGCTTATGTTAATGCCACATTGTCAAAGCAAATAACATATGCATAAATTTTTCAGTGTAACATATAGCAAGTTAGTGTAAGAAGTGAAGAGGAGGCTGGAAACAGTTTGCTTTCAACTGAGTAAACACTCATCAGTAAATGTGCTATTCCTTTAATGTTTGGGGATCATTTCTATTCTTCTAAACAAAACACAAATGCTGTATTTAATAAAACAGAAATAAGTGTATGCATGTGAGGTTTCTGTTTTCAGAATGTTATAGAATGAAGTTATGTTACTACGTTAATCTTCTGATCACTGAAATATGTTTACTATGGAGTACTTCATGTAAACATTGCAAATTACTTTTCTCCAAGTAGGGGATCAAGCCGGGGGGAGACTCAGTTTACAGCCAATATTTATCAGAACACTCACAAATTAAGCTTTTGTTATTCATAGCCAATAAGTATTTGCACAGTGCTATAACTTACACGTAGTTACCTGGTTGCAGCAAAAGTTGGGAGGCCAATCCCAGCTGTTTGCTCAGAAGTGGAAGGTTGTACTGACATGCCAGTTCTAGACAGGTGTTTGGGAAGTCCTTAAGGGGGTCCATTCTTTCAAACCTGTATATAATCCTGTAGTCTTCGCTTGCACGTACCTAGCCACCATGTTCTTGGATGCTGTCTGAATGATACAGCACGTTGATGCTAGTGTGTGTACACACACACTGATGACCATGTACAGATTCAGCTGGTGTTCAGAGTTTATCCATTGTTGCAAATCCAACAGGGTTGTTTTTCTTGGGAGCTTATCAGTTCTTGTGAGACTTTCACGTGCTGCCTCTCAGCACATGCTGCTCTCCTTGGCCTTTTGTATTCTAGTAGCTATCGTCCCACCTGCTCACCCAGGCACTTACAAAAGCTGCTTGCACAAAGCCATACAGAAGGGGCTGTTGTAGCATTGCTGTTGTTGAGAATGTATGAATGTCTGGTTAGTTTACATTTTTGTCTTAAAGCTGTTATACACATGGCTTTGTGGCTGCTGTTAGCTAACTGGGTTTTCCCCCTTTTTATAGAAAGTAGCATTAGATTGTCATGGATATTCGTTTTGTGGTGTTCGTATATCTACATTTGTTTTTATACATATATATGTATGTGATTGCCAAGTATGAAGATGTTTCAGGTGAGAAGAAGAAAAAGAGCTCTTTGTTGGCTCTAATAGGGGCAAACATAGGTGTTCCTGTGTCAGATCCCTACAACAGGAATGGACTTTCTGGTGGCTGTGCTAACCTCCTTAGTCACAGTAACCATATAGGAAATAGTGGCAAACAGAAGGCAGGAAAGAGTGAAGCTGAAACTAGTGAAGAATGGTGCAATACTAATTTCCCAATTAACTATTGCTAAAGTAGATTCAGGGCAAATACTCTCTCCCCCTGTGCCTTCCCTTAATTTTTCACAATCTCTTTTATTTTTTTCCTGTGGCTCTTCTCACAGAGTATGACCTGTATAGCTGATACACCACATTTCTTATTTGCAAAGGAGTGTTTACTCCTGTTGTAAGAATGTACCTTAGTCAACTCTCTAATTTTTTTTTCTGTTTCTGCAATTCCATACTGTATTTTTTCTTCTGTTGACTGAACTCTCATCCATAATACTAGGTACTGTGTTCAAATATTGTAAAGTGTATATATAACATATATATAGTGTGTATAATTTTGCTAGATTGATACTAAAGAAAAAATTCTTGGCTTCTTCAGTGTAGTTCTCTGTTATTCTGCAAAAACTCATTCACTGCAAATAGTCTTTAAATTCTTGGGGAAAAACCTGAACAAACTAATAACCCCTGATGACAAATCTAGTCTCTGAACTTTAGAGGGGAGCAAATTTCATCATCTAAATTCCTTTCTTTTTTAAAGTCCAGAGTTTGCCAACCCATTTACAGTTCTATGGAGTGCTCCGAGGAGCATGTTCGTTTTCCAATGGATATCTGCAAGATAGCTAAGACCTTACTACTTAAAGCTTTGTTGATGAATATTCAAAACTTGAGTTTAATCCAGTACAAATGGTAATCAGTGTAGCCTATGTGACATGGGTATGAGATGTTCTATTTGAAATGCTGTTTAACAGTAGAGCAACTAGAATATGCTAGTTGCAAGAGCATAGCTTTGTGCTCTTGATTGCAGTAGTTAGTGTCAAAAGACTAAATAACTTGGAAAAATCCTGTCTAAAGGTAAATCTGAAGTCCATCAATATGAAGGGTTTCCTGAGAGGGGAAGCATTGGTTTCAGTAAGGTGTTCTAGGTTTTCAGAAACCGCAAATACATGTACTATATTCTAATTCATAATGTACTTTACCTGATTGCTATACTAAGAATTATAGTCAATTTTGTCTACTGTTTAGTTGCAACTAAGGAAATTCAATTTCTGTGCTCACATCCTTTTGTCTGTATCAGGATATCCAAATATTTTGCAAAGCTATCAATGTAACACTCTAAGCATTTGTTACTTAATAGCACTTAGTTAAGTATATGTAAGTCAGGGATAAAGGCTTTAAAGAGACATTTTTTCCTTTTGACTGAAAAATAAACCTATTTTGTTTCTGTTTAAATGTGCAACAATGGACAGAAATTGAAGTGTACATAAAGACACCATAAAATGTTTTCTTTATTCAGTTTGAGTAGCCATGATGGTGCAGATAGTGCAATGGGTTTCCTGACATAAAAAAATCTTAATATCTGATCAAAACTGAATTACTAGTAATAGTAGCCTTATCATAAATTGAGCCAGGGTTGGTCATAAAACTAAAATAACACAAACAATTTCATTTTGGTGGTGTTTAAATGATTCATCCAAAGGGTTTTTTGATTTTTTTTTTAATTGTATAACTGATTCTACTTGGATGATGTTACAGAACTTCTGATTTGTTCTATTAAATTGTTTTCCTTTCACAGTCTGCATTAATGATGTATAATTGTATTTTACAAACTGACTGATCTTTGTTTTTTCTCAGGAAGTGTCACTGCAGCAGACCGCACAGCCTACATCAACAATAGTTCGTCCAGCATCGCTACAGGTTCCTAATGTACTGCTTACGAGTTCTGACTCAAGTGTTATTATTCAGCAGGCAATACCATCACCAACATCTAGTACTGTTATTACCCAGGCTCCATCCTCTAACAGACCGATAGTGTAAGTGACATAAATCTTAGTAAAATTTCTTACAGCTCCTGAAAATATTTTGTCTTGTTTACTATCAATTACTGTTTCTACAGTTAATGTACAACTCTGAGATGCTTTAGTGTAATGTGGTGCTTCACTACATACAAAATACACAACTTTCACTACATGTGAAATATAATTCCATGTTCTCCACATCACTAAGTTCATATTTTCAATATCTAAATAAATATTACATTACAACTGTTTTAAAATAGATATATGCATATATTTATATAATGTATAAGCTTATTCTCTTCTCAGGATAAGTTTTCTTTTATATACATCATTCCTTTTTCAGTCCAGTTCCAGGTCCTTTTCCTCTGCTGTTACATCTTCCTAATGGACAAACCATGCCTGTTGCTATTCCTGCATCTATCACAAATTCTAATGTGCATGTCCCTGCTGCAGTTCCAGTAAGTAAGCATGATGCTATATTAATTTGAAAGTTTAGCAGGTTTGCGTAAGTGCAGCATAGAACTTTAAACAGCTGTTTTGGCTTCAGAGGGTAGTGGTGTCATATGCTCTGTATTATGATAACATACTCAGGTTTTCTTCATTTTTATACTTTATCTGGTCAGCTTGTTAGACCTGTCACCATGGTGCCTAGTATCCCAGGAATCCCAGGGCCTTCCTCCCCACAGCCAGTGCAGTCTGAGGCTAAATTGGTAAGTGAAAAAATCCATTATTCCTCAAGAAGACTAACTTGAGAAATTAATTAAATTCTATTGCTTTTTAGAATGGCTTTAGTTGTCTTATGTTAGTCTGAAGTCTGCAAGTACAAATTTAATAAAAACAGAAAAATACCTGCATTTATTTTATAGCTATTTCAGATTCTAGCATATGTTAGTTCTGTTGCTAATGGTCATTTTGGTCTTATTTTTTATCATTCTTTTAAATGAACTAGATTTTCAACTGAACTCCTTGCTTCTTCTATTGTAGGGTAGGAAATGTTAGTAGTTAAAAGAAAGACAAGATTAGTAGCTTGTCAATGGTGAACATCACCTTCAGAGAAGCAAAATATAGTTCTTCCTAAAAGATGTGATGTTTCTTGTTTTTTTAAAGAAAAAAAAGACAAGGAAAAGTTATGTTTTGTTTTTTTTTTTTTTAAATGTGTTCAGAATCTCAAATAGACCATTTGGCAACTTTTTTGTAATACGCATTACTAACATACTTAAGAAATGGTATTGTGTGGAAGTTGTTTCTGTTGTGTGTGGACTGTTTTCTGTGCGGTGGGAGGCTATTTGGGAAAATCATGAGTAAAACAGGCAGAAGCTTTAAAAATATATATTAGTGATCCAGTTATGGTGGTAGTTTGAATTAACTTGAAAAACTATCTGCTACATTAAGTAGTTGCTTTGCTGTTTTTTGCTCTCTTTTTTTTTTGCATGTTCCAACTTTTCTAAATCAATAGAAAATTATTACTAAACAATAATTAACCCACTTACGTGTTGACAAAATGGCTATGTAAGCAGCATCTGTCTTATGAAGTAGTGTCTCTCTCCTGATTCTTACTTTTTTATCGAAAAAGAATCGGGAACACTTGCTAGATGTTTTTATATTTTTGAACATCAATATTGTTACATGGGAGGATGACCTTAACTTTCTTTGTCTTATTTCTCTTTACCTAAACCTGTGGGCTTTCTTTTCTTACCCGTTTTCTCTTTCCGAACCACAATATAAACAACAATGAGTCTGGAACCACTAATTATTCTGTTGTTTGGAGTAATGGAGTTCCACTATAGTGGGAACACTAGTCCATGTTCACCAGATACTAAAAGTATTATGAAGAGCTAGTCATCTGTAGTCATCACTTCTCCTAATTCTGTCAGGTTATCCTTCATTTTCCTCCTTTGTTGAACATGATAACTTTTAAAATAGTGTAGAGAGGGACAGAAAGGATAAAGGTCTGTTTCTGTGCATCCTTGTCCCCCTGTGAATGGAAAAAAGAATCTTTTCATAGCGGAGGAAATAACTTAAATGTAACCAGGTCTGAAGGGATGAATTTATCGTAAATCTTGGCGAGAAGAATGTAAGAAAGTGAAAATGAGAACTCCCTCTCTCCCCCTGCCGAAATTGCACATTTAGAGTTAGGAGACTCATGCATTAAGTTTTGCTTTGTGAAATCAAGGAGAAATTAGTGCAAATTTTTTTTTTTTTAGTTGGGCAGGAAATAAGGTTTGTAAGCATATTATTGGGTGATTTGTTTTCTGTTATGTAGCTTTAAAGGGGAGGAGGAAGTACACGTATGTGATGGAGACTTTGATCTCACATTGGAAGAAGCAATCACTCGGATGCAAAGAAAAACAAAGATCATTAGACTTAAAATTTAACAGTCTCATTAGTCTTCTCGTTAGAATTTAGCTAATATATGCATTTCAGTGATTGCCTATCTTTTTTTTAAATGAGACTGTAAAAAGTGTATTTGCAGTATTTCTTCTTTCCTTCCTTGTCTCCTAATATAAAGCATGAGCAGAATTCAAGAATATCAGAATTATGTATATTTCTTATGCTCATTTACTTTTATATAGTGCCTATTCACAAAAATAAAAAACTTAATTTCTTGTCACTCCTAAAATAAAAGCAGTTTAATGAGAAACTTAATGTTTATGCAGAAAAGCTTCCAAAAGGAAGACTAACTCACTATGCCATGTGATGCATTGTTGGCAGATATGTCATGGTTTATTAACTGTAAAGTTCCATTTAATTTTAAAAATTAAACTCTTTGTGATGCCAAATCCTTTTTTCATGTATCTATTGAAAAATATTTTTGCTTGCTACATACTAAATATTGCAAGGTATGGTAATCAGTTTTATTTCCACTTGTGTTCCTGGCTAAGCCAAAAGAAGACTTACCGGTTTTTACAGCTACTTGTTTACTTTTTATTTCATTAATAGTTCACTTCTAAAGGTGAAATACAAGCTATTTTATTGAATTAAATTTAATAACCAAGCAAATGATGTATGTTCCTTCTATTAACAGTAGACTGCAATTTGTGGACTTAATGGTATATTTAAACAAGTGGAAGGCAGGAACACTTCCTGCATTCTTTTGTGTACCATATCCACTTTTCTGCTTCATTTTGGGATGAAGTCTCTCAGCCTAGTATTCTTACTCTCTTTTGAACAGAAAACTGAATGGAGGGAGACAGCTGTGATGTTTCCTTCTCAACAATCAAGGCCCAGCAGTCAGGACTTTTATAGATCTTTGAAATTCTCTTGGCTGTTGCTTTTTTATTTATTATTTATTAGTTGGAGATTTTTTTGTTGTTCTCTATAGACAGATGTTGCAGTCTCACAGTTTTTTTTCATATTGCATTATCAAATGTAGAAATAGAATATGTAGCAAATATAAGAAACATGCTCAGTTTCCTAAAATTGCAACTACTCCTCAGGTATTAAGGTAAGCTTTATAATATATGGGATGCAAAATTTGGAAAGTTCATGTGTTTTTTGTAACTCCAAAGGGTTTTGTTATATATGCTTTTGGCCATCATTATTTGAATCCTACTCTTATTTAAAGACCATACTTTCCTGATACAGTATTCTGCATTTCCTACTGTCACATGTATGACAATACCATTTCAAGGTATTCTTAAGACAGATCTACCTGCTTCTGAGTGAAATGCTTGAAGAAGTTTTTGAAGCAACTTTTTTTACTTCAAGATGCAATAGCCCCAAATTGCTGAATTGTTACCAGATGTGGAGCTGTCCTGTGTAGCAGTCACACTCTGTATGCTTTCAATGAAATAACTGGCACAAACCAAGATGGGAACCAGGCACTTCCCTTCATTTGTACTTTGTGCCTTTCTTTACAGAGGCCATTTCTGCAGTTCATTTCTTGCATGACGCTTCAAGGAGCTAACATATGTTAGAGTTTTGTTATCAGAAAAACAATCTGTCCTTTAATTTCATTCCTCATCTCAATCATTCATTTCTCTCTTACCTCTTTGCAAAAAGCTACTGTTATGTAGACTTAGGTTTTTTCCTTAAAGTGAAGCTGAGAACTTTGAGCTTTACAAAAATCAAATTAGTGATTGTAGTGCTGCTATTTCCTAATGGTTATGGAGATTAATTATTTAAATACAGGGTTGGGCAACTTGATTTCTGCATTTTTATTAATGTAAAAATATCATGATTTTCTTCTATTTTGATGAGTATCTAGTTTTGCTGAAGTACTTCAGAGTTGCATATACCAAATTGTATATACAATATCCTACAGCTCTTTACATAAAATCATGAGTGAACTTTAGTAAAAACAAATTGACTTTCTGATTTCTAAAAGCTAAAGCATAAAATAACTGACAGAAGACTTGTTTAGTAATGGGCATAGGATGCCTTCCTGGAGCACAATTAACATTTTCCTTCAGGTGTCCTAGAAGTGTAAAACATGTAACGGAACTAATATACTTGCTGAGTAACACCCCACCCCGGCATTATGGACAGCTTTTCAAAACTTTTCTTCAGTTCCTCTAAATGGGCTCTCTCCTGATGTTTGAAAGGACACTGTTTATATTACAGTGTCCCAGCTTAGTGCATGATAATCTGAACTATATTTGATAAAGTTTTCAGTCAGTAGTGTCAAACTCCTTCAGCATGACAGTTGGGGTTATTTATGTGAAGATGTCACTTCTAGAACTCTTCTCTGTTTGCTGAAATGCTCTTTTCCATGGTTGTCATTAAAGCTGCTGGACACTAAATGATCACATGAATTCTATGGAGGGACAGTTGCGTGTGAAAGCAGGTTCACTGAGTGCAATAGCAGGGATAAAAAAAAAATATCTACCAACTGCAAGGTATAATGTCTAGGAGGGAAAAGAAGTATTAAAGAGGAAAGAGAGAGAGAGAGGGAGAGAAAGGAAGATAAAAACCATGAGACAAGAACTTAAAAATTGGCTTTGTAGTGATCCACATCCTTATGGCTGGTGACCTTGTTGCATGTGGTTCTCAACTGAAACAGCTGAAATTTAGTGGAAGAAGAATGTATTAAGCACAATCATATGTCTGCTTCAGCACTGAAGCCTGTACAGTGCTACATACACAATGCTATATATGTTTTGATGCTGTGAAATAATTATGTGAAATTAGATTGCATTTTAATTTTATTGTACAGTATTAAGTTCCTGTAGCAAACACGTGCCTTTCACCCCTGTGATAGGCACTGTTACTACAGATTTGAATATGTTTGGATCATTTTCCTCCTGTTGTTTGCAGAAAGTCAAGTTAAATATGACTAGAGATTTCATTCAGGCACAACTGTCTTTTACTGGTATTCTTTTGAAAATATCCTTGTATCCTGTACTGAGAATGACGATTGGTAGGAGTGAAAATGAGTTTTAAACTTCTGCAGCACACTTAATATAAATTGTCTGGTTTTATAACGTGATTCTGTATTTCTTGTGCTGAAGAAAATAAATTCAACATACTTTATTAAAATCAAATGCATAGATCAGTTTTGTGGTATTTTAGAGAGTCTTAGAATGAAATGTAATAGTTATGTTTACAAAAAAGAAGAGTTCTCAGATAAGGGGGATCAGGGCTTGGACTAGATGAGTTTTAAAGGTCCCTTCCAACCCAAACCATTCTATGATAAGGATGCATACCTCTGAATATTACAGAATTGCTTCTGATCTGTTTGTGAGAAGATCTGAAACTGTATGCTTTCCATAGCTGAGCCATGACCTATTCTAGGTTGTAATGCATCCATTTTTTTGTAGTATGTAGTATGTGTTTCATCCACAAGTATGGATTGTGGATGCAAACTTAATGCTCAGATCCTTCTGTATGGATTGCAGAAGTTTCTTAAGAAGTTAAAAATTGTTTTAACTTTTACACTGAATGTTCCCCCTGCCTTCTCCCCTTCCCCATATAAAACCTTTTGTCACAAACTGAGAAATACCTTGCACACAGTGGGTAACCAGGAGGCTTTCTGCAGGAGGTTTCTACTGAGAACTGACAGAGGGCAGCTTGGCAAATGTTCAGAAACCTACATTAACTTGCTTGAGCCTGGCATGGGACCTTGTGTTCAGCAGAATTCTTCTGACCTGTCTCTCTGCATGCCGAGCTAATCAGCAAACACCTAATGAGCCTACTCTAAAGAAACAGACCCTCTCACAACCTACTTCATTTTCATATGTTCTCTGGGGGTGGAGAGACAAGACTTCATAAGGACTGATGATGCTGCAAAGACCACAATAATGATAATTAACTTGCTGAATTTAGAAGATTATGCTGTTAATTAGTTGCAAAATAAAGATAAGTAATAGAGCAGCAGATGGTAGGATAACACCCAGGAGAAGGAGGGTTATTACTCTGATGAGCTTTTGTGGCAGATATGAAATATGGATCTGAGTTTTTCATAAATTGTTTCTGGAGAATATTGTCTTGTTTCTGTGAGCTTTTGATGTAATGATCTAGTCCTACCAAATTTTGACAGATGTGGTGAGGATTTGTTTTCAAGGATATACATGAACAATAAAACCTTGCTAATAAAGACCTTAAAAGCTATTAAGCTATTTGAAAATACCACTTTTAGTTTGCCTCTAATAAGCAAATAATGTCAAACCTTGCTTATCATCATTTCCCCACGTATTAATCCTTACATACATTTATTTTAATATTTGTTTCAAAATACTTGATTTTTAAAACTGAGATTCCCATAGTATTTAGTGTATCTCACTACTCACAGGAAGCACATCATCCATGTAGAATTTTACTCCTGCATTGCCTTCTGAGATATGAAACTTTTAAAATACACTAATTGGATATATCCTTGTGAGAATCTGTAAAAAAATATTTCTGATTTTCACAACATTGTGACAATTGTGGATAGTTCTAATCATAACTATTTAAATTACAACTTTGAAACTGTGATATAAAACTAAAGCTAATGGTTTTGTATTTGTTTCCACAGTAACCTACACTTAGATAAAACAATGTAATTTTCAAAAGGAGTTTATTTACTTAAAAATGTAAAAACTATAATGTTTAAATGTTGTTATTACAATATGGAACGTCCTACTTTGGCTGTTTGCATATCTATTATGCCTGATGATACATGTTTTATAATGTAAATAGTGTTGTGGTATTTCCTTCACTTTCTTCTGCCATTTTCAAATTAAATGTACAATAGACAAATTTAATAGCATGAACTTCCTTTTTTTTTTTTTTTTTTTGGTTTAACTTTGCAAATATTTCTGTAATGCAGAAATGAAGAGGTAGAAAGAATGCACCGAGACAGTAATAAATTACTCACCATACGTGGGGAAAACAAAAAAGCGAAAACAAAAACCACCAAAGTACTAAATAATTTTGTTCCATTTCCCAAATTTTCTGAACTTGGGCACTCTTTCACCAAGGAAATGGATATGCAAAATGAAACTTTCTTAAATAGCTGACTTTAAGTAAATACTATATAGCATTTCTAGCAGTTCATAGACTGTTTTTCTGTGGAGGATGCTTACATAAGTTTTGCTTATACAGTCACAAGCAGAGAGGAACAGGCACACTGGCCAAACACATACTATGTAAATGTTTATGCTCTGCTGCCATGAAAATTAGGGGCTAGCTTGTTGTTATTGAACTTACATATCCAGACAGTTGAGTTGGGTGAAATCTAATCTTTTTACTTCTCGTGACAGTGGAAGAGGAGAATGCCTGTATATGGTAAGTTGCTATGTTGTGGTTGAGTAATTTTTGGTAGATGGTAACTTTTCAGAACCTGCTAATGTGGTGGCTTGAAATAGAGACCATGCCCTTGAAAATCTCAGCAGAAGTTGAAATAGGGACAACATAACTAATTTGTTATAACCAATTTATTCCATCCCTAGTCATGATTTTGACTGAATACTTGTCATGTCCTGCTAAAGAGCAAGTTATGATACAAGAAATAATTCTGAAGTAGTTCAGGTAGTAAATGAAAATGTAGTGTGAAAAAACAGATGCTAACTTATGGAAAGGATATTGGATAAAACATTAAATACGTTATACTTCCTTTTAAAAACAAAAAGCAAACAAAAAAAAGAATGTGATTTGGAAGTGATGTGTCTCCATGGTAGTCCTGGTAGTAATTTAGGAAATTATACCATTTAATGACCATGGTTAGTTTCAATTTTAAACAGGGGGGTGGGGGGCAAGTGTGTGGTGTCTCATCAAATCAACCTTTCCATTTTTGTACTTAGATCATAGAGTTTTAGTTAAAAAACACTTGGGTGTTTCTGCTCTTGTTTAACTGGAGGCAGGGACTGAGATTTTTTGTTGGTTGTGTTTGTGAGGTAAGTTAGGAAGGTACAAGTTGATTGTTGTGAGTTTGCTTTACTGCTGTAAATAAAAAGTTAAAAGGTATCAAAGGCCTTAGGATTTTCAGAGTACTGTACGTATAGTAAGAATTATGGGTATGTTATCTCTAAAAATGGTGTCATCCTGCCCTAAAGCCTGCAACTATTCTAAATTCTTTTAGTTAGAATTGAGCACTAGGGGAATTACTGTAAATTTTGTGTGTACTTCTCTAAAAGTTCCTTCCTTGTTCTTGGAAATTTACAAAGGTGATACAAAAATGAAGTGTGGAACCAAACTTCATTAACGCTGAATTTTTTTTTTATATACATCTGTATTCAAAATTATTTCAGTGCTGTCAGGTCAATTATTTGAAACCTTTCAGCATTTAAGAAAAGCCATCACACATAATGTACATCTGTTCTCTTTTCCTATGTAGGTTAAGTCCCAACCAGCATTATTTAAGAAAGTTTTGGCGAATTCATGGACAAACTAATTTCTTATCCCAGTACTTTAGTCACAAACAAACAAAAAAACCCACAACCTTACTGTCTCCATATTTCTATATGTTGGCTTGTTTATACTCTTTCATGAATGGTTCAAAAATCAAATTGTATCACAATGCATGGGGAAAAGAGTTTACGTGAGATTGTGGGCACTTGATAATTTTGCAATATCAAGCTTTTGAATTATTTAACTGTTATATTTTGCTAGTATATAACATCCTGTATCGTTAAGGGGAAAAAAAAGTCCTTAAAAAGTTCCACTTACTGATTCTGCTCTATGGATTATCAGGCAGGACTAGGCTCTTCAAAGCTAACCATTTCTTTGATGGAAATGTGTGTAAACATACAACGAGTGATCTCTTACATTGTTGTTTCTGAGAAGAGCACTTGGAGATTGAACGGTCCCTAGCTGGGGTAATGCGTGTTGTCGCATTCAATATAGAGCTGTCCCTATAGAAGAGACTCACTATGAAGGAGACTTACTACAGAAGTCACTCTCTGAAGTTTCCTTAATGGCAAGCCAGCAGAGGAATGTTAGGCCTTTCTTGGTTCTCTGTGTAGTATTCAAATAGGACATCTACTGGTGGTGATTAGATGCTACAGTCAACTATATAGAGAGTCAATTTGCCATATCACAGACATGAAGATTTTTTGCAGTTCTGGCAGAGGTGGATCGGCAATCTGTTGTTTTTATTGTAAAACAGGAGCCAGGAAAGCCTATCAAGGTAGGGGAGAGCTGTCACTATTTTCCAATAGCTTAACTGTTGAGAGACATTGGATGCTGTAGTTGATTGAGAGTATCTACATAAATAGACACAAAGTCCTCTGCTTATTTTGAGCCGGCCAAATGCAACCTAGCTCCAGCATTTTCAAGACACTCTGTTAATAGTTAGTACTTTGTCAGTATTTTCTTCATATTCTAAAACACGATGATACAAGAGTTCATCACAAAACAGCTAAATGTTGCTGTTAATTAAAACTCTACACAAATGCACTTAGCATAAGGGATGTGATAGAAAATGGTTACTTTTATTAAATTGTCAAAAATTAAGGAATTTATTATTCAGCTTCAAACCTAAGTATCACGGTTTATTGAGTACTATGCCAGTATTCCTGGTACCCTCTGGGGTTCAGCTAATTTTTATGTATGTCATTGCAAGTGTAATACCAGCTTCAACAACTGTTTGTTCATGGCTTTCATGTCATCTCTTTGTGGGCATGGTTCATCACAAAGGAGTTTTTCTGTTTACTTCTCCATGCAGCTTATGGTCCTCTTCTTTCGGAGATGCTATTATGATGCTTGCAAGAAGTTGTCACCTACTAGTTAGGTATATGTCCAGATCACGGTTGAAAGCCTGTAGAAAGAGAAACAGATATTTTAGAGATGGAGCTCCTGTTTGCAAAGTGGAAATAACTAATATAAATAATTCATAACTACTCAAGTTATATTGTAATTATGTTACAATATTTCCATTTTGTGGAAAACAATTTTTTTTTTTCTTTCAGAGGTTGAAAGCAGCCTTGACCCAGCAGCACCCTCAGGTAACAAATGGAGATACTGCCAAGGGACATCCAAGTGGGTTGGTTAGGACTCAGTCAGAGGAACCACGACCACAATCACTACAACAACCTGCAACTTCAACAACTGAAACACCGGTATGACAGCAAAGTGGATACGTACTTCCTGCCCCCTTCATTGTTATGCAAAAATAGATCTTTTTTTCTTTAATGTTGATTTGTAAAGTAGAGGTTAACAAGTGCTACAGACTACTCTTTGAGCTAGAAGTTTGAGAGAGAAATGGACTGCCCTGCTAAAATGCTGGCAGAATCTCAGTGTATAGTTATGCCGCAGACTGCTTTTGGTATATTTTATTTGCTTAGGACTGTATGTAATTTTGAGAGATTCCTAGGTCTGTACTATGTGTATTTTGCTGGCATATTATATCAATATTTCTGTAGCAATAAAAGGTTTGTAGTGATATTCTTAAATACTTCTAAAATGCATTATTCAAGATGGTAATTTCAAAATAGGTATTATCTAGCTGTTTAGATTTAGAACTGACTCCTGATTTCTGGACTGTGTTAACAGGAAATCTTGTGGTAACTGAAAACTATACAGCTGGTTAATATAAAATTGAAAAAAAACAACTTACTTTATTTTGCATTTATATTGCATCTGTCTAATATTCTATATCATAAACACTCTTCAAAGTTTAACTGCAACAGGGATCATGCTTGTGTTAATTTGCTTGATGGATCTTTTCTGGGCTGCCACAAGAAGAGTTTCAGTACTGTGTCCTTCCATGTGCTGAAAGGAGGGTTGTGAGCTTAGGAGTGGTAGTCTTTTCCTTTGGGGTGACAGATGAGAACAGGAGAATAAAGGACAAGAGCTCTGACTCAGAATGGAAGTGGGAGCCCTGCTGGAGGAAAGAGATACTTCCAAGGGTGAATCCTGGAGGACCGCTGTTCTGGTTCTAAGAAACGTGTTGGAAAAGCGTTTTCTTAAGAAAGCAATTACGGGTGACAGTGGAAACAGTCACTATCCCTGAACAAAAGGCCAATGAGACAAATGCGAAGGTCATAAGACTTTGGCATGTTTTAGGGGTAGTTTCAAAATGCTTTTAAAATCTCTTACGAGTATTCTCAGAATTCATAGCATAATACTGTGTTCAGTTTTGAGACCTTCACCACAAGAAAGATCTGTTGATCTTTCTGTTATCTGATATCTGTTGAAAGAATTTTAAGATCCGTTATTTTATTATTATTTAAGATCCATTATTATTATTATGTTACCATAATTCATTAAATCCTTGCCTAGGGTCTGTATACACCTATGAAGGGACTATAATGTATAGTCTAAGATAATGAAATACTTTGATCCTGTCACTATATGTGGGTAGATACAAGGGAAGCTGGTGTGCAGTGGGGGAACACAACATCAGTAAATAGGAAATTGCTATTTGGAGATCTACGGATCAGTAACTATCAGCACTGAGACCATTTGTCAAGCGGCTTCTCTGTACTGGGCATAAATAATTATGTGGTATTTCAATTGTGATTAAGTTTTAGTGAAGGATATATGGGAAGAGTAAAGAGTAGAAAATGTATTTCCTGCCAAATCTAACTTTTAAAATTTATCATGGGTGACAGACTTCTAAAAAGTTTACTGTTTGTAAACACTTTGTCATCATGTGTCATCAAAATTCGTAAAGAGAGAGTCCATCTAAAGAGGTTTTATTGATATGGCCAATGTAAATTTCATATAAATTTAACTTCATGAAGTGATTGATGTTTTAATGCAATGTTAAACCAAAAATAGAGCCATGATTAAAATGTTAAATGTTAATGTTACATGGTAGCTAAGGAGTGTAAATACCGTAAAAGTTTTTAAACCATAGCTGCACCAGTAAATGACATACCTTTCCACAAAAGAAATCTGTATAAAGTGAATATATTTAGAAATGTTGTGAATGCTTTTCTCAAGATGCGGTGTGTATTTATGCTGGTGCTGCAGTTTGAGTTGAGTAGTATTACACTGATAACTTCTTTAATACTTGTTACTGTTTTCAGGCATCACCAGCTCAGCCTACGCCACAAACGCCAAATACAGGAGGTCGGCGAAGAAGAGCTGCTAATGAAGACCCTGATGAAAAAAGAAGAAAGTTTCTGGAGCGAAACCGGGCTGCTGCTTCCAGATGCCGACAGAAACGGAAAGTCTGGGTACAGTCATTGGAGAAAAAAGCTGAGGACTTGAGCTCGCTAAATGGCCAGTTACAGGTATACTTTCTATTTCAAGTAAAAATGATTGTTTTTCCATTCTTGTACAGTGATCCTGGATCAATGGAACTTTATATGAAATCTGAAATATAAATGGCTTTGTAAGTGATGGGTCAAGTCAGAATTGAAAATTCGGTATTGAATTGCATATACCAGCAAAATAAGAATATAAAAGAATATTCAGATTTTAAGATGTCGTCTAAGCTTTAGGATCATGCCCATTTTTGTCCTTTATTCCATTTTAAATAACTTTCAGACGGTGATACTAAATGAGGATGACAAGATATGTTGGAATAAAGGCTTAATAGCCTACTTAATAGCCTTACCTTAAAAAAAGACCTTGCTCTTAACAATTTCTATCACAGTCTGAGTTATTTAAATAACATTTGGCTTAATTTCCTTTGGTTCTTTTTAACTTCACTGTTTTTTCCTTTAAAGTGAATGTAGTGCTCGTGAAAGGTGCCAGATTGACATCACTGGAAACTGAAGGCCTCTTTTGTCCGCAGAACAGGTACAGCACAGGCAGTGGCAGTGCAAATCTCACCACACTGCCCTCCCAGTGTACATAAATCCTATAGAGAGGGATGTATACTGTAAGAAGATAGTGTAGTGTATGTTGCCAGTCATTTTTTCCACCTCATCTGAGGTTATCAGTCATTGGAAAGTTGTCCTGTGGACACATTTTTCCCTCTTTCAAACAATCCATGACCCTTTTGTTTAAATCACTACTAAATGTTAAAATATACTTTCTTAATGTTTTCCAGCAGCACACAAGAATTGGCACAAAGTATTGTTCCAAAATAAAAAGTCTAAAAGCTTTATTTTGAGAATTATAGAAAGGGAAACTGATGTCATTTCCTAAATGAAGCATTCATTTAGAAAATTTAATGGAAACTATTTTGATATTTTAAAGTTTACCTTGGTCTTTCATTAGAGGTGTTCAGTGAGTCAAATTTACAGATCTTCCCTATTAAAACCTTTCTTTCATGCTATTTGATGAAGATGTCCTAGCTCAACCAAGGGGAGAGTAGGGCATGCTGAGATTACTTTTTATCATGTCATCAAAATTACCATGTATCAGTCATCTTCAGCTTCCTGAATAGACTAGCATAATACAGTGGGAAGGGACCTACAAAGATCGAGTCCAACTGCCTGGCCACTTCAGGGCTAACCAAAAGTTGAAGAATATTATTAAGGGCATTATAGAAATGCCTCTTAAACACTGACAGTGTTTGACCAGCCTTACAGTAAAGAAAATTTTCCTAATATCTAGGCTATCTTTAAAAATACTCATTATCCCAGTCTGTAAAATGTAAGAAATTTGTACTTAACCACACAATGTGAAATAATTTCCTGTGTTCTAAGAATCATGACCTTTGACATGACATCAGGTCACTACTTAAATTACTTGCAAATACATAGTCTTCTCATACCTGTTCACTATCTGTAGACTTTCCTTTAATGTAGTCACAGCCCTCACTGTAAATCCATTAATTACAAAATGATATGTGGCACTATAGCTTAAATAATCTAAGAAACAAGTGAAGGTAGACTTATAGGAAGAAAAACAAAGAACAAAAATGATTGGCTATATTTTCAGTCTTCTTGGTGAAAGTAGGTTTTGGTAAGATATGAACTGCCTTTAACTTATGCATATCTGTTTTTATAACTGAAACAGATGTAAGTACCATACTGTAATTGGTAACAAATTGTCACAATTTGTCTGAAACGAATAAGAAAAGTGGTCATACAATTTTATATATGCACACACACCTTATTTACTATAGCTACTACTGTAATAACAATATTAGTATTGTGTAATTACAAAATAGCATAGTAGTCTTTTGCTTCTAATGAGCAGGAAAGGAGTCCTGGTTTTGGTATACTCTGTGCATGTACAAACACCCACTTAATAGATGAAATATAGAATTAGAGTTGTTTGCAGATATTTTAATAAAAATAATGCAGCCATATAGAGGTACGCAAATTTACTACCTGGTAATGAGAAGGAAGAAAGCTAGTGTGTTCTATTTAAGAAACGCAGTTGTAGTAGTAATAGCACGGAAAAAATTACAAAGCTTTGTCCCATTGAGAAGGTCACAGATTTTCTCCTCTGTAACAGTTGCAGTTTTTCTAAATCACTGTTGCTGTTTGTAGAATGTACTGTTTTTCATCTTTGTTGCAGTTTAGCCCCTGCAAGCAGCTGAGCACTACACAGCTGCTTGCTCACTTTCCCCAGGTGGGATGGGGGAGAGAATTGGAAAGGTTAAAGTGTAAGAACTCATGGGTTGAGATACAGACAGTTTACTAGGTAAAGCAAAAGCCACGTGCACAAGCAAAGCAAAACAAGGAATTCATTTGCTACTTCCCATCAGCAGCCACTTCCAGGAAAGCAGGGCTCATCACAATAACATTTTTTTGGGATGACAAACACCATCACTCC
The DNA here is from genome assembly GCA_013399115.1 of Anseranas semipalmata. Classification (NCBI taxonomy): domain Eukaryota; kingdom Metazoa; phylum Chordata; class Aves; order Anseriformes; family Anseranatidae; genus Anseranas; species Anseranas semipalmata. Next base: position 1,133,775 of record VXAA01002996.1, on the reverse strand, counting down.
AAACATCCCCCCCCTTCCTCCTCCTTTACTGCAGCTTTTATTGCTGAGCATGATGTCATATGAAATGGAACATCCCTTTGGCCAGCATGGGCCAGCTGTCCTGGCCATGTCCCCTCCCAGCCCCTGATGCACCTCCAGCCTCCTCGCTGGCAGGGCAGGACGAGGAGCTGAAGAGTCCTTGGCTCTGTGTGAGCACTGCTCTGCAACAGCTAAAACATCTGTGTGTTATCACCACTATTTTCATCAAAAATCCAAAACACAGATTCATACAAGCCCCTGTGAAAGAAAATTAACCGTATTCCAGCCAAAGCCATGACAATCTTGTTGAAAATAAAATTAAGAATGAGATTAGAATCTAAAGTCAGAAAGGAAATCGGTTTTACACTTTGTTTCACAGCAGATACTAAAACATATTTCATCCTGGGACTTTGTCAGTGATCTTAATGTCTCCTAAACTATTAGTATAACTGAGGCTGTCCATGTAAAATATTGTTGTATTTATCTGTGTACATTGCTTAGGCCTATAGTTGCATCTAAATTTTGATTGTGGTTTTTAATTATTTGTTTACATCTCTAGAAACCAGAAGATTTCCAGATTTCCAAGCATTAAGTAATAGTTAATTCAAGAAAAAGAAATTCCTTACAGTCTGCCAAAAACAAAGCTGTTAACTGTGAAGAACAGACTGACTTGTAAAGAATATTGAATGTCAGAGAAATAATTTAACTGTGTTTTATGTGGAGACATTAATCAATCCTATATTTCCATAATAATTCTTCACTTGACAGGCTAACACAGCTGATCAGCATAGTGGGCAGTAATGACCCATGCTTACCTACTTATGTTATATTTAATAGTAAATTTAATAAGTTTGGAATTTTGCCTCAGTACAGTTTTATGGACTGAGTGTTAAGGTTTAGCAGTTCATATTTTGTTTAATATCTAAATGACCTACTCAGCTGAATTTGCTGAGATGTTGTATTTCCAAAAGTAGGTCAATACCAAAATGACTAGAAATTGTATTGCAGTGCTTCACATAACAGTTCTGACTTTTTCCAATACAGTAGTTTTCTTGTAATGTCCACATCAAAGGTTCTAATGTAAATGTCAAGATTTTTAAGACTGGAAGCTAACAGTACATACAGATTTTGAAGAGCCTTACTTGGTTGATATATATTTTTTTGTTCCATAATTTTCAGCTTTCTGTAGATGAACTTCTGTATGAGAAGCCTACTTTCTTATTTTAAATGTTTTGAATGTAATTTCCTCTTTAAGCATTGTTTTTTTTTTTTGGTTTTTTGTTTTGCTTAAGGGATAATTTCAATCAATTACGTCATGTCAATAACATATGTAGGTTAGATTGGCCTTCATTGGTCTTTATTATATGCTATGCAAGTTACTTCATGCTTCCAACTTTTTAAAGTTTATTTACTGTTTGCTTTTTGTGGACTGTGTTTTCTACTAATATGTTGGCTTGTTTATTGATCTTGAATTTTATATACTGCATTGTTTTGTCTCTGTGAAGGATATGGAATGCCATATAACATGTTCTTAAGGAACTATTGACAATGTGTCCCCAGTGGCCACTCAATTGCATTGCAGTGTCAGATACTGAAGTTTGTAACATGATCTCTACTTGGTCCCTGTTGCTTTAATAACTTTAGAGAGTGAAGTATTAGTGAGTTATTGTTTTTTCTGTGTAGTAGAAGAATGGCCTGTCTTCCTCAGGAGGTCTTTCCAGGTTTTAGAAGACATCCATTATCAGCAGTCAGTGGTGGTTTGTACCAGTGCTGCAGAAGCTGCTTTAGGAAGGCTAAGTTAAGAAAGGGATGCACATAAGGAAAGGTCCTTTCCCACACAGGGGTTCCTTGTTGAAGTTATCCGAAAAGAAACAGGAAGACTGGTGTTTAACTCAGCCGCAGATGATCCACTATCCCCATGACTGTCATGTCAGCCTGTCTCTGGTGATAGTCCTGGTAAATATACCTCACAAATGTTGCCCAACACTTTGCTTAGTAAGGATTAACCTGGTTCCAGTATTATATATGCATTTTGAATCCAGAGAAAATAGGCAGATATAGAAGAACATATTATACACAGTGTGGTATACCTTGGTAAGATTACAGAAAGGAAAATATCTTTTGAGAAATGGAGTACAGGTGAAAATAGATATGCTTTCCTCCAGAAACCTGTCTTCTAATGTTAGCATGCTTTTGAAATGTGTGAACATAAAAATTCTTTTAGATAGTATGTGAGGTATATTTCATGCTTGTATAAAGAAATATTGATGCCTACTCTTGACTTGGTATCTCCTAAGTGAACGGGACTATTTGTCTGTTCTGCATGAAAACTCTAAATCTTTCTTCATGCCAACTGTTGAATTGTTTATTCCATATGTTTCTTCCCATTAGCCAGTTTTCCATAAAGAAGACCACATGTTAACGTATTTTGAATGAGTTGGAGGGACTTAATATTGTCACATACTTGATAAGAAAACTACAAAGTATATGGAAGTTTGTTCTATCAACCACCTTTTATTACCAGTGAAAAGTGGTTCTTACTGGTAACATGTAAATGGCAACCATTGATTTGCCTTTCCATGACATTCCACGTACCATGTGTGTCTGGGGCATATTCTCATCTACTTTCAGGAATGGTTTGTGAGTTGAATATGGCACTATTGGCACACAGTGTTCATGTTACTAACAGTGCTAGCTACACATTTAATGAGTATACCTCAACTCCTTAATTTAGCATAGGAATGCTGTTCCATTTTTTTCAAATATGCTTTAATGTAAGATAATATACTTGCTTTTTGTATTCCTGGTAGCAAAACTCTTAGTATTTATAATACAACTGAGATTAATCTATAAACTGCCTTTTTAAACCATTTTCATAATTACTAGATTTATTTACAGTGGTAAACAGCTCCTTTCTTCCTTAAATGGGGGAGATAAAGGTAGAAACTTTCTGAAAACTTTTTTCTGATATGGTCATTTATTTTGCCAATGTTCCTTTAAACTAACAAAAGTATGTTTCATATTCTTGGACATTGCTGCTCCTGTACATTATTGAGAAGTGTCTCAAAACTACATCAGCATTTTTTTCTAACTATGTCGATTCTGTGCAGCTGCCTGCTTGGCATCTAGACTTGTGGCTCCTCAGTAAATAACATAGTGAACTAAGACGCGACTGAGAGCTGGAGGCACAAGTAGAGTGCTTTCTTAAAAGCCCAAGATTTCAGGATATGTAATTCCAGCTGGTAGAGATTTTGTGGGTGGTTTATTTTTTCATTGTGACCTTTTTTTGTTTGTAATCACAGTTTTCTTTTATTAGAAACATCAGTGAACTCAGATTTCTGGCTCTCTTTCAGCTCTTGTTTTTGTTTTAAATATAAAGTTTTGACAAGGGATATTTGGCACAATAAAATGATTGAATAGAAAATTAGTGCTTAATAGTTTTTTAAGAGGACTTTACAAGTACAAAGACTTGTCTTCTAAATGGAGGGAGAGGACATGAAGAGAAGCTTTGTCTTGAAAATATGATAGTTTAGTTACAGTATTTATAAATTATATTACTTAGTGCAATTAAACCAAGTGAATTCTGTTCTTAAAAATGTTTTCATTATTTTAGAATCTTTTTAGTTATTCATTTTTTTTTTACATAATTTTATTTGCAATCCAATTTTTGTATATTTATTTTTCTTTAACTTGCTCCTAAATGCAGAAACATATGCATTTACTAATTATTTCCCGTGTGGTATGTATTATACTAATGTGCAAAGGTTCTTACAGTGTAAGTAACTTTAAGTATTTCATACCAGTGGAAAGGACTTACATTTAAAAGAAATTAACCCATGAAAAGCATATATAATGACAAGATATGGGGATCAAAAAGCATTGCAGATAACCTGATTCTGTAGATACCTAAAAGTTTTCCTGCTATTCTAAATGAAAATGAATCTATCACGGTGCCATACTGTTCTTAGTTTGGATTGTTAGTGCAGTTGTTATGTACTGTTTCTCATCCATAGATATCAAACTGCTTTACAGGGAAGGTAAGTATCGTTGTCCTCCATTTTACAAATGGGCAAATTGAAGCACAAAGAAGAAAAATGACCTTGCTCAAGGTCACCCGGTAGTGGAAAGGCAGAGCCTGGGAATGAGCCCTGTCACTAGATTCTGCAAGTGCTGTCTCCTAGATTACACTCCACTTTAGTGGTATCAACTGACACTTCAGGGTTTTGTCATCATTATTAATTATTCCTTCATACAATACTTAGTTTATGCATGATTGCGAAAGAGAAATGTGAAAATGAACAGACGTTTTCTAAATTCTTTCCATTACTTGAGATTTTTTTTTCCAAAGTCCAAGTACAAATATAGTTGCCAAAAAACAATTCTGCACCGGCTGATTTTTTTTTATCATTGGCTGTGACATCTATTAAAATGTGGTTAGCTAAATCTAGGTTTACTCTGATAGAATTCATAAAACCCTATAGAAGAGTCTTACAGTAGCTGCATCATGTGAATGAGACTATGTAGACTCTGCATCTGCAAACTGTAAAACATACGTTGTATTTTCTATAAAAGCATTTCCTAATTTAAGAAAATCATAAAATAAAGTTAGTCAAGTTTCAGATAAGATTTAAGTATTCTAAGATAAAAGAAATATATAAATTTTTGCTATATATACACCAAATGGAAACTTCTTGAATTTTATTTACCCCTAAATGAACGACTGAAAATCTTATAAAACTTAATACTTATCTTCAAAATTTGTGTAGTTTGAGCCTGGTAAAGTACATAACTTTCTTCTCCTCTAGAATGAAGTCACCCTGCTGAGAAATGAAGTGGCGCAGCTGAAACAGCTTCTTCTGGCTCATAAAGATTGCCCTGTAACCGCCATGCAGAAGAAATCTGGCTATCATAGTGAGTAATGTTCCATTACCTATAGCCTTAGGCTGCATCAATGAAATACTGCCAAAGTGAACTGAATGAACATTAAAAATGAGAAGTGCAGGTCTAATATTACATTAAAGATTAAAAAAAAATCCCGAAGGTTACTGCAAGACAGGAATGAATATGGGATATTTAGAAATATATTTTTAAATCCTTTCAGTTAAAGTGTTGCATAACATTGAAGGTTTTATGTTGGTTTAATAATGCATATGGTAATTAGCATTTATGGACTATAGGTTACTACACCTGTTTTGGAAAATATAATTAAAGTATTAAGAGCACATGATAAACCATTTTTTTATACTTAGCCTAGTACAGTGAAAGGTCCTTGTGGGTTTTTTCTTTATCGTAATGAGATTTCAGTAGAGGTAATATAACAGCTGTCCTCATTTACCATAACATCCAGAATCAGTCAAGCTATTAAAATAATCAGATGCAGGTTCATGGCTCCTACTGTACAATGTCTTCCAGGTTGCTTCCACATTAAGCAACTACTTTTCTGTAAACAGGGTATTTTAAAAAGCAGTTCTAATACTGAAGGGAATACCAAGAGTTTCAGTAGCACTTCTTTTCTAATACAAATTTTTACTAAAAGTTGCTCATTTTATTTTTATCCTTCCAGCATTTTAAAGGTTAATTATGCTTTCCTGACTTGTAACTTCATTTTTGGATATGATACACAGTGCCAGAACCAGCTGCTGCTGCTGTAGAATAAATGGCCAATTTTGTCCATTGTACACAAATTTGTTACAAATAACTGAGCCGGGAATGCATTAGGCAACATTCATAATATATAACCCACAGCTTTCGTTTTTATGATTTAGTGATATTTCGGGATATTTGTAAATGTGAAGATTGTTTCTGCCATATGTAGCCACTTCATTTTAATTTGCTAGTGTCAGTAATTCAGGAGAATAAAGGAACATTTTGTATTGCATGCAAACAGATCCTCAGGTGCTTGCGATAAAACTTAATGGCCACCATCTTTACTTGTAGTCATTGTAAGCAGTTTCATCAGAATGGGCAATATTTTTTAATTTAAAAGATTCAGGAGATTTAGCAACTCTCTATTGCCATATATATTTAGAATACTGATTTTGTCAGTTTTGAGCTTATAAATCTTGGTCCTTTGATCTCCAGTCATTTTGACAAGACGGAAAATAGCATCTTGGAGTAAATTGGAACAGTATAGAAATATGTTTGGGATTTATATTAACAATGATTGCTGCAGGGATGAGGCCATTATGGCTCCCATCTGACAGAACAACATAATTTCATACAGAAGCTACTAGGGGATAACATTATGCATGCAAGGTTTAAAAAAAAAATCTGTAGGTTTCTTGAATTTTGATGTTTTGAGGATACATGTTCCTGAATTAGCATAAAAAATATTTAAACGTAAGTCTTAAACTGGCAAGCTAATTACATGCTAAGGATTTCTTTGTTGAAGTACTAATGGCAGACTGTTTAGTAATATTGTTTATTTTCTGCCCTCAGAAAAGGATTATAACATTCCTAATTTACTAAAGAAAGCAAAATGAGTAAGTACGAAAATACTAATCAGTGGAAAAAGCCTTCATTTTAGAAAAAAAATAGTAAGCAAGAAAATTGGAAGCATGGCTCACCTACTTTTTTTAAAGTCTTTTGAAAGTCAAAATTCAGCATGAATGATAGGTGTAATGACATGCCTCTGAAAGAATCTTGTCACATCATCTTCATGTGAATACTGTTAGGAAAACTAACTTGGCTAACTGATTTACCCACAGTACAATTTATAGAAGGAAAAAATAGTTTCAGCTAATATGTTCATGAAAATAGTGTTGACAAAGTATTTTTAAATAAAGATAGTATGTTCATCAAGTCATGTAAGTTCAATTGCTTCAGAATGTATTGAGTGGTTTAACAGTCTCTCTGTGGAAGAAACTGAAGACAGCAGATTACAGTGCTCCTGCAGTGCTGAATATTGTGCACTGCTGAGACAGTGCTAGTTTATACCATGCACACCGTGTTTTAACAGCTAAGTCCACAATTTAATGGGGTTTCACTTATGATGCAGTTAAATTGGCAGAAATAATCTATTGCTTTGGAGGGTATTTTTGGCACCTACTTACATAACTTCTTAGATCTTTTGGATTTTCCAGGCATGTTTTTCCCCAGGGCAAGTAAAAAGCATGACAATGAAGATATCCCTTCTTTGAAAATTGTTCTTGGAGTCATTTTCATTATTTAAAAAGTCTGGTGCCTGCTTCAAAAAAGTGCATCGTCAGGACAGAAAAGAAAAAAAGATTAAAAAAAAAAAACACAGAAAAATGGTTATTATGCTTTGAAGCAGTATGGATTAAATTCTGTAGCAATTTTTGAGTTTTCAGATGGTTTAAACTTTTTGATTTCCCAAAGAATGGTACTGGTTCTGAATTTTATCTTTAAATGCTGGGGGGAAAGTGGAATGTATAGGAGGAATCTAAATGCTGTTCATTTATTTTTTCATTTTAGTTCTTCAGTACCAGATTATTTCTAGAAGTTATCTGCCATACTCAGGTTTTTCTCATTCTTTTTCTGGACTTGGACCAGGGAAAAGGTGAAAACTTGTGAGAAGAAAATGTGTTGTGAAAATTCCAGTTGCAAAAAAAAAAAGGTGTTTTAGATATTTTTCGAAAGGACATCATAATCTTCAAGAACAGTTGTGCAAAACTGAATATAAAGGAAGATAAATAAAGGCTGTAATGCAGGTGGAATTATATAAATGTTTTTGTGTTTTTACTCTAGGTAGTTTTAAAGAAACCATAGAAAGTGACTAACCAGTCTCAGACCTCAGATAACTCAAACCACTATGTTTGTACATCCTGTTCTGGATAGGCAACAGTCATTCGGTAACTGCAGGAGATATTCACAAAAGCCGATTCAAGCCTAGAAATACTAATTTTCCAGTAAGTCCCTCTGTAGTCCCTCTGTAGTTGACAATTACCATGAGGCTTTCTTTCTAGAGATTATCAGAGGACCAAAAGGAGTTCTGGATCACATTATGTCAGTCCTTGCATATAGGAATTCTGTTTTTTGGTGGGTTTTTATTCTGAAGACACAATTCCCTCTTTGCCTACGTTACTGAAAGCTGTCCGTAAGAAGAAAATAATAGCAAGGTTTGACTACTGTACAAGGGTGCCTTTTAGTACATCCTCAGAAGTCTTCTCTGTGTTTTGTTTAGTATTTTTAAAATCTTTTCTACAGCTCAGTCTAACCCACGCAGTGTTCCATTACCAAAATGACTTGCTCCTCTTTGTGATGCAGCCTGTCTAGGAACTGTGTAACCTTCAGGAAAGTTCATGTGATGTAGGTCTGTAAAGTTGCAACCTTTTAACATGCAGCAAATGTTATTTTTGTAGATTCACTTCTACTTTGGACCTTGCATTTTCCTTGGTTTGAGGCAAAACTTGGGGAGACGATAAAAAGCCTAAGCCCTTCTTTACATTTTTAGCTACATTATGATTTTGATTTTTATCAGTTGCACTCTTGAAATTACAGAAAAATTCTCTGGTCAGCTATAGGGTGGGGAGGGCTGGGAGGTGGAATCTGTCTGAATTTAAATATGTCTTCCTGGTGTTTTTTTTAAGTCTTTCTTTTTAATTACCCATCTTCAGGATTAAGAAAACAATTTGTAATGAAGTGACTGTAAGGATACTTTGTATTCATTGAGTCGGTTTTCTTGTTTGGTTTTAATTCTTCAAACAGAGTTCTGTATTCAGTTTTTGTCTGCTGTCCCTGTAAATTTAGCATTACAAAGGAAATCAAAATAGTTATTCTTTAGGGTAGCACCTCATTTCTAAATATTACTTTGCAATTATTGCAAGGATTTATGCTTCCAGTCAAACTCATTACTATAAACTAGTGTTAAGTCTGTATCTTATGTGGTCATCTGGCTGCTGTAAGCTCTCCACCACAACCCCAGCATCTGAAAATATCTGAATGACATACTTGTATCTCTTCAACCCAGTATGTTCATGTGCTCAGTGATACAAAAATTTCTATTGTACATTGGTGATCATAAGTATTCTCATAACAGTTTCTTCTGTTGTATATATGGTCTTTATGTTCTTTGCTATTGTGATGTTATTACAAAAATTTCTTTTCTGTTAACAGCATATGTGTTAAAGGATATAGAACAATGGAAGATCTTCCTTCCCTGGCTGAAAGATGATCTACTTTACTTCTCTCTGTCTCTGGCTTGCAGCATTTAAATTTCATCTTTTTCTTGAGGATAAGGAGGATTTGGCCAACAAGGATCAGCAAAAAAGGAACTCACTGCTGTTTCATTCTGTTTGAGGGGAAGAATATGCTGCTCTCATAGATAGTGATTCAGTATTTTTCAGGAAGTGGCACTAGAATTTCTTTCTGTTTTTAAGAAAGTTTGCATGTGTTCCTTTTTACTTATTTTTACATCAGATCCTGCAGGTCTCAGTAGAAGTGTAGCAAAGGTGAAATCCCATTGAATAGTGTGAACTGAATTGGCACTCCATGTTCTTTCTGTTCTTAATGGACAAATCCAACTAGGGATTGCAAACATATTTCAGAAGTACTTTAGTTTTTTTCTTGCTGTATTCAGTTGCCATGTAATCTTAAGATGTGGTAATTGTCAGCAGACCTAGGTCAATATCATCTATCTAGCGTATAAAGTTTGAAAGATCTGTTTTGGGATAAAAAAAAAAAAAAAAAGTACTTGTAAAATAGCTAGCCTTGTGGATAAGAACATTATGATGCTTTCAAATGATTATGTACTTGCCCTTGTAGTAGGGGTATAAGAGAAACTGTTACCTTGTTCATCTAGGCAGTAGTTCTTGGAAAGAAATACAGCAGTTTCACTTACTAACACATCCTCTTTGACCTTACCGTTCTTTTCCAGAAGCAGTCAATAATAAATCTGTTACTTTCAGGCTATGATGAGGAGTGGGTTCTTAGTATGCATGGGGTTGCTTCAAAGATCTTTATGTTGTGGACTTGACTTGCTAATTTAGTGAATTTTCTAGTATGTCATATAAACTTCAGTACATCATAAACTTCATTTCATCATTGCTTTTTCCTGCTTTGTATTCATTTTAGTTACTGCTATTAGCCTGGTTTTGTATGGAAATGAAGCTAGGATATCTTTTAGTGTTAGTGTCATCATTCCCCATCTCTTCTTCCCTGGGTAACTTGAGTTTGTAGGCCAAGCTCAAGCAAATCTGAAAGGGTCTGCAAAGACAAGTCTGGTGAAAATCAAGCTATGTTCCAGTGCTATGTCGCCAGCAATGGTTCATGCTTCTTCTGGCTATGTCTGTGTGTCTCTGTCTATGTTGTTTTATTACACAGTGGTCGGTAGTGTTTTAAAAAGGACTTCATTTTCCATCTGTATATTAGGTTTAAGTATTTTTCACAAAAGTTTTATACGCTGACTTGGAAAACACTTAGTAGCACAAAGTGATACAGAAAAGTTATGATTAAATTTGGTGTTCAGACTTTTAATTTTGAATGAAAAACGTGATATTTCTTTTTGTTTTTTAGTCTTTAACTCAGAGTTTTGCTTGACTGTGTTTGTATAACGCCTTGGCTAGCTTTTGCAACTCTGGGGGGAAAAAAAGGGATGATTGAAATGTGCTAGTGTGACTAGGACATGTGTATGAGAGACATTTTAAATCATGCTCACTTTGTAAATACTAATTTTGAAGAGAGATAATTATTTTTTTAATATGTTTACCCTCTTGTCATGAGAAAAAATGATGCAACTGAGTGGCTAATCCACTTCAGTTTTGTGGAGAACACCTAAATATTCTTAAAGATGTTAAAACTTTTATTTTAAAAATAATTTTAAATCTTACTGAGAGACATTTGTATACTAAAGAAGTTACTGAATTTCACTGTTACAGGAATGTGGGTTGAAAACTTGTGGAAGTAATGTCCAACTAATACAGTGTTATAAATTACACTTTTTTCAGAGATGGTATTCATGATCTCAAGTATTACTGAACATAAAACTAGTCTCTTGTTTGATTACTAAGCAAATGCAGTACATGGCACGTGTTAAAAATCTAAAGCCAATTCATATAGCGCTGGGAGATCTGGTAGCATTTTTAATCTATAAGTATTGTTTATTGGCATGAGCATTCATCATTAGAATTAGGCGTCGTATCCATCAGCTGATTTACTAGTCGGGAAATCAGACAATATTAATCATGATTTTGAAGATGTGAAAATGTTCTTGTGTCCTGAATACTCCATAATGCAATACATATTTTTGCTTATGAAGTAGCGTTTTCTCAAAAAAAATGAAAGTAAGATTGTTTTGCAATTTGCTGTGCTACGTTCTACATGAAATTTAGTTATTTACGAGGTGATTGCTGTTATGTGGGAAGTAATGTTGTGCATTGTGAGGGGGAAAAAATGAACAACTTTTTCTTCTTAAGCTGCAGATAAAGACGATAGTTCAGAAGACATATCGGTGCCAAGCAGTCCACACACGGAAGCCATTCAGCACAGTTCTGTCAGCACTTCCAACGGCGTAAGCTCCACTTCCAAGGCAGAAGCGGTGGCCACCTCCGTTCTCACCCAGATGGCGGACCAGAGCACAGAGCCCGTGCTTTCCCAGATCGTCATGGCGCCTCCCTCCCAGTCGCAGCCGTCGGGAAGTTGATTAAAAACTTGCATTGCAGCAGTTTCTTAGATATACGTTTGTGACTTTAAAGGGAAATCAACGAAAGACCAGTCTCCTCCTAGGAGAAATTGTAGCTTAAAATTACTCATTTTTAAAAATCAAACCTAAATTTGGCTTTAACGATTGGCAGGCGAAGGTGAGACAGAACACCAGTTACTAGTCTCTTTGCAAAAGACTTTTTTTTTTTTTTAAGTATTAGGTTTACTAGTTATTTTTTTGTGCTTAATGTGTAAAGTGTGTGTACAGTACAATGTGGTTTATTTCATTTTTTATTTGGTATTATTTCAACAAACATTGGGGTGAATTACTAAAGGTCATCCCCCAGGCTGTGATAGTAATATTATGTGACATTTTATACCAAAGTTCTGCATAGTCCCTATTGACTTTGCAACGTTAGCAAGGTCATAAAGCACTAGGCAAGAGAAAGACAGTAACAGTAAATTTGCTTTTAGTCTTTTTGCCTTTTTGTTGTTTTGCACATTGTGAGAGGAAGAACATTGGGAGAAAAATATTTGGGTTGTTTTATGTATAGCATTTTGGTTGACTTTTTAACCGTTGGGGTTTTTAATTTGTTTAATAGGGCCAGTACAGTATATGAGATACAGTACTCTTATGCACATACCTATCCTAGATGAGGATCATTACTAAATAGATTTTTTTTTTTAATTGATGTCAGGTTATTTTTCCCCTCCAACACCTTCATTATGGGGGGAGGAGAGCTTTATTTCTCCAGTCAGCATAGATATCTGTAACTACCCTTTGTTGCTAGGCTGAAACCAGTAAGCATATTGTAAAATACAGGGTTATCCAATGTGGAATACTTAGTATTCCAAAGTAGGTTGATATTTAGTGGATTTTTGAGTCGCAGACTGAGTTTACTCATGGTTTTGGATGCCAGAAAAGCCTAAAATCCTTCTTCAGACAACTCAAGACTTTTTTTTGTCATTGTCTTGTATTTGCAAGCTAACTTGTACTTAATTCTTGTGTAAGCACTGTCATCTTTTAGTAGCAAAAATTTTGATACCTTTCTCGTGGAAAAAAAAAAAAATCAGTATCTACCGTATCTTGGAAACAATGTAATTATAATGTGGTGTGTGTGGCGTGTGCGTGAGAATGGTTCAGTAGTTAATGCCAGCAGTCTTTTGCTTGAATGTTTAAAGATGCCTTCAATGTGATGCTGGCTGATAGGTGATTGCAGTTTTAAAATGTTATTTACTGTGCGAACTTGGATAACTAACATTCCATGATGTAGTTTGTTTCTGATGAAATGATTGTAGGTACACTTTTTCTCATTATCCAATCATCTGTAGGATATTGAGTTTTTTAAATGTGCCATTATCTATTTTGATTCTGTACTCATGTTCAAAATACAGTACAATATTTTACAATAGATTAAGTTGTTTAAAAAAAAATTTAGATGTGTGCTTTCGGGTCGGAAAACTTTGTATAATAGCAAAAACAGATGCATAGTAGCAACTGGCAGTAAAGCAGGATTCCATTATGTATATAACAAAGATTTAATGCATTTATAATGGGTTGTGTAGTTCATTTGCTCTTCCTTCTCCACACTATACTATGTGTTTTTAAGTGTCAGTGCCATCAAATTTCTATTTGATTCAATTTTAAATCTAAAAAATGTAATTGATCCACAGGAAAATCATAATTTCTACAACATATATACAACCATACTATAATGACAACTGGACAGAGAAATATCTAGATCGTATATATATCATTGCAGGGCTTTAAGCATGCAAATACTAAGGATTCTAAATATCTTGTATTTTAAAACTAAGGAAGTTGAGTTGATAACCTCATGTGTTTAAAAGTCTTACTTTCCAAATTTCAAGGAAAAAAAAAAACTATAACAGTTATTGAATGCTTCCAGGATGGTAAAATACAATGGACATCTTGTGAGAAGGAAATTAATTGCAAAGGCACAAAATGTGAATTCTGCAAGAAAGCTATACGGTCACTTTTCATTGTAGTTTTGGTGGACTAGATAAGGTCTCATTGATTATGCTATAATTTGCTCTCCTAAACACAAAGGCTTTTTAAATCATATTTATATAAGTGGAGTTTTTTTTATAACAAAACTGTCACGCTTGTATAATAAGTCTACATAAGTGTATAGGAGACGTGTAAACAGTTGATGACTTTTAACAGTGGGGCTGGAAAAAGAACCATTAAAATCTGTGTTCAGCAAATAGAGAAAAGTTATTAGTCGTACTACCATGGATTCCGTTTTGAGACGTATGTCACACTACTTCTGTACTTAGCATTTTGGGTCTTTACATTTGACATGTTTCACAAACTGTACTGTTTTCTTTTATGTGCAGTTTGCATGAGTAAATCATCAAAGAGAATAAAATCTATCTTTAAGTTATGTTCCTATTTTAATGAAATTATAATTGTTCTAAAAGGCAGCAGTGTCTTCGGACTTATTTCTTCATCATTGCGACTATCAGCATTGTTCTGGAAGGCATTACTCTACTGTCAAAGTAACGTTATGTAAGTAAGAATACATATCATTCTTTAGAAAATAAGTCAAATTCTGTTGCTCTGCAGTTGAGATCCAGCACCTTCTGAGGAGTTAGCCATATATCTTTAGTTCCAGGAGCCTAAGGTAATCCACACAGAAGGAGTTCTCAAACAGCTTGGTGATCACAGGCTTTGCTCAGCCATTTCTGGTTGCAGTGAGTGCCACAACAAAAGTGTTGTGTGTAATCAAAATTTCCAGCTAACTTTCAAGTATCGTAATCTCATCTTAATATACCTGAAGCTAGGAAATTAAAGCTGCAGTCAGATGAACTGCTTACAGTTCTGTTGTGAAAGGTTGAGAAGAAATCATGCTCTTGTGTTTGTTAGGATATTAAAAGTAGTTTGGTCTTATTTATGAATGTTGCAAACTTAATTTATGGGGCACTACATCCTGTTATTTGAAAAACTGTTGACTGGACTCTGATGTGGAGGCTTTAGGGGAAAAAAGAGGTAAAGCTGCTATATACTTGCAATTATCGCATGTGTTGACCAAAGGTAATTAAATTTAAACTGCATGCAACTTTGAGCCCGACATAAGAATAGTGCCCAAGGCCTCTGTTCCTTCATTATTTTCTTTTTTTAGCTATATGAGTTATGCTTGTCATTTCAAGGAAAAAAGTATGAAGGCTAAATAACAGAGGGCAAACGGGGAAAAAACAACAACAACAACAAAACTCTACTGTCTCTACTGTAAAAGAAAAAAAGACAAGGTTTTATATGTAAATATCCAATCCCACTAAGCTTTTTCTCTTTAAAATGCTAATATAGGCTGGGCAAATAAAGATATGAAGATATTACACTGATGGAACTAGATGACAAGGGTTGGATGAGTGGTGATTCCAGCTACCGGAATTACAGAAGTAATTTGCTTAGAGACAGACACAAACATTTTAATTGGTCATCATAAATGATAATGAGGAGAAAACATAGTGAAATTAAGTGCATCCTAATAAGGTAAGGTATGTTAAATTATGCTGAAGGAAACTGCAGCAATGCTTCTTGACATGATTAATATACTCATGACAATGTGTCTAATGAAGGTTGTTTGCATTTATGTACTGCCTGTTGCCTCCCTCAGTAGAGAAATAATTTGAATTGCACTCATTTACATTGCAGAGCAGTAAGTGTAAGATAGCTTAGAGTAGTATTTTCCTTTACATTTATTTTTAACCACTGTGTCAACAGTGATACAGGTATGATTTATTTAACCTGTCTCATGTAACACTGTGTAGGGTAGGTCTAGATGATGCGATCATGAAAAAATTTGGATTTTCAGTTTTTTCTGTTCTTTAATTAAAAGAAAGTTTCTTGTCCTTTTAACTCTAGCTTTTAATGTGACTTTTTCTCTTTTTTTTTTTCTCCTGAAATTTAAGATCATGACCTTTCTTGTTTTTTATTTTCTCCATCTCCAAAATATTTTTCTGTGTGATGAGCCCATGGAAGTGTATATATGTATTTAGTGTGGAATTTCTTGGTTTTGCACGTTGCTTTCTCCCTGGTTATATTAATTCTCTATGGCAAGCTTTTACTTCAAGGAGTTAGTAGTCAGGAAAGGAATTTCTGCATGCTGTGTATCTCATCTTCAGCTAAAATAGATACAGGAAGCTCATAACAACTTGACATCTTCCTAGAACGAGGTATATTACAAAACATGCATTTAGATGTGAAAGGACTTCCTGAGTTTCCAGCAGTATGGAATTTTTAATGTTGCAAAAAATGTCATTAGAGATGCTCTGCAGAAGTCAGGAGCTCTACTAGGGAGCACAGGTTGTACGCTGATGGCTTTGTAATTGTGCAAAGTGCAACCATCTTCAAGCAGCTCCCCACTTCCTAGGTGTGGGGTTAGTTACAATCTGATTGCATGACTGTCAATAGAATAACAAGATGCAAGTAAACTTGATCCAATTTGTGTAATTACTTTAGACCTTGCTCAAAGTCTCTGTCCATCTGCTGTTACTATTTTTATAATGACGTATGTTTTTTCCAAGCACTTTTTTCCTATTCATTTTTGGGGAAGAGGAGAGAGAAGGTTCTTAAGTTTTTAAATAAACTATGTATAACAGAATTTAATCTGGGATTAATATTTAATCAGAAAAGTGTTGTGAAGTGGTGATGCAAATATATTTATTATTTTTAAACACTGGGTAAGGAGACCATAATTTAGGTCACATAGAGCGGTTGGAAACAGTAAGAGCATAAAAGTTACAAAACAGCTTGAAGCATAGGAGTTGTGCTTCTAGGAACTTTCATTTTATTAAAATCTGCCTGGCAGACGCAGAGTAGGGAATTGGCAGTATTTGTAACCGCTTTGGACAGCAAGGCCTGGTGCTGCTCCCAGCTTACGATTAATGAGCTTAAAGGATAGTACTCTGCAGCTTAGGGAGATCAGTCAGTGTTCGTCTGAGAAGATGAGCTTCAGGAACAAGAGCTGTCACGAAGATGGCTTCAGAGGAGTAGAACTACAGGGAAGTACATTTTCCTCGTGTAACTCTTGCCTATGGCTAGCTTAATATATCAAAGTGCGAGCATGAGCTGTCACAGTTCCATCTACTGCAGTCCGTCCCCAGGTGGACTAAGTCTGGTGGGTGCGTTTAGCTACCCACAAGGCAAAAGTTAGCTTTGGGGGTTGTCTTCCACTGTCTGAAAAGTTCTTTCTCTGTTATGCAGCAAGCTAGTATTGGCCTGGCACATAAATACTATTTCCCTCCTTTGTCTAATCTGCTCATTTTAGACCATTATAGAAGGCAAAATACTGTCTGATAAATCACCGGATTGATGCATTTACACTTCTTAATTATACCAACCCTTTCCTCTGATGCTAAGATGCATTCTGTGATGATCTATTTCTTGAAAATGTTTATAATATTTTTATTAAATGTTTTGATCTCACTTGTAGTAAGTAGTGTAAGCATCCTGCTACTCATGACTGTTGAGCAGGATGCTCTTAAAGGCTACATAAGGTATACTACAGCCATTCCGGTTGTCTTTAAAATGCCCGTAAACTATAGTCAGCACAGCAATGATTTCAAACCCAGGCCAGTATTTTAGTTTTCTTGTTTTCTGTATCCCTTTCACCAAAGTTACTTTAAAGGGCTAATGATTTTGCTGAAAAAAAAAAAAAAAAGATAATCTTTGTAAATGAAGAACAGCTGCTGTATGTTTCACTGTATGATGGGAAAAAAATTTAGCACTTGATCATTTTGTTGCACATTCATTGAATCTCAAGCTAGTAAGTTCACAATTTATGACTTTCACTGTGTGAATATGTGAAAGATTTCATTATGCTATTTCTGACAGTTTACCCAAACTTTTTAGAGCCCTGGTTCTCACAGGACTCTTCTTTCTTCTGTAAACTATATAGCAGTCTCTTGAATGCTGTGTAACAGTTGTATCCATAGATCTGTTACAGCTCTGCATGCAGTTATCACACAACTGGATTGCTGTTTGAGTTGTCAACATAGCTGTATTTGTAGCTTCTGCCTATCGTATGTCACAGCATTGGTTCCCTTGGGATGCAAACACGTTATATGAACTTGAGTGCTTCTCTTCTATGTTCCCTTTAAACCATAAGTATCACTTTGTGGTAAACTCTGGCCTTTTCCTTGCTACGAAGGTCTAGTAAAGCCATTTTGTTTCAGGGAGGACATGCACGGTCTTTACGTGCTCTTATAACTTCATGTCTGGCTTAGATTTATTTTTTCCTGTTGTTTTCACCTATCAGATAAGGGTAGGCACACCCACTGAACAGAACTGGCTGTTACAATATGCCAGGCACCAAGAGTGTAAAATACTGTGGATCTTGTCTACCTCAGAAAGTGTCACTGCTTTGGCACAGTTAAATTGATATAAACACGAAGATTCAGAAATGTAAACTTTTGTTTTGACGTCTGCTGATTTATTTCAGTCCAGCTCATGTTTCTTGCGAATAGAACAATAGTATTAAGCTAAAGTTAAAAACAAACAAAAAGAACCCCATATGTATACTTACTAAACCAATACAAAAACACAAAATTTTGCAGTGCACCTTTTTTTTTTTATATTTAACTTAAACTAAATCAACTTCTGTAATCAGGCTTTCCCAAATATGAGAGCAGAATCTGATTTAGCCAGCTGCTAATCACCATCTATGCTTCTGTCTTGCTGGTAAACAATAATTTGGTCAAAGGCAATTTGAGTGTAAATAACTCTTTCTGTGTATGATGATCCACTGATCANTTACCCCCTTTTTTTTTTTTTTTTTTTTTTTTTTTTTTTTTTTTTTTTTTTTTTTTTGCTTGTAACCCAATATTGCATCTTTCCATGGCTGAAGTTGTTCCTCCGGAGTCACTGTCATACCTAAAGCCGGGCAGTAGCTAAGCAGGGAAGCCTTTTCCTGAATATTATCTCAGTTTAGATCTTCTCAAAAATCTATGGTATTAGTGTTTGTGGGCTCTCTGAATGCTGCCATAAGGCTCCACCCTGAAAAGGTATCGATGACTTGGCTGATCTACCACAGCCATTCAGACCCGTGTCTGTAGCAAGCAGCAATTACTGTGGCTGTTGCCAGTGGAGCTGAAGAGCTGTTATCAGCCAGAGACCTTGGTGTGAAATGTGTACTTCAGATACATCCAGTATATATCAAAAAATACCTGAAAGTTAAGTATTTCTGAAGCGTGTTGGTATGCGGTTTTACATTACACAAGAATCTTATTTGTTTTTTAAAGAGCATATGTGGAATATCTTCTGGGTTTTGTTTCAGGATTTTTTGGGTTGTTTTTTCTTTCAGAATTCCAGTGGAAAATGAAGTTAACTCTTCAAACAGGACTAGGAACTGCGCTGACCAGGAGGCAGTTTTATGGGGCTAGTGCACAGCCCTGGGGAGGGACACTGGGTGTAAGCAGGAGGATGCAAGACCTGCCTGAGCAGGTCTTTACATTGTGGAGAACCTAGGCTTTGGTCTTTACCTTAGAAAATGATTTATGTAGTAGATAGAGAGTTTGTTTTGGGGATTGCTTTTTGCTTAAAATGCTTTGAATCCAGAAGATGATTTTTTTTTTTCCCCTGATTTTGCCTGGTAACTCATTGCAGCCTAGCTGGTTCTGGGCTCCCACCACTCAGCCTTCTGTTCCTGTCCCATGCTGCACTTCTTTCCTGCGCAGGTTCGTTCTCCGGATGGCTCACCTCCGGCAGCATATGTACTGCACCGCTAAGGTGGCGGTGGTGGCTTCCTGAGAATCTTTTCCAAAGTTTTCTGATCTTCCTAAAGCTGGCCGTTATGCTGAATCCTCCTGTTTGGTTTAACAATGATCAGAATTAAGTTGCTCTGGATAATGATAACTTGTAAATAACTTCATTTAAAACAAAACAAAACAACTAAAAAACTACAGTTTCAGTTGTCCATCTGACAACATGCACCAGGAAAAATCCTTTAGTTCAAGCTAAACACTGTGCCACCAATCTGCAGCACTGTGCAGGTATTTCAAAAAAAAATGTACAAAGCTGGAACAGGGCAGTATGTCCTAAACAAAGAAGCTTGACTAAGATGTGAATACATTTTCTCGCCTACTGCCATCTCTATAATGGTGCATGGGCCATCTCAAAACAGCTTCTCTAGGCATGCAGACCCCCAGTCTATTCTGCATTTAGTTGCAAGCAGCACAGGTTGTGCCTCTCGTACACAAACATGCTAATGCAGATCACCCTGTCAGCGTGGAATCTCACTGTTGACCCTGCAGTACTCCTTAGAAAATGGAAATAATGGTATTTTTTGTCATTCTTACATGGATGGTTTTCACACATTTTCTCATAGAAGTGCTGGATGTTATGTCAATATTCAGATTGCTGAATTTTGCTGTGATGAACTGTTGAACAGGTTGCTATATACTCAGAGCAGTGGTACTTATGATCATCTAATGAGGAAAAAAACATTCCCATATGTAGCTTTGCATAAATGCAAAATTAAATAAGTATGTTTACTGAAGCTGTTTTGACATTCTCTAAGTAAGAATTAACTGTCCTCTAGTCTCTTACTCCTTAAAAGTTAATGGTTCACCTCTCAGTCTTCCATTTTGCTGCACAGTAAGGGAAATCCTCTTGCTCATTTTGTTCTCGTCTGGTACTGAGCAGCTTGTGGACACCAAACAAGCCACCTCCGTGCCGCTGCAGGGCGTGCGAAGTAGGACTTCCTTGCACCTCTGAGTACGTGTGTTGTACCATGCAGAGATGAAGAATGGAATATCATCTTGTACATCACAGCTTACTTGTACACACTGAAATTAAAATGACCTGGCACAAAGCATAATATCCGTAATGGGGGCTTATAACTTCTATTCAGGACTAGAGCTGTTACTTTTTGTACTGCAATCTGTATTGAGGGTTTATCCAAAAATAGCACAGGAAATACACTGCGCAGTTACTGGAGCAAAGCATTTCTGGCAGTTGTCCATGGCATGCTCCAAGTCTGTGAACTGGCTTACATTTGTCTTTCATTTAAAAACGTGAAGAGGATTTTGGTAAGTGCTGACTGCAGCTCAGCTGCCTACCTACAGAGCCGGGGGCTGGAGAGAGGAGTCGCAGTCTATAGTTAAATAAAGGGCATTTATAAGTTGGCAAGTAAAATTATCTTGTGTTAGTGATGTCTTGCTTATACAAGACAATGGATAATAAATTATTAACTGGATGAGGTAAGTAATTCCATTTTCTACTATTTCCTGCTGTCTGTGACAAGTAATTCAAAATCTGGGAGTTTCCAATTTCTCAGGAACAAAATGCCATCTAGTGGTAACTGCTAAATATTTTGAGCAAGTACATTCTTTACACAATCATAAAGTTTTTATGTATTTTTCCTGACATTCTGCATTTCACAGCACATCAAGCGCTTGAGAAAGGAAGATGAGGAGGCTGGGGAAAGGCGCAGCTCCCACGGGCAGCACTGCCTGGCGCAGGGCTTCTGGAAAGCTCCCGTCCTTCCTCTGCTCCTGGGGCAGTAGCCAGGCTTTCCCCTGCTGAGGGCTGAATAAACTTTCAACCACAGCTGGTAGGCTGCATCTTACTGGTACTTGGTGGTGGCATACAAACCCGTGAATTTGGCCGATGCTGTATGGGGAGAAGCTGAAAGCTGCTTCTGCTTCCCTGGCTGCACACTCACCTGTCCCTTTCCTGGTAGGGAGCTTCTCCCTCTGGTTCTTCTTTCCCAATGGAGGAAAGGGGAAACGGTTCCCTCTGTTAGTTGTACAAGACCCTTCGTAGCACAATTTGCCTACTCGACTCCTTAGAGAAGAATATAAGCTTTAAAATATATCAAAACTGAAATTTGGCCTCCCAAATACACTCCTGGAAAAAGTCACTGCCATCAACTAGCTGCTGGAGTTGAGTAACAGGCTTTGCTTGGATGGCAAGAACAAATAGTACTTTTTCCTGAAATTATATTTAAATGCATTTGTGAGCGTAAGCTGGGGGTTGCACCCAGCGGTCACACGCTGCCTGCTGTTTGAGCCCGCTGGTGGGGGCAGAGCTCACTGAAGACGGAGCTGCAGTGGTTTTGCACTCCATCATGACAGGGCTTTTTCTGCTTTTGTTTGTGCACCTGCTTATTCCACAGACGGTTTGAATTTCTCCATCTACTGGTTCACGTTACCCTGTTTCACCACAAGATGCTCGCGGTGTCTGCCCCACGCCCCGGTTCTCCCAACGCCAACCCTGCTTTGCCCAGAACTGCTGTTGGTAGCATGTCCTCAAGGACGTGTCCTCAAGGTGGCCATCACCCAGGTATGCGGGCAGAATTCCCGGAATGCCAGAGGGGACTTCAGGTGCCTGGTGGCTGACAGCTGGAGATAAGCGAGGCCCAGGGCTCCGTGCGGGAGCTGAAAGGTCGTTATAGGTGTGGGGTGGAGGTAGAACCAGGACTTCAGCATTAAAAGGGGGTTGTCCTACCTTTCCCTTCATATTCTGTGCTCGTATGGGCACACTTCTCATCTCTGTTTCTCCCCTCCTCCTTTGGTGAAGATTTTGTGGGTGTGAAGCATACTGTGTTAGAAAAAGCAGGCAAATGGGGGGGGTCGTTGCTTGGTTGTGTGGGTCCCTCGGTGTCATACCTTGAAGATAAGGACCAGCCTTCGAGTACAACTCCATCTCTTACGAAAGAACATGGTGGATCCGTTTGTAGGGACAGATGCTAGTTATGAGGCTTGCTTGTAGCGTAGTGCATTGCTTCGACACCTCGGAACAGAAACCCACAGGTTCTTCTGCAGTTCTGCAGAAGAACTCAAAACACACAGACTGTCACAGCAATAGCCAGCTTTTCTTCCATCTTACAATAACCTTGCTTTTCACATGTTGTGCAGAGTTGTCTAAATAACTGATACATTTTATAGTCCTATAAAGAGAATCAATAACACACCAAGTCTTAGTAATTGTCTCTGGCACTGCCGATTTAGGACCTGGATATCTGCTAATTTAGTTGTGCTTTGTGAGGGGCTTTCCAGATGTCTTAGCTGGCAATAAGCAAAATGTTCACAATCACGGTGTGCAACTATTTTATTATGAAAGAAAGGGGAAATAACACTCCTTTCTCCCCTTTCCCTGCCCTTCTCTCCCCAGCAAAACAGTGACATCAGTTACAGAAAAGTTTCTCTCTATGGAAGTCACATAATAAATTATGCCTTTTGGCACAGATAAAAGGGCTTAGAAGGGATCAGGTAATTCTGTCCTTTCATGTGGAATCTTACTGCTGAAAACTTGCCATTCACTAAAACTATTTTGAGACTGGCAGATCAAATAATGAATAGTGAAAATCTCAAATCCTAATTAAATCCCATTATTATTTCCAAGGGTGGTTTGTCTCCTCTCCAGGAATACTTGATTTAAACAGCTTGTTTGTTTAACAGGAAAAGCTATTGATCCCTTCAATAACACTTTAAAATCATTAAGGGAAAAACTTTAATCTATTTCAGCTCTTTGAAGTTGCTTTGGTTAATGTCATTTCCCTGCGATCCTGAAGAGCTAATGCTGGTCTTGAAAGCTATTTCCAATGTTCCTCTGTGCTTCTCTTTGTGCTCTGCTGCTGTTACCTGACTGCTTGCAGAGCTGGCTGTGATAAGTGCAGTAAAGCTGAAAGGTACCAGCAGTACATACGCTTGCTTGCTCAGTTTGGAAGGTTTTATAGTCTCCTTCGAAAGTCTTCCTGGTGGAAGGCATGGAAAACACGGCTGAACTGCAGATTAGTTATCTAAGTCTTTTGCTATCTAATCACTGAGATTTGGGCTTAGGAGCATCTTCAGCTCTTTAAAGTTCATTCTGCAAGGGCAGTTGCATGTGTTTCCACTTGACAACTAGATTGCATATGTCTATATAGTAGGAAATTCTCAGAATATTTCCAAAGTTCAATTCCTACTCACATAGTCCATTTTCTAAAATATCACAAAAACTGCATCAGATTTGGAGTTGAATTTTGCCTTACCAGGGCCTATCCACCCTTATTCATACAGAGCAAATTACTGAGCTTTAAAATACCCTTAAATGTTTCAGGTGCTCTTAAGCTTGAACATTCTTTCAAAGAACCCTAAGCAGCCTAGAAGGTGCAGTTCTGAGAAGCAAGATGCATGAGTATTGCCAGGTAACTAATCCCCTGATTAAAAACATCCTATTTTTATTTTTGGGTGGCTTCAGTAGCATTGGATTATCTAAGAATGTAGAAATAATTTTGAGGACTCTGGTATTAGAAAATCAAATAAGTGCACTAAGAGAGAAGTATTTTAACGAATGTTGTCTTAAAGCAGTTAAAAAGTAAACAGATTTTTTCAGCATTTATTGGGAATAAAAACTGCAAGTTGAAGATCTAGTAGAAAATAATTCTCCCTTGTGGATGTTCTGTGTAGCACTTTAGAACTGCAAGTCTGGGTTGCTTATGAGAAAGTTTAATATCTTTAGCAATTCTTCAAAGCCATCCAGTGGATCTAGAAGTCTTGATTTATTGCACGAAGAACCACCGCCAGTTCTGTGGCATAGTTTATGGCTTCAATGAGGAGCTCATCTGCTCAGGGTTAAAGACGTTTTGAAAGTTAAGACTAGAAATATCTTGCAGATTTTTTGATGGCTAGCTTGTTCTTAGCTTTTAGTGTTTATGGATAAAATTATACTCATAACTGTTTATTCCCAAGACTATTTTGCAAATGGCTTGCCTTATGTTTTTTAAATTGTAATTACCATTTTTTTTCAAATACATACAAGCACTATTTCAACTTATGCCTTAATATGTATTTTTAAACATGGTATAAAAAGGAAATATTACGAAAGTTAAATAGAAGCTACAAGCTGCATTTTAGAGGCAATATAAACACACTTGGGTGTTTTACAGCCATCGGTATTATCTCCTTTGACACTTGAGGCTTGTCCCTAGGAGACAGAAAGCAGAAACTTCCTGGAATTTCTTTAATTAGCCTGTTCATTTCACTTAATAAAACAAGCAATCAAAAACATATTGTGTTTTGTACGCAGGACTCTTAAAAGTGTAACTTAGAGTACGTGCCGATGTACATACATCCGACCAAAAGTGTAAGCAATTTTGAAATTTCCTGATATTTTATTAACTTCGTGAATAACTGATCTTGCTTTAGAAGTATCTGCTGATAGGATACGCTAGTAAGTGTACGCACGAGCAATAAGAAAGCTCACAGAGAGTCTGGTGTTAAAGTATGTTCAGACCAGCTGCAAACAAAAATACTCTTTTGCAGTTCTAAGCAGTTTGGTCGCTTGCCCATTCTCGTACCGCTTGCTCCCAGTGTCACCAGGAACCTGTCGTGGGAGGGGAGCTCCGAGCGCCAGCGTCAGTCCTCCTGGGCTCCAAGCCCCGACACGCCGAGTGACCACGATCCCAGCACCTCGTTTGTGTGCTCGCACCCTCAGGAAGATTGCACCCTAATGGGAGGTGAGTCTCACTTAGTTTTGGTCACATCTAGCAATTTATGTGACGATGATGATGAAAGAAATTTGGGTAGTTCAGGATTTTTCCTTTTGATATAGCACACTTCATTTTACAATGTTTTTCCAGCTGCTGCTCTTAGAAAAGCAGAAATAGGAAGAACCGTCCTTCCTCTGCAGAGCTGTAGTATTGGAAGTACTTTTAAATTCATGTTTGAAAGTACTAGAGGAGTTTTGGTGATGTCTATTGAATAAAGAGGCCCAAAACACTTAGACCGTTCTAGGATTCTGCCTCATTAATTCCCATGCATGACAATCATCTTTAATTTCACCCTTACAGCACTCTTAAAATCAAATGGACTAAAGGTGAAATCTTGGAAAAAAAATGGGAATGAGGTGGTTCTTGATATGAAAATAACCTTTGAACTGGAAGACAGAGAAGAATTAGCTATCTGAGAAGCTGAAAGTAGCCACCTAACGCAGAGCAAAAGAAGGCATGCTTCAGATGTAGCCAGCCCAGCATCTTCAGTGCTCCAGCCTGCTTGCATCGGTGGTCTTAGAGCAAAGAGGGGGCAATGGTGGGTGTTCTTGTAAAGTGCTGCTGTTTCATCTGTTGCATGGGAAAAGCTGGCTATGAAGAGTAATTTGGGTCCATGTTTTTTTTTTTAAAGGAAATTACATTAAAGATTAAGATCATATGATTTTGCCAAGATCCATAGATAGTTCCTGCTATCCATATTATCTGTTCATGATGTAATTCTCATCACATTTATGTAGATGCCTTGGAAATTCCATTAAGTGGGAGCCATAATGTGAAAGTCCTTAAGAATTATTTTGAAAAGGGCTTTGCTCAGGCAGCATAGAGAAGAGTGAGCTTTTTTCCTTTGATGCAGCCAAAGTCAGTCAAAAACGGCATGATGTCTCGTAACATCAATCTAAACACAGCAAATAGTTTAGATGTTAAGCAAACAGCTTTAGTTCAGCCTTGAAATAAGGATCACGTTCCTGTGCTGCTTCCCCTTAGATCTTGTGGCATTCACTTCTAGGATAACCAGAAAAAAATCTAGTTCTAAAGGTTGCTGATGTCACTTAGTCTGTTAAACATTTCTTGTGACCCGGAGAGCCAACAGCAGTCTCGTTAAGCCCATTTTTCACTTCTCCGATGTACATCACCCACTGTAAACCAAACTGCTCAAAGTCGTTAGGAGATACAGTGCAATTCCTATTGATCAGGACTTGATGCCAAATGTGATTTTATAATGTGGTAGTTGTGATTTAAAACAGAAGGAATGGTGGATATGTTGCACATATCTTGCATTCCTTGGCAATGATCATCAAATTCAACAAGCAGGTTTCTCCCCGTAACTGCTACTTTGCTAGTCTGCACCCTGCAGATAAGAGAAAAAATATCTTGACAGCTTAAAAAGGAGAAAAGATTTTATTGCTGCAGAAATCTACAGACTAGCACAAATCCAAGCAAGACACTGATTATGTCTGGTTTGCAAAGGTTGCTCGTAGCTGCTGTACTTGATGCAGGGATTCTGTCTCCCTCTGTGCCTGTACAGCGTTGGATAATATTATGTTTAAATGACTTTGCCATTAGTAATGAACAACAACAGCATCAAAAAGATAAGCTCAAATCCCAGTTCTCTCATCAAAGCAAGAAAAATTATCCAAAATGCTGGTAACATGCAACAATTCTGTATGTGGTGATAGCCTTGATGTTATGTTGAAGTAGCTGTCACTTATACAAACATTAATTCTAACTAGAAAGCTTAAGAAAGGTTGGTAGGCAGTCTTCCAACTTTTTATTGATGACTTTTAAATTAGATAGAACAATTGAATTTATCTTACTGAGCAAGTGGTAGAAATCTGCCGTTTTCCAAGGAGTAAATGTGGCGTTGCAAATAAGAGGAACTGTGAATGCGCTCAGTAACGCGGCCGCTGGCTGCTCCCTGCCTGCTCCAGCACTCCCAGCAATTACACATTAGAAGCTAAATTAAATTCTGCACATGACAAGGTTTCTACCGAGCTGTTTTCCTGCTGTCAAGGGGGTCTGTTGCATGAAGACAGTAACTGTGATGAGATGCTACCCCTATTCATCAGGTAACGTTTCACCGTGTCTTCATTTTTACTATTTCCCATTAATACAGGACAGGTTTAATTTATGTTTTTTTCCTTCACACAATATTGTATTTACAAGCTGGAAACCTTTCTTTACAGTTGTGTATAAATCTTTATAAATGCCAGTAATTAATTTTAAAATCTCATTTATCAATATATGATTAGTGAATTAGTTAAGGTTTGAACAATAAATGTCTGATAATTAGAAGCAATTTTGTACCAGACCCTCAGACAAGGTGATGGATCAAAGGAAGACCACAGTGGGTAGCGGGCCACTGTGCTCTGTGCTCAACATCAAAAGTGAGGGGGCACGAGGACAGGGGCCAAAACGAAGATCTGAACACTGGAAACCAGCCCTAAATCCCAGTAAGGAAATTTAACACAGAGAATGAAGCAGTAGTGACTGCC
Organism: Anseranas semipalmata; assembly: GCA_013399115.1. NCBI lineage: Eukaryota > Metazoa > Chordata > Aves > Anseriformes > Anseranatidae > Anseranas > Anseranas semipalmata. Next base: position 1,106,168 of record VXAA01002996.1, on the reverse strand, counting down.
TGTAGGATTTAAAGAGTCGTGAGGTTTAGGGGACAAGGCAAGAAACCAACTGAAAGACCACGAGCAGACCAGAGAATAGCATCTTACATCTGCATTACTCCTCTGGAGACTTTATTCTCAGGTACAGTCTTGGTAAATACACCCCCGAACATTCCTACTTGGTGGCAAGTGTAATAACGCTTTTTCTACAGAATGTGATGCTAACAAACCGATTTTTAAAAGGAGGGCTCTTCAAGGGATACAGCTTGAGGGGAACAAAATACCAAGATCATCTTTGCTTCCATTTAAATCAATGGCAAACTACTCGGGAGTGCCAAACTGGGTCCTCTCCCCTGCGAGGGAGCGGACGCAGGAGCTGGGGGCTGAGCGGGAGCAGGCAGGGGCTTGGCGCTGGTCGCTCCGCGCACCTGCGTCTCCTCCCCTCCTCACCCCAGCAGCGGGAGGCTTGTGCTCACTGAGCACCAGCTCTCTTATGGCATTCCCAGGGTTGTTATTACCTGTGTGCCGAGATGTGCTGGCTTGGTAAGGCATTACCTAATTTTAAGGTGCTGTTGTGTGCACACCTCCTGTGCCACCACCTGCGAGGGCAGGTGGAGAGCTGTGGGTGCGAGGCTGACTGCAAAGTCCCTTCAAAAGCTGCTGCTGTCCTTCGCAGGCCTAAGCATGCTCCCAAACCATGCAAATAATTTAATAAAAAATAATAATCCAGCTCAATTTGTTTTGAAAACTCAGATCAGCTGCAGAACTCTTCCTGGCGCAGTAAAATATGATGATAGTAACTAAGTGTGGAATGACCTTGGGTACTTCCTTAAATCTTAGCCATAACTGCATTAATAACAAAGACATTATTAGACAATTGAAATGACTAATCAAATTACTCAGGCTGACCTTAACAATAGCAGTATTGATAACGCTTATTATGAAAAACAGTATTACTTCCTCTGGACAAGAAATCACTTCTAATGTAAACGAGTAGTTCATTAGATAGCGATAAAGATTTTGGAGTAGTAAAAGAGTAAAAGCTGGTCATTTAATTCAAGGGAGGTAAAGTGAAAGCTTGGTATTTAATTCCAGGAAATGTAAGGAAAAAAAAAATATCTGTGTGGAGATCCAACTCCTTTAAAAAAAAAAAAAAGCAAAGCAAACCACTCTGTGCACACAAAGATCAAATCCTGTAGGCAGAATTGCAAAGATTTTTTCTGTTGCTTTTTCCAAACCATTTTCCATCTATTTTAATCTCATTATTTCTCAGTAGTTGAGCTGCTCAACAAACTTTCACACAATACTCGCAAAATGAAAATGTTTTGTGAAATCAGGTCCATCATGCTACAATTCATTTGGGAACAAATAAAACGGAGGCAACGACCACTCTGAGATGAAATGTTTATTTTTTTTAAACTTTGCACAATAAGCAAAATATATCACCATAAAACATATGTTTTCAAATATTTTGACAGCCCTCAAACAACCTTTAAAACATTTTTCCTTGTATTAAGCAAGACTCAAGGATCTTGACATCTTTCCTCCACAATCTCTCCCTTTTGTTCTCCACAAAAGCGCTAGGTAGAGGTTAGATTATGAAAAAACCACGTGCAGCTAACTGCACAAAGCATTCATTTTTCAGACAGACCTTTATGTCGCCTTGTTGAAAGAAAATGTACTGTAAATGAGCGGCACTCACACCCCTGGAACCACTAACCACAGCGGCTCCCGATGCATCCCAAGCACAGGCTGTCCTAGGGCAGGAACACTGCCCAGCACACGTGCCCCCCGCCAGCTGCCCGCTGCAGCCCCCAGTGCGGGTCCCACAGGCTGCACGCTGCTCCTGAGTGCCCTCACTGATGCCTTCGAGCTTCTGCTGAAGGCTGTGGATCTGCACAGCTGTAACTAATTAAATTTGAGTAAACATTTTGCGGTGCTCGTGCTTGGGCTGGGTTTGAATTCTCAGCACACGCAGCTTGCATCTGAGTGGCGAAGCGATGCTGACAAGTTCGAAGTCCGGCAGCTCTTATTGTACGTGTGCTGAGGAAGGTCTGCCGAGTGCTAACTAGCTGCTGCTTTAAGTGCTGCTCTTCAGGTTAAAAAAGCAACCTGTGTCAACGACTCACACCTGGCATGATACTCTCTTTTCACTTCAATGATTTTACTTCTAGCATTTACAGTGCTGGGCAGGGAAAGCTGATGGCAGCCGGGCTGGCTGAAACTTCTTGTGCCTGAAGAATTCTGGGGGGGCATTCCGTGCCTGGTCCCTTCATGGGGACCACCTGTCAGCACCGCTGACATCTTAATGGAAATTTTCACTGGCCTCGCGTCTTACCCTAAAAAGTAGTGTTTTTCCCCAGCACCGCTCTCTCTTCCTCCGTGCCAGGTACGTGCGGCTCCGAGGGGACGCAGGCCGGTGCCCAACGAAGGGGCTGAGGGGACGCAGGGCCCTGGGGGAGCAGGAGGCCGGCCCGCCCGAGGCGGCTTTCCCCGCAGCCCTCCCGCTGCCGGCCTTGGGTTTCACGGCGGACCTCGTCGGCAGGTGCGTGTCGCGGGGGAGCAGCGGGGACACGGGGGCGGCCGGCGAGGGGGGCACAGGGCGCGTACGGGCCGGGGGGAGGCCGCGGCTCCGCACCTGCCGCCGCCGCTGGGCCTCACGGCCGGGCCC